>CM035171.1:49466879-50066879 GCA_020205615.1 Panax quinquefolius | reverse complement strand
AAATAAATAAAATAAATAAAGTGGTGTGTCTAATTTATTAATTAAATTAGATATATAACTATTTATTAAATTATAAGTGTAATGATAATAAGATTTTTATTATTATTAGTATAAATTGTTAAAATGAGTACATGTGTGACAATTGGAAACTTTGTAATATAAATAATATAAAAATAAATTGGTTTAGGGAAAATATGTGGTAGCCAAACAAGGCCTTTGTGGCATTTGGCTTATTCAACTGACGCAGACTTTTTATTTTTCGAACGTAAGGAACGTGGGAGAGGCTAGTTATATGGCATACGCGTCTTATTTTTTTCCTTAGGCTTGTTAGCATAGAAAAAAACAGAGGAAGAGAGAATTTCAAAGGAGATTGAGAGTGAGAGCTTGAGAGATTGTTCTGAGATTTCAAGAGGAAGAAGAGGATTGTTAAACCTTGTTGTCATCTTTTGCTAGCTAATAATCAAAGATTAAGGTATAACTAATTCTAATTCTCAGACTTGTGATTTTCTATTCTCTGTAAATTGATTTTGGGGGTTTGTGGCTCATACGTTGTGTATATGGTGTGGATTAAGTTGTAGAATCTGTTGTCATCTTGTATGCATGTTGTATCAGTTATCAAATTATGAGAAATTGGATGTAGAAAGAAAATGAAAATAACAGTGTTTATGTTCATATGTTATGGCCTTAGAAAGTACCAATTTTAGTGGTCAATTTGTGTATAAAACTATAAATTGACGCTGGCATATGGTAGTTCATTGAGATACAAACATAACTTAATTTGAATTAAGTGTTTTGGTCAAGTTTTGAGATGTCAGTGATGATTTTTGTGTAAGAAGTTCAAAAATAGAGTTTTATATGAAAACATGGAATTTTTAGAAATTAAACTAGTTTTATTTGATGATAAATTGTGTTAATCGATTGTAAATGTTAGCAATCATGTTTGTAATAGTCTGTACGAAATGTAGATGTTAATTTCATTGTTTGGTGGGTGAAATTCGTGTTAGTTGGGCTAAAAACGGCTATTGTTCACTGCCGAGTCTGCTTGTTTGCAGGTCAGGCTTTTCAGACTTGTGTTAGTTTAGTGTGTATGTTAATGATGTTAAAACATGTTATAAACTATAATAACAGATGTTAATGTGTTGAAATTCAAAATACAAAGATTTGAAATAATTATTTAAATAAGTTATAAAATGAAACCAATTGAGATGTTTTCGAAAGATAGAGTTGAACGACTAAGTTATGTTGATCAATGTGTAATTTTAGAAGCGTTAAGTATGTTAACCTAAATGGTTAGGTGCGAGGTTAGGGTTATGACCTAAATGATGGTTTAAACCCTAAAGCTAATATTCATACAATTAATTGTTGTTGCGATTTCGATGATATGTGTGGGGTAATTGGAGATTATTTCATTTGTGTAGCTTACAATCAAGTCAAGTTTTCTAACTCTACCTTGTTATTATTGAGCAAGTTCTTAAATCTTAACTCTTTACATTGAGCAAAGTTTCTAACTTCATTCTTTTCGTATTGAATGCAAGTTCCCATTCCTAAATTTTAATTGCGCAAGTTCCTAACATTCTTTATGAAGATGAGCAAGCTTAACCTATCTTGCATATGTTTGTTCAAGCTTATGTAACTTAATTTGTTACATTAAGCGATATTTAGATTCCTAATTATTATTCAAAGCTTATATTGTTCTAATATATTGATTCAAGGAAGATTGTTTTAACTCTTCTATAGCACCTTGCATGTATACCATGTTTACTCAATTATGTATTATTGTTATTCAATCTTTGACTTTGATAGCCTTGTTCAGTTATACATTCTTGTATTAAATCTTTATTTATGAAAATTGAATAAGTGTTCTAAAATTCTAGAAACACTGATAAGCTAGTTCCAAACTAAACTTCCTTTACTACGGAAATTCTAAATCCAAACTGAGACGAACAACCTTAACATAGGGGATTTTGTACGTGTAACGTTTAGATGTTTGTGCACAATACATGGTACAAAGGGCTGATGCCCCTGAGTACGTTAAGAAGAGTCTGTATAGTCTAACGACTGTTGAGGTTAAGGTAATAATACCTAAACACCATGGACATAGTTCGTGGTCATAAGACCCTCAGATAATTAAAGTTCAAACTTGTTTTCTATTTTGATTCGTAGAACAAGTTCTTTATCATTCAGTATTCGTTGTTCACTCTCATGTTGTTATTATACTATCATTATGTCAGTGAGCAATTGTTTGCTCACTCTTGCAATTAAACAATGCAGCTAAAGTTGAAAGAGGTGATGATCCATCTACTAGCAAGGGAAAGGGCAAGATGTCTAAGTGATGAAGAATTGTTTAAAGTTTATTTAAATGCTTAAAGTTTTAAGATTTGTTTTATTTTATAAAGTATTCCGCAAACTGGTGTAATAATTTTAAGATTAGATTACCTGGGATTTATTTTGGGATTATGATGTAACCCTTTTATGGGAGAGATTATTGTTTAAGTCATTTATTTAATGTTTTATCCTTTATTATGGGTAGTTAGATATAATAGTTTTTGATAAGTGAGCACCAAATTTGGTGGAAATTAAGTACCCGGATTTGGGGGTGTCATATGAATAATAGTTGATGTGTATGATTATATAATTGTGTAGGGCACGTGAAGTGCAGATAACTTTAAGTTGTTAAACTGTTATTAGTAAACAACAATTAAGGCAAGTCTTTCAGTTCCTATTTGTTATTTGAACTTGATGATGAACTGTTTTAAATATTTGTTACAAAGAGCATGATGTGTTCTATATATGAAAGTATGAAACGTTAAAGTTAATTTATGACTACGTTGATTGAATAATAAATGTTAATTGAGTAAGGAATTAAATCTTTATACTTGTTATATGAAATGCAACATGTATGTTATGTTAGTCTAATGTGTATGAGATATATGTTGAGTATGTAATTATGTGCTATGTGATGCATGTAAACTGTTAGATTTTGCTGGGCTGTCGAGTTCAACCTTGCAAATAACCATTTTTGCAGGTTAAAGATTTAAGGTAAGGATATGTGCTACGTGAATTATAGAGATCCATATTCACGAAGATTACTTATGTTTTATGGGAAATGTATTTAATATTTTGAATGTAACATGTTGTTGAATTGTAAGTTGAGTTATCCGGTGTATATGGATATCTATTTATGATGTAAGACTTGGTATAGTCATTTTTGTTGTAACGATTCATGATATAAATTTGAATCGAAGAGATGTAATGTAAAGGTTGCGATTTAGGGCAATAAAGAAGGAAATGTATAAAAGTTTTAAATATTTCGCATTTTTAGTGATTTTAATATCGAATAATGATGTAAAGATAGATTAAAGTTGTATTGTTAACGATCGAGAAGGAGAATATTATTATATGAATTTTGGGGTCATTACAAAGATCAAGCTTGTTAGGTTGATCTTATAATATAATAGATAGGCTTGTCTGATCGTCGAGCACTGCACCAGAAATCGTTGTCTGCCAGGAAAGTCAAGGAAAACTCGAGAGCTATCAAGGCAGAATCGTAGTCTGCAAGATAGTAGATCTCGGAGTTCGTAGACTGCCAGGAGAGACGAGGAAGGGTCGTAGTTTGTCGAGAAGAACTTTTTCGGAGCCGTAATCTGCTGAGGAAGTCATGTTCAGAATCGTAGAGACAACCTGTCTATGAGCCGACCGAGCTTCTGTCGAAGCCAAGTCAAGAATCGTAGACTACACTCAGAGTCGTAGAGTCTACTGATCATACCAGAGGCAAAGATAGTAGTCAAGCAAGATCAGATGAAGACAACAAACATAACGACAGAAATCGTAGAGTGTCAAGATCTGAACTCGGAGTCGTAGTGTCTGCATAGTCGAAGTTGAATCGTAGAGTGCAGAACTAAGGCCTCAATAGATGTGCTCACAATGCCAAGGCAGAATCGTAGAGAAAATATGATTCTCAACAAATGAGCACTCCCAGAATATCCAAAGTATAAAGCCTCTGGTCTAAGCTACAAAGTTACATCCAACCTAAAGGAAACCAGAGAGCACTCAACGAATAGCATGCAAGCTAACAGAAGATCTAAACACCAAACCAATCAACATTCAGATTGAGTTGTGAAGCCATTCAAGTTGAAGTCTTCCACAAGTTGATCAGAAGAAGACTTCAATCAAAGTAACTGACTAAGGAAAGTCAGCAAGTGCAGTAGCTGTCAAGTGAACAGAAGACAACAATCTTGGGATTAACCAGGATCATAGTGTTTGCTAAACAAGGAAGGAACTGATGGAGTATATACAAAGATACTGGTCGGCCTATGAAGAACAAGGCTAAAGTAATTAAGCATTGGGTCAGTCCATTGATGATAAGTGAACGAGAGATCACAAGGAGAAAGTGAGCTGGACACGCCACAAATCTAAAGTGTCTTGCTCTTTAGAAGGGGCCAGAATAAGGAGTCAAGCCATCAGTATCTGAGAGCAGTCAAAGCAAACAGAAGTGTTGAAGCACTGCACAAAAGAAGGAAGAGGTGTTCTACATTGAAGATCCAATCAACACTCTTCAGGATCATAGTGTTGTCTCTACCTGTCAATGAGCAAACATTCAACAAGACACTACGATCAGGTCCAAGAAGATATGCATCAAAATCATAGAGTTCGATCATCTGAAAGTTGAAGCACTGGCAACGGTTCAATCTGAAGATTGATATTCGAACAGAGCTTATTGAGAGCATCGATGCAAAATGACAACCTCTAATCGAGAAATCAGAAGGAGGAAATAAAGTCGACTACCTGCCCGAGACATCAAAGTGACATCTCTGACAGGGTAGGTGAAACAGTAGACTGCAGTGTCAAAAAGTCATGTCATGTCACATCTGCAGTCTACCTCAAATAACTCGAGATCTGCAAAGAAATTCAAATGACTTTCAACGGCTATATACCAACGGGAAGATTGGGAAGGAGTATAAATGAGCAAGAGCTTCAACAATCAAGAGTTACTGATAATAGCTACATTGCAGAATCGTTGAGTTATTGGAATGCTATATTGTTGACTCTACGAGTTCGACCAGAGCTTTACATGAACAAGTCTCAGTGACAGTGAGACTACGAAGGTGGAAGTGAAGCAACCTTAGAAGAAGGACTTGAACAGACTAAAGCTTCACTCAACAAAGATGAGAATGCCACTGAAGATGGCAGCTAAGTTGAGAGCCGAGAAGGACAAGAAGATAACATTCAAAAGAGTGGCAAAGCACAAAGAAGATCCAGAGAGCCACTCTACGAATCACCATGAACCTAAAGCTAAACAAGAACAAGTGCAAAACCATGTCTGCCAACCAGTCAAGAAAGTTTCAGGGAATGATGATGGTACATAGCTGACATCGTATGAAGATGAGCAGAACAGAATGAAGATCAGCTGCACCAAAGAAGATGTAGTCCAGACTCAAAGCAGAATGCCAAGAGGACTATACCAAGCTGCTAAATACATAAGATGTTCAAGCTTAAAGGCATCTTAGCAGCTCAACACCAACAACAACAACAACATCAACATCAACAAGAAGTCAGGGCCTGAGGGGTCCTTGTTCGGAGGGACTAAATGAAGTTTCAAGCCTGCTGAGCTTGAATAGTTCCTAGGGAACTAGAGAAGTTCCAAGGCTGCTGGCCTTGAAGAGTTCTTAGTGAACTGAAGTTCCAAGGCTGCTGACCTTGAAGGAATCTTAGTAATTCAGGGTGCTGCCCTTCCTTAGTGGAAATCCTGCTAGTTGAAAGCAGAAGAGTAGATTAGGAGCTTAAGTATCTGAACCACTTAAAATCCCTTGTGTCTTTTACTTTATGTCATTTACATTATGTACTTCACTGCTATAACTGCTATGCATGGATTAACTGCTTACAACTTAACTAACTCTAATAACAATGTATGTATGATTATGAATATATCAATGAAGGGGATCTTTTACTTATTCCGCTGTGCTTGAAAAGCTTCTTATATTTGTCATATGCTAAATCATTAGCAATACAAAATAAACGAGAAAAGTATTTAAAATACAAAGGATCTATTCAACCCCCTTTTCTAGATATATTGTGTGCCTACTGGGAACTAACACATTACTATAATCAAAATTATGTATTTCACTATAACATAACATAAGATGTTTTTATCATATTTTCTCTAAATATAGGAACTAATCATAATAAAACAATTTACTCATTTTCTCAAGATATTACTCTTAATATAATATCTATGTATCATTAAAATATTTACATGCACGACACATACTGAACTATATATAGAAAATAAGTTTATTTCTTATTATGATAAATTGTTTCCATCAACTTATATAGCAAATATGTTTTAATATATTTACCATATTACTTAATCATACATTTACCTCGCATAAAGCTATATAAGGTAATATCAAAATAACATTCTCCTTTTATTAAAATAATCAAATGCTAGAATTTATTTTAATATCCTTTATTAGAAATATACTATAATTATTTCTCTTTCCTTTCTATAGATTGTCTCAACGCAATTTCTTTAATCTATACCTTTAACCATATCTCAATATTAATCAATAAATCTCTAACCAATATTTATCTAAAGATATATCGATTTTCTTCTCTCGTCAACAATGTACATATATACAAGATCTCTACCTTTAACCATATCTCAATATTAATCAATAAATCTCTAACCAATATTTATCTAAAGATATATCGATTTTCTTCTCTCGTCAACAACGTACATATATACAAGTCTAAACCTAGTACACATCGAGTCTTTAATAGTATTCAATATAGTACACTGAGTGGTTTCCCACCAACAACCAACAAATTATTTTCTATCTCGTCTACTGTTTTCACAATGAGTTAGATCGATTACTAATTTGTATATACCTCCACTCTCTGAATGAATTGTTTAGCCCAACTCCTATACATCCACCATTAAATGGTACAGTTGTACTGCCTTAGACTTGATACTTACTCGTACATATACTCAAGAAATTGGTGATTATCAAAGATATTTAATGTCACCAACTTACTATGATAAAATAATTTCACATAAACTATTTAATATTAATAGATAAATTTCTATCCATCTTCTTTACTTCAAATAACTCGCCTCTAATATATAATAATAATATATTTATTAAACATAGAAATCACTTATTGCATAGTTTATATTACCCCATGCAACACAATACCACATACCTCACAACACATATTTATATATTCATATTTGAACCCTTCTCATGCCTTAAGAATTTTATTTACTAAATTCTTATTTTAATAATTTTTGAAAATTCGGGTTCTTACATCCTCTCCCCCTTATAAGGATTCCGTCCTTGGAATCACCGAGACCTTCCCTACTTGGTGCTATTCTGAATATTACATATTCTTTTGAATAATTTTATCCATTCTCTTTTCGAAAGTTTTATTATAACTTGCTCACTTGCATTCTACCACATTCTCCTTTCTAAGGAACATTCTACTTACTACATTCATCCTTCAGAAGAATAAGAATCTTCCACGATTTTTCAATAATTGGGAAGTAGTATGAATAACTCAGATTCCAAATTATGTTGAGGGGTCACAAAACCGTGATCTCTTTTCCAGGTTTACTAATGCTTCAAAAAAATCCTTCACACTGCAAACCAGAGTGTTTATCAATCACAAAGACTAAAAACGCCCTCCACGCGTACACTAGATGGTCGGCCTATTGTACCACTATCAGAAGAAGACTGGATACTGAAATAGTGAAGTAGCAGACTTCTCTTCTTCTTTCTCTCTATAGCTTCTCTCTTTATAGCTTCTCTCTCTATAATTGCTCTTGTGAGTTTTAGTGAATTGGTGAGAATGAAGGAAGAATGAGCTTCTATTTATAGGGAAATATAGTTTCAATAATTGCACATTTTGGGGCTCGAAATATTATAGTATAATACATTCATCTTTTCCTTCATTTTTAATTTAGTCCTGCAAGTATTATCAAACTTGCACCACCTCCCCTAATAGTATATCATGTGAATCAATAGTACAATCATGTGACTCAATAGTTCTATAAATGTGAAAAAAAATAATTACAGTATAGTACATTCATCTATATCTCCATTTTTAATTTAGTTATGCAAGTATTATCAATCTTGCACCACCTCCCCTAACAGTACATGCATGTGACTCAATAGTACACACATGTGAACAAATAGTTATAAGCATGTGAATTAATAGCAATTAGATTAATTACCCGATTGGTCAATATAACCTCCAGACATCAATTATTATCAAAATAAATGTCGATTTCCACTAACACTAATAATCCCAACACAATGGAACTATCAATTTCATCTTTAATCAACACAAACTTATTCATCATTAATATTATAACTCACATATTTAACAACCCAGATCATTCCCGAGAAAGGGGCTTTCCGATAAGGATTTCTCCCTATTGGCGTGCAATTAGGTGACAAAATCTCTCATTGACAGAACTTTCTAGACATTGTCAATATTGCAAATAATAATATGAATAACTTTGTCGTCTCAATTATTCATTTAATAATAATAAATATTATGCAGATGATACTGTGATAATAATTGAATCAATAATATGAGAGATATTATGCAGCAATTGTGACAACCCGAGAATTTTGAATATTTTTAAAAATTTTATTAATTAATTTAAGATTCAATATTAGAACCTAGACAGAAAATAAGTGTATGCACTTGATATTTTTGAGAAGGAATTTTGAGGATTTCAAAATTCTATTAAGGATTTAAGTGAATTATTCATGAAACGTCAACGTTCGGTTAGAAAACCCTAGCGAATTATAAGAAACCCTAGAAACCGATTCTCGAAACTCTAATTTCAATTCCGGGAATCCGAAACCCTAATTCGGAAGTTGAAACCCTAATATAGGAACTTAACGGAGAATTATATTGCTTAAGTGATATTAATTATAATATTATTTAGGGTAAAGCTTAATTATTTAGCAAACCCTAATTTCAAATTTTTAAACCCTAATTTATAATTAGGGAAAACCTAATTGTTGATTTAATAATTTTAATGTTAATTAGGAAATATTAATCTTAATTTTAAAGTTATAAGTAATTAAAAAATTCTAATCTAATTACGAAATCTAATTCCTAAATTAGAAAATTATTTTTCTATTAGAAACCCTAATTAGTGGTTTATAAACCCTAATGACTAATTTTGACCCTAATTGCTAAATTAATAATTTTAATTAGGAAATACTAATCATAATTAGCAAGATTTAAATTATTATTAAGAAATTTTAATATAATTAGAAAATTCTAATTATAATTTAGAAATAGTAATTTTCTATTTTTGAAAACCTAATTTAGAAATTCTAGAAATTTATTTTTAAAACCCTAAGGTTTCCAAACCCTAAATCCTAAGATTTCCAAACCCTAAACCCTAAGGGTTTGGACAATTGACAAATATGCCATTAAAATTAAATGCTAAATGACTAAAATGCCCTTTTGTGCATTATTTAGTGTAACTTGTAAATCTAGCAATATGTGGTTGGTGAGCAAACCCTAACCACTCCTTGACTTATTAAATCTCAGCAATCTGAGATTCTTACATCATATAGATACATTGCATCATTCATTATATAAGATTAAAGAGAGAGAAAAAGACTCACTTTCTTTCTCATATGAACCAAGACTTTCTCTCACTAGAATTTCGAAAGTGGAGAAAGAAAGGGAGTGTTAAGTCTAGCTAATATCACTACTTAGCTTAACAAGATCAAGCCAGTGGGATCAGAATCAAAAGTGGGACATCAAAGTGGTATAAACCCTAATTCTAGAAATCCTTAAAAATTTGTGTTAATGTTGTTGTTTGTTGTTTAAATATATGTTAGAGGGTGTCACTTGATGATCTGGGTTGCTATATAGTGGATCCATAACATCAAAGTCCTCGAATATAGCATTTTGTGAAATCTGGAAAAACTTGAAAAAGTCGTCTGACAACCATATGTCAGACCTTATAACTCTGTGTGTGTTAGATGTTTAGTGTGTTTTTTTGTTTTGGAACTGTTCTCTGCCATGTGTTCTTTAGTCTGGAACTTGAATCATGTTCAGATCAGGTCTAGATTTCTAGTTATGATCAGTCAAACTACGTTGACCGATCACAAGAATGGGTTTCTGGGCAACCCAAAACCCAGATTGTTGTCTGATAAGCTATTGCAAGCCTCTGATCTTGCAGTCGTTTGATCGTTTGGCCATGTTGTTGTTTTGGTATTATAGCTTGACATTCATACTACACATCTAATCTATTAGACCCGTCAGATCGTTATCAGGATCAAATATACGACCGGTCAAACTTGGGTTGACCATCTGCCGAAGAACATTTCTGGACAACCCAGAAATGTTCAACGACAGTTCTTCTAGGCTACTTTGACCACCCCAAATTTTTAATAGATGATGTTTTTAGGTTGACGTGATGTTATATATTTGTACCCTATCATGTTGTCTACAACATTGAACCTTTAAATCGTACAAAACAAACCCAGAACGCACGATATGAGAATTCAAAGTAGCCTCCTCGTTACTGTTTGAGTTTCTGGGCAACCCAGAAACTGAAGAACATGTCTGACAACATATTCTAGAGCTTGGATCTTGCAATTAAGTGATGTTATGACTATGGAACTTGTTCGTGATTTTAGTGTTACACTCATACTATAATCATAAACCATTAGCAAGCCCAGAAACATAATAATCAAAGATTAAATGGTGGTCAAACTACCTACCTCGGTGACTGACATGAAGGTCTGAAGAACACTTAAGAACAGGCCAAGAACACCTATAGTGACGGGTTTGTCGCTATAGGCCCCTTTAGCGACAGTTAGTTTTAGAAAATAATTATTTTAATTAAATAAATCGAATTAAATGGTTTTTAATTTTTAAAAATACAAAATAAATTCCTAGAAGGGGGGATTGAATAGATATTTAAAATTCTTTTTGTTTTACTTTGTTAGTTTTGATAATGATTAAAACACAGTGGAATTAAGATTTGTTTAATCTCCCTTTTAGATATAGTGAATTAATGAGAGTGAGGCAGTTATAACAGTTATAGCAGTTATAGCAATAATAGACACATCAATTTTAAGTGGTTCGGAGCACTTAAAGCTCCTAGTCCACTCTTCTATTCCTCGAGTAGGAAATCCACTAAGGATATCATTTACACTTCCTGAATCTCACAAATTCCTTCTAGACCAGCAGTCTAGGCAGTTCTTAGTTCACTCTTGAACTCTTCAAGTCCAGCAGACTTGGTTCTTCACAGTTCACTTTAGAACTCTTCAAGTCCTTCTGACTTGGAACTTCTTACTTCACTTGATTTGTAGTTGATGTGTTCTTGTTTGATGCTACTCAGTTATTGTTAAGCACTTGTTCGAAAGAACTGAGTAGCTGAGCAAGCTTTCTCTTTTTCTCAGATCGTAGAGTTGAGCGTTGAGTGTTCTTCTCATTTTTGTTCAATGCTTGTTTGGTTAAATCATCTGCAGATCTTTTGCATATATGTGATCCTTGAAATCTATCCGTTGAAGCCATCCATTGAAGCATTAAATGCATTTGACATTTCTAAACTTTGATGGAGACTTTTCTGCACATCTTCTGAATTGCATTCTGGCCCACTGACACAGCAGACTGCTTTCTCACTTAACACCTAAAAAGGTGTTTTCCTCTGACCCATGGTCCTTTCCTTAGCTTCTTCGATACGCTTCTTTGTTGTATACTAAGGATATCTTTTATGTCATTGGGACTGGTGAGTATTTAAACGTTTATAACCCATTCCACATTTGTTGAGATTTATCTTTAAACAAATGGTCAAGGCTCGATGCTTCTGACACAAGCAGATGATACTCTACGATTCAGATCGTTGTGTCTTGCCACCTTGGTGTTTGATCTGATGCTATCAGTTGAGAACACTATGATTTCTCTTAAGGACTGGCACACTACGATCTTCACTTGCGTGTCTTGCAGGCTCTACGTTTTCGAGAGCACACTACGATCTCTGAGTTGGCTTCAGCAAACGTCTGGACCACTCTACGATTTTTGGAGAGGCCCTTCAAGGCAGGTACACTACGGTTCTCGAAGCTCTACGATTCTGCCTTGGCTTCTGCAAACTCTTGATCAACTCAATAGACTATGATTTTACTGA
The DNA here is from genome assembly GCA_020205615.1 of Panax quinquefolius. Classification (NCBI taxonomy): domain Eukaryota; kingdom Viridiplantae; phylum Streptophyta; class Magnoliopsida; order Apiales; family Araliaceae; genus Panax; species Panax quinquefolius. The sequence goes on along the minus strand of CM035171.1, from coordinate 50,054,710 downwards.
AGCCTATCTATTACATTTCAAGACATAGATCAACCTAACATCTTTGATCTCTTGATCTATACATTCATTTACAGAATGATAAACATTAAAACTTTGATCAACCTAACAAATTTGATCTATCACTAAGTCCTTGTACATATATTCTTGGAAGGACTTTACATATAATCATGAGCATTTACTTTAAACATCAAATCAAAATATGCACTCTCCCAACAGTCATCTTGCCACCTTAACGCCACATCACACCATCTCAACATTTCATACAAACATTTCTACACAACAATGTCCCACAAGAACCAAGGAGGTCCAATCCCGAGTGACTATTGCGCATGGGAACAGATAGAATTTGAAACTTGAAGATCGGAGGGCATGGTCCCATCTTCCTGACTTCGTACAACCTCTAATCCCATGTCATTGCATAACTCTCGACAACGATGGTCCGAAATAGGTCTTACATACCTCAATCGGATGCCCAGATTGCAATTCTGAAAGTTTGAATGGACATCATAGTGCACGCGTGCACATACTTTGAGACGGCAGGACCCGCGAAGCCCGGGGCACCCCGGGCAGCCGCAGGTACGGCTCCCCCCTCTATAAATAGAGGGCTTGGGGTGGCCATTTTGTAAGAGAAAAAGGCGAGGAAGCCCTGTCAAATTTGCTCTGTACACACCCTAAACTGAGTGCTTTCTCATTTTAAACACTTGTGAGCTCACATATAGCTACTATTTGTACCGGCGGGAGCCGAGTGTTCATCCACTTAAAGTTATAGAAGTCTTCTTTGGCAGCCCACTGTAAGCCTTCTTACACACTTTGAAGCCTTTCTCTTCATCTTTGCACACACCATTCTTCACGTTGAGAGTCGTGTTGCGTGTGTATGCCCGGACTTCGGTGCGTGGTTTCATTTCAGTTTGTATATACATATATTTATATATGGACTAACATTATCGAGTTATGCCTCGATTGAGCCTAGACATTATCGAGTTTGTATATACATATATATATATATACCTTTCGTCCCACCTAGAGTTTACTTCGTGGCGGTTGATTGCTTTTACAGCTTTATTTACATTTCTGATCCCCCATGGAGGTGCTTCGTGGTGGCTGATCATGTCTATATATATATATATATATATATATATATATATTACATCTTTTATATATATACTTGTTTACTGGTTTCTTATCAATTGCGACATCATGTGAGCCTAGGAATCATGTGTCATAGATTTAACCTACTGGATCAAGATTCGGTTCCCGTGATGGACATTTTCAGCTGTAAGCAGCTTGTAAATTTATTCATGGTGTTTGGATTTCCTCAGATGGCTTTCATGCCCACGAGGAGTTTGGCACTGCTTTGTACATTATTTTCTCGAAGATGCTTCGAATCTCAAAAATTAAAAGCAATTAAGCCGAACACTAAATAAAATGGAAGTGTAAAAGGTCTCAATTATTATTGAGCATAAGGGTTTGAAAAACCTTTTTTACAAAACATCATTGTCATATCTTGTTTAAAACTGAATTTTTACACAAATTCAAACCCTGTGTATATAGGTGTGAACGAGGCCTCGCACTACTTCCAAATAACAGCACATTGACCCACACACACATACATTCATATAACAGTTTCTTGAAAAATGGCGTTTACCGTGGTAACACGGATGTCGGGGGGTGCCTAACACTTTCCCTCCGCATAAGTAAGTCCCCACACGTTAATGAATCTCGGTTTCACCGACCCGTTTAGCAGTGTCACATCACTGGGTCAATGTACAAACCTTTTCTCGGTTGTGTTGGTACAACCATATAAAAAACCAACTGGCAAGTCTTACAGTTCAATCGTCGACATATTAATGTCGGACCTTTTCACAACTTGTTTTTTCAAAAAAATCTCACCTAATATGAGAACACCAAAGAATAAGAACAGAAAGGGACAAATAGAAATCCCAACGTCGACACACGAGGTGCAACTAAAACTCATGACAGCAATCTGCTTCAAGTCTCAGCTAAACTATGGATCTCTTCTTCTGGAGTGGATTGGGAAGTGGATTCTTAGCTCTAAGAAAACAAAGAGCACGAGCAAAATGTTCTATGGAAGATTTATCAGCATTATTCTCCAAGCAGCTCTGGGATAAAATATTGAAGATCATGAAGGTGAACCTCTGAATGCCAACAAGAGATTGACCCAACAGCTCTTTGTAAACTGGAAAAGGAATCCAGCTTAGAATGTGAAGAATTATCAATCTGAGTCTAGTGAAAGGACTAGGGAGGTTATGAAACCTTTTCTACAGGGAAACTTATATGTTGTAAGGGAAGTTGAAGAAGAAGTAGACCAGGAGTCCTCTGCTCTGATCAGGAGAATAAAGGGAAAAAGAAAGCTGCAGACTATTATTCAGATGGCAGAAGAGACTCAAGGATCAACAACTGAAGTACCTCAAGGATCTGATCCTGAACTCTTTGGCCAATCTCTTGCAAAGGAAATTTCTCAAGATAAAGATCAGCTCAAGAAGAAGAAGAAGAAGAAGAAAATACGACTTTGTCTCAAATGCTTTCAAAGAAAGGAAAATGCAGTCTGCGGTAGAAGAAGTCCTCCCTGATCACAATCATGGAGAATAAAAGCATGCCGACCGTGGAGTCAAGAATTGTTAGCCAATCAAAAGAAAATATTGGGATAACGACACAGCCTGAATAGATAAGTGTTGCTACAAATGAACAACTTGATGGAGAGACAGCTGAACCTGAGCCTAGAAGAGTGAAGAGAAATCTAATTAAAAAGGCCGATCTTGATCTTAAGGAAGCAATTCTAAAGATTAAGGAAGAAGAAATGAGAATGATGGAACAGGATAAAAGGACTGAGTCTCCAAAATCTAGTTCTCACAATGAGTCCTTGGATCAAACTAGGATCATTCAAACTATAATTTCCAACATCGATAATGTAGTTAGTCCGACTGCATCAGACCAAGTATGTGTTAATAATGAAGAGGATCAACAAGAGAATGCTGATCAAAGAGATGTTCATATTAAGGAGGAGATTTTTGAAGTTCTTGAGCCAGCAAATGCTCCACCTGAGGGGGAGAAATCAGAAGCTCATCATGAAGCCTGTGACGCCCCCAAATTCAGACACTCGTATCTCAAATCTGGCGCATAACGTGCTAATTCTAATATCATATTAAAATCATCAACAACGGAATAATAGAATAATTTACATTGATATAATATAAATATTCGCGTCCCAAGGTCTCATGACCGTTACTACAACATTCCAGTAATTAAACGTAAACATAAGTTAATCATTAGTTAATACATTATAATAATCATAACAATAATAATAGTTCTCCTACGCATAAAGGACTAAGCTATTCTGTAGCCTTGCCATTTCTTTTGTCTTTTCTCGAAGTACCGCCTTGCTCTGCCTTAACTGTAATGTTTTTAGGGAAGCAAGAATGAGCAACAATTTTTGCCCAGCAAGTAATATAGCAATAAGAATAAACAGTTATAATGTTTGAATCTCAAGGGTATAATGGAAAATGATAGTTCAAGAATAACAAGAAGTATCAAGAGTTCTCAATAAATGTCGTTATAGACTGAAGGATATCAACAAGATTTCAAAGTTTATTCATTTCAAGGTTCAATAAGAATGAACATTGAGCAATCGCTAGGGACTAATAACTCTTACTAGAATTAACAGTATTATACTGAAAATCCAATATAAACGAGTACAACATGTGATCAGCCTAAAGTACCCACGTTATGCATAACATTTAAACATGTTAGTATGTGCGCACGTCGGTTTCCTAACAATTATATAATTTCCCCTTCAATGAGGGTTGTTCATATTACTAGATTTACAAAATTTTGCACCAAGTCAATTGGTTCGGATAGCTTTCTAACACATAATAATAGTTTAGTTGAATCAAAGGCTTAGACAACTTTTATAATGCATTTAAGAATGATAATTTCAATGCTTACAACAACGTTAAGGTATACAAATGATTTCCGAATAGTAATAGATATTTACTCGATATAAATATGGTTGATATGGCAACAATTCGGATTATACAATATATACAGTGTAAGAATTAGGGAACTTGCAATAGTGTAAGAAGTTATGGTGAGAGACTTGCCTTTAGCGTTGATTACCACTTATAGCATAAAATCACCTCAATGAACTATATTATCCTATTTATGTACATATAGGTAGTCATTAGTCACGTGCACTTTGACATATATATCAACATACATTTATCACACCTATTTCTACCCATGTATGCATACACATTAAAACTTATAGATGTATAATTCACATTGTTCTTACTTTTGAAAATCTTAAGAACATTTTAGCAACTTTAGTACCATTTACTCATCTTTTATTTGTATACGTGAAATATCACTTAAGTCACGTATTCTAGTTTAAGTGGTTTCACATATACATGTTAATGGTTTTTGACTTTTAGCTTTTCTTCCAAAAGATTATAACTCAATCCCCAAGCCCACTAAAACATCTGGAAATACGTATTGATACATGTTTAAAGATTATGTATGCTCCTTAAGTTAAGTTAGGTTAGGCCAATTTAGGATTCCTTATGTTGAACAACAAAAACAGCAATCCAATTCATTACCCAACCCCCGCCGGGGCGGGGTCTTTTATACTGCATGTAAGACCCCAACTTTTATGAATAAAGATTAATTTTTCTCTAAATATTATTTTTGAATAATGAGGTGTGGATTTGTTATAATGTTATAGTTGTGGATAATATTTACAAATTTTGCAAAGTAGGCAAGTTGTCATAAAATAATCTTTTTGTCGGGGAATATCCGTAAGGCGACACAATCATTGGTGGACCCCGCTATGAAATTACTTTCGGAGTTAGAAAACGACAGAAATAACTTTTTATAAAAATAACGACAAAAAATTTACCGTTAACTATTGAAATATCCGGTGATAAAAGTACAGTAATACGCGTGGTTGCATAATAGCACACGTATTGTACAATATTTTTGATTATTGATGCTTACGTGAGAAGTCACTCAGTTTTATTCAATTATAACCACAAGAATTGCTGCATAGCATCTCACGTTATTGATTCAATTATTGTCACAATATTTTATATTATTAAATAAATAATTGAGACGACAAAGTTATTCGTATTATTATTTGCCTTATTGACGATGTCTAGAAAGTTTTGTCGAGGAAAGGGGTTTGGTCACCTAATTGCGCGCCAATAAGGAGAAGTCCTTATCGGAAAGCCCCCTCTTTCTTGAGAATGATCTGGTTGTTAATATTGCGAGTCATAATATTAATGATAAATAAATGTTGTTAAAAATAAAATGTATTTTGTGAAGCCAAGTGAATGGAGATAAATAGAATAGATTTTTATGAAGTATTTGTTGTAAGTTTGGCGTATTATTTGGACCCTCACTTATTCATTTTTCAAAATCATCGGTAGAAAGTATATATATAAAGGTGTGTGAGTGTGTGTGTGTGTGTGCGTGAGGGTGTGTGTGTGTGGTGGTGGTGGTGGGTGAAAGTGACATATATATATATATATATATATATATATATTATAAGTTTTGTTTTATTTGATTATTATATTATTATTTTTAAAGTTGGGCGTTTGTGAATTCAATGAAATCAGCCCATGAATTCTTTCAACTGTTGGTCCGAGAAATAAATTCTAAATAGTACCCTTCCATTCTCCTATAAATAGGATGCTTAGTTTAGAAATGAAAATCACACCAGAATCAGAGAATTCTTCTTCTATAATATTGAGCGTATTTCTTTTGAGTTTAAGGAAGCTTTGAGTATAGAAACAGTAAAAGTTTTCTTCAAGAATATCTCTGTTATACCAGTCGGAATTGATCTCTTTTTAAGGTAAGGGGTATTATTAATTTCATATTCGCTTACGATATTATTTTCGTATTCGTAAGAAATTTTATTTTCGTTCAATATTTGTAAGAAATATTAATTTCGTTCAAAAGTTGTAAGGGGTATTATTTATTTCTTATTCACTTACGATATTATTTTTCGTATTCGTAAGGAATTTTATTTTTGTTCAATATTCGTAAGGAATATTATTTTTGCTCAATATTCGTAAGGGATATTATCTTCGTTCAATATTCGTAAGGAATATTAATTTTGTTCAATAGTTGTAAGGGGTATTATTTATTTCATATTCGCTTACAATATTATTTTTCGTATTCGTAAGAAATTTTATTTCTGTTCAATATTCGTAAGGATTATTATTTTCATTTAATATTCGTAAGGGATATTATCTTCGTTCAATATTCGTAAAGAATATTAATTTCGTTCAACAATTGTAAGGGGTATTATTTATTTCATAATCACTTACGATATTATTTTTCGTATTCGTAAGAAATTTTATTTCCTTTCAATATTCGTAAGGATTATTATTTCCACTCAATATTCGTAAGGGATATTATTTTTGTTCAATATTCGTAAGAAATAATATATTTTTTTTATACTTAATAGTATGTAAGTAATATTATTTCGTTTCAGATTCTGAATTCTACACTCATTTGTTAAGTATTATTTCTATACTCCTTGAAATTAGTAGAATATCCTTGAAATTTGCGCTTCATCTAGTATCGTTTCACAATAATATTTTTCTGAACATTCTTATTAAATTTTGATCTTTTCATGTCGAAGTACTATTCATGGGGTATTATTCACGAAGTACAATTCACAAGGTACTATTCACTCAGGTACTATTCACCCGGGGTACTATTCATGATAAAAATTAATTTCTTTTCTGTCCAAATTATTTTGGATACAATATTATTCTTGAATTTTACTCCACAAAGCAGTATCATGTTGACAATTTGGACATTCTTGAACTCTGGATAAATTAAATTCTAAATCTTTAAAATTTATCATTTGCTTTCACTTAATTGAATTCTTATATCATTGTCATCATCCTCATGCTTATATTGTGATGAAAGTCGTCTTTGGCTCGTAGTGCATAGATGGACTGTTGATTAGTATGATTATGACTATGTAACGGTATAATCACGACCATTGGTGATAATACGAATATCCTTGGCCCGTAGTACATGAATAATTCGTGGATGTGATAATAATGAATATCCTTGGTCCGTAGTGCATGGATAATTTAGTGATGTGAATTATTAATTGAGTTGAGTCTCAGCGATAAAATTGATGATAAACTTTTAAATCATAGAAGATAGTAGATATCATGCTCTACTTGACTCTTCTAATGGATTATTTGTTCCATTGCAATTAAACTTGTTGTCTATTGTATTCTATCACTTTAACATTGTTGAACGCTAACGACAATTTATTCTGCATTATCTTAGTCATAATATTCTTTACTGGGCTAGTTGAGTTCACCATTTGCTTTCATTGTTCTCTTCAGGAAATGAGAATATAGCTGGGACTAGTCGAGGAATGGAGTGACGGTCCAGATGGTTGCTTTAGTAGTCCTCACTATTCTGTAAAATAGTGTGATAATAATTGTAATGAGGACTTCATTTGAGTTTGGATATTGTCTACGAAACAATATTCGTGTTAAAACTTACAACTTACGTTTGTCGTATTGTATTAATGAAGTTTGTATTTGAATTTTGTTCCATGTATTTGACGACTCAGAATGGGTTGTGTATACCTATTTTGGGGGCATCACACTGCAGGACCCCCTCCGGAGGCATGCCCGCCGGGGCGGCAATAAAGTCCGCCGGGGCGGCACTGCAGATTTGGCTACTGCAGTTGAACTCTCACTCCCCTGTTGCGAACCAACATCCTATTTTCACAAACAAACATCAACTTTAAGTCACCCAATTGATATAAATTTCATAAACTTACTACTAAATACCCCTAGCATTATTATAAGAACTCAAATAACATAAACAACCAAATTCAAGAATCAAATTCAAAATTTATGTCATTTTTCCAAAGTTTAACATATTAGCGATTCTCTTCATCACAGATTCGTTTCTTGAGCAAATTAATCCGTTTAACTTTCGTTGATTTTGTATTCAACCATATTAACAATGTCTAGTATCAATTTACAGATTATAGCATGTTTCAACCATCAATTTTTCGACTAAAATAACAAGTATTTATGATATTTCTAATATCTCACCAAACTCAGAAATCTAATAACATGGTTTAAGAATTATACATCTTGAAGCTAAATTGACAATCCTTGATTCTTAACTTCTGATTTCTCACAACTTCTTAACCACTCACTCACTAAAATTCTCATAATTTCAAATGTGAAGAATGAAGTAGATGGTCTCTATTTATAGATTAACCATGGACCAAATTTGGGATTTGCTCTATGAATTAAACTAAAGGAATGAAGAAGAAACTAATGGTTCATGGAGAGTTGGTGGAAAATCAAATCCTAATCACTATTTAGCCCACTCCTCTCTTCATCATTTGGAAACTATGAGTTTTAGAGAAGAAAAAGCAAGCTAGCTAGCCTTTTTGTGTTTCACGTGAGTGAAGATATGACACTCAAATTGGGACACTACCCTTAATACTCAGCATTGCAACTACTACTAGTATACTTAGGTTTATTTGATATTTTTCCACAAATGTGCATACATATACACCCACTCATACATAAAACACATAACATTATATAATCCATGTACATTGGTTTACTTCCAATAATATTTTCATTAGACTAGAACATAATTTAGTTGGGTACCCATACCTCATTTTTTTCCATGAACTTATTATTCTAATTCTACATAAATATAGAAATAAATGTTTAATAGTAAATATTTATTTACTAAAATTTAATTTTTCTAATAGGTTTAAAATACATATTTAATTGCTCCACCACACATCATGATGTCACATAAGACTTTTTTCATACAACTTATTAAATTACTTAAGTTAAACTTGTTTTTATTATATAGTTTTATATAATAATTATTCATATTCCAATGTCACACCTCATTTTATATTGAATGAAGAAACCTTATTATATAAGACTACACCTTCCATGCTATAGCTCACGATAATTAATGAATAATAATAAAAACTAGCCAATCATATTATGTAATTATTTACTCACTACTAATACTAAGTAATTTCATCCATTTCATCATTAATTTAATTAGTAACTTTCTCATTTCACCACTTTCCCACACTAGGCATAATTTCATAAGCTTAAATTAAGCTTCTCATCACTTCTACTATATTTCTCAATTATCATATGCTTATTCAATTAAATTAATTACCACAACTCATGCCATAACTATATATATTTATTTTCAAATAAATATTCAAACAATCATTATTCTCAATATTAATATTATTTATTAAAATTCGCAGGTATTACAAAGCCCCCTCTGCCCCTCAAGAAATGATAGAGATTCTTGATGTTGAAGATGAAAGGGAAGAAGAGGAAGAAATTAAAATTATTGCTGAGTATAGAAATGAAGAAAGGAACATCAATTATAACCGGATGTTTTCCTACCTGCCCATGATGCCCTCCATAGAGCCCTACTTCTCAATTCTAGGGATCATATGTTCTGGACATTCAAAGCCTATCCAGTAGTATCTGTGTTTGCTCAAAGATACCCAAGAAACCTCAATTTTGCCAAAAAGTTAATTACCAACCATGCCTCTTTTATCCTTTAACAAAAGGTATACTTCATTCTCACTTCCTTCAAGTTAAATCACTCTCCTTCATCAAATTTCCATCAATTTGATGAATTGCCTAGGTGGATCGAGGTTGTTTCTAATCCACAAAACCAATTTCCAGTTACAGAGTCCCAACACTCTGTGACTGATGAACCAAATGAATCGCCCATTCCAATCATGGTACATCCTTCTCACACCACGATCGTAGACCTTCTTAACACCACTACGATAGATCAAAATGATAACTCATCTTTTGACCAACTAATAAATGACTCAATAACTCATTATGATGTTCCTTCGTCCTCCAATAACGATTACTTCAATCTAGCTCTTACTCTCTCAAACTTGCAAAAACAGAAGATAAAAATATCTCCTTCTGACATTTAGAAAATAATCGACCATCTCTATGACAACCCCAAAATAGGTCCATTTCATCCAACTCATTCTGAGTCACCAAATACATGGTACAGAAAACAACTACAACTTTATTACAACAATTGTCGTGCAAAATACAACAACTCATGTGTTGTGAGTTTTGATACAAATATATATAACAAATGTGACTCTTGACACCAACTTGAGTAGCACGTTACCATGACATCTTACATAAAGGTATAGTCAAAAACTGTTTTAGAAATTAAAATCTTTGGGAAGTGCTCAAGGAAACCTTCGTACATGGGAGGCCATGCGTCTAGGTTATGATAGATATCATATGGCCACAGAATTATCCTTGGTTGACCCAATAGACCCCAAAGAAAAATGAGAAGATTACTATCATATTCTTCCCAATTGTAAGTCTTCTCTTGACATATCATTATCTCTACTGTCTCTAATTGAGAATTATACTTCAAACAAACACCAAGATTATATAAGTAGTGCTCGTAGATATACTCAGCAAGTGGATGAGCACAACCCTGTCTTATGATGACACGAGGTTGTATGTCATTAGACATCTTATGCGATAATGGGCAAACACTCTTCCAAAGTTGAGTTCACCTCACCCTCAACAACTATAGACCACCGCTCTATTCCCTGTTATCCCCGCCGACCCAAATTTACACTTTTATTACCTGAAAAGAAGTTGTGAAGCAAAAGGGTGAGCACAACTAGCTCAGTAAATATTATCATGACTAAAGATAATTAAATTATCAATAGCTTTCATCAGTAATAAATCAGAGATTTAGAACATATGGTAGATGATAAAACTTTTCAACCATAGTTGCAGCGGAACGAGCAATCCATTAGAAGAGTCAAATAGACCATAAAATCTATTATCTTCTCCATGTTAAAAGTCCACCAATAATATTTTATCCCTGTAACATCAATCAACAATTCATGTCCACAATCACATGTATAACTTCATAATCGTAATTGTAGTTCTAAATTCCTTTTCTCATCCGGAGACAAAGATAATTTTCATCACACGAAACATTAAAGATCATGGTTATACCAAATCACGATTCATGTTCATAATCATACTAATAAATTTATCTTTTACACTACGGGCCAAAGATATTCATCAACAAGTCATCTTTGCACTACAGGCCAAAGATATTCAACAACAGGTCATCTTTGCATTACGAGCCAAAGATATTCAACATGTCATCTTTGCACTACAGGCCAAAGATATTCAACAATAATTCATCTTCGCACTACGGGCCAAAGATATTCACATCTCAAAGAAATATATAATCATTTCAAAATCTATATAAGCCATAATTATAACCATGTTGATCAATTCACCTTTGCACTTAAGCTAAAAATATTCAATTGTAAATTCAATGGTCATGATCATACTAGTCACAATTCATCTTTGCACTACTGGCCAAAGAGAACCCATAGTCATGATCATACCAATAATCTACCCATCTTTACACTCAAGTCAAAGAGAAATTTCTTCACCGGGATTATAAAAATGTTATATATGATAATAAAAACAATATCATCAACATATAGATTAAATCTCAAGAGTAAGATTCATAAATCAACGATAATTTGGTCAGAAAAAGAACCAATTTTGTCATGAATAGTACCCGTGAATAGTAACTCATGAATAGTAACTCGTGAATAGTATCCCCAACATGAAAAAGGTAGAAATTTCACAATAAAATCCATACCAATATTTCGATATAATGATATTGAAAGAATAACATCATTATGAAAAAAAAATATTCCTTACTATCCCTTACAATCTCTTACCTCAAAAAAGTAGTATTTCTGACCGGAATATCGAATATAAAGTCGAAAGAACCTTTGCATTGAATAGCAACTCTCAAAGTATCTAAATACTCACAAAAATATGCTTGATAATATAGAGAGAGAGAAAGAGAGAAAACTTATGTTTCTGGTGTGATTTTCAATTCTAACTTAGCCCTCTATTTATAGGAAAATGTTAGCACGCCGAAGCAGACTTGACCTGCTACCTGATGGCTTTACCTGCTACTATTTCACCCACCAAAAATCAGCCATCTTCCCCAACAACCAAAAGTGGATCCCACCCATTTCTAGAATTTTTCACCAAAATCATTTATAAACCTAATTTCCGAATCAGTCACCTCTTAAAATTCATAACAAATCATTCGTTCATTTTTAACGGTTTAAAATTTGTGAACATATACTCAACTTATATATGTATAACATATCCAAAAATAACAATGATCCAACGGTCAGATTAAAAATTATAACTCACATAATAAAGTTGTAAGAACAATCGATTTGATCTTTTAATACCTCAATCAAACAAAATCTTGATAAAATACCTCAATATTAATTCCTTCATTTATAACCACATAAATAAATCCATCATTTATATCCACATCAAATAAATATTTCCTTATCATATAAATCAATAATTAATTATTCACAAATAATATTACAGAATCACATTTATGACAACCAGGCAGTTCACAAGAAAGAGGGGGCTTTTCGATAAGGATTTCTCCTTACTGGAGCGTAATTAGGTGACCAAACCTCTCCTTGACAGAACTTTCTAGACATTGCCAATAATGCTATCTAATAATATTATTCAAATAATATGAATTATTGATCTGATAATGGAGATACTATGCAGTGACAATTATTGAAACAACAATAATATAAAATATCAACGCAACAATTATTGAATCAATAAAATAAAATATTGAACAGTAACTACTGTAACAATTATTGAGTAGTGTTTTCCTACGTAAGGATAAATAATTCAAAAAAATACAGTGTAATACCGTGTAATATCTTTATGCGACCACGCCAGACATCGTATTTTAAAACCAATTGAGTATTCCAACAATGTTAATTGGTAACAACTACGCCTAAAAATTCAATTTTGTCATTTTCTTCTTCCGATAGTTATCCATTATGGGGCCCACAAATAGCTGCGCCGTCGTACAAATATTCCCCGACAGAAAGAATATTCCACGACCAAACGAATATTCAACGACAATAATGAATACTTTATAACTACTTGAGTATTTTGAAAATTTATATATATCACACTTAACTTTAAACATTTGTCAATTTAACCATTTACTAAATAGAAAAATTGAATACTTTTATTTCATAAAATTCGGGGTCTTACAATCTCCCCTCCTTATGAAATTTCATCCCCGAAATTTACGTACCTGGTATTTCAAAGAATTGAGAATACATTGTTTTCATCTCAGATTCCATCTTCCTTGTCATCATGATTTCTCCATTACTCATCTCCTGTATTTCAGATATCATTCTAGAATACAGCTTCAAAACAAGGGTTAATTGAACAAATTAACATATCACATAATATCCTAATATTATGACTGACCAACAAATAAGCTTAGGTAGGACACACTAGCGAATGATTTACTCATCTCTCCCCTCCTTGTTCTATTCCCCGATCTCCGCCAGAGACCATATCCCTAAGCTCTGATACCAAATGTGACTTTGGCCCCAAAATAGGTCAATTCCATCCAACCCATTCTGAGTCGCCAAATACATGGTACAGAAAACAACTACAACTTTATTACAACAATTGTCGTGCAAAATACAACAACTCATGTGTTGTGAGTTTTGATACAAATATATATATATCAATTGTGACTCTTGACACCAACTTGAGTAGCACGTTACCATGACATCTTACATAAAGGTATAGTCAAAAACTGTTTTAGAAATTAAAATCTTTGGGAAGTGCTCAAGAAACCTTCGTATACTGGGAGGCCACGTGCGTACAGGTTATGATAGATATCATATGGCCACGAAATTATCCTTGGTTGATCCAATAGACCCCAAAGAAAAATGAGAAGATTACTATCATATTCTTCCCAATTGTAAGTCTTCTCTTGACATATCATTATCTCTACTGTCTCTAATTGAGAATTATACTTCAAACAAACACCAAGATTATATAAGTAGTGCTCGTAGATATACTCGTCAAGAAGTGGATGAGCACAACCACATCTTATGATGACACGAGGTTGTATGTCATTAGACATCTTGTGCGATAGTGGCAAAACACTCTTCCAAAGTTGAGTTCACCTCACCTCAACGACTATAGACCACCGATTCTATTCCTGTTATCCCCCCGCTTCAACCCAAATACACTTTTATTACCTGAAAAGAAGTTGTGAAGCAAAAGGGTGAGCACAACTAGCTCAGTAAATAATATCATGACTAAAGATAATTAAACTATCAATAGCTTTCATCAGTAATAAATCAGAGATTTAGAACATATGGTAGATGATAAAACTTTTCAACCATAGTTGCAGCGGAACGAGCATTCCATTAGAAGAGTCAAATAGACCATAAAATCTATTATCTTCTCCATGTTAAAAGTCCACCAACAATGTTTTATCCCTGTAACATCAATCAACAATTCCTGTCCATAATCACATGTATAACTCATAATCGTAATTGTAGTCCTAAATTCCTTTTCTCATCTAGGACAAAGATAATTTTCATCACCTGAAACATTAAAGATCATGGTTATACCAAATCACAGTTCATGTTCATAATCATACTAATAAATTTATCTTTGCACTACGGGCCAAAGATATTCATCAACAAGTCATCTTTGCACTCACAGCCAAAGATATTCAACAACAGTCATCTTTGCATTACGAGCCAAAGATATTCAACAGTCGTCTTTGCACTACTGAAGCCAAAGATATTCAATAATAATTCATCTTTGCACTACTTCAGCCAAAGATATTCACATCTCAAAGAAATATATAATCATTTCAAAATCTATATAAACCATAATTATAACCATGTTGATCAATTCACCTTTAGACCGAAGCTAAAAATATTCAATTGTAAATTCAATGGTCATGATCATACTAGTCACAATTCATCTTTCTTTACACTTCTTGCCAAAGAGAACCCATAGTCGTGATCATACCAATAATCTACCCATCTTTACACTCAAGTCAAAGAGAAATTTCTTCACCAGGATTATAAAAATGTTATATATGATAATAAAAACAATATCATCAACATATAGATTTAATCTCAAGAGTAAGATTCATAAATCAACGAAAATTTGGTCAGAAAAAGAATCAATTTTGTCATGAATAGTACCCGTGAATAGTAACTCGTGAATAGTAACTCGTGAATAGTAACCCCAACATGAAAAAGGTAGAAATTCCACAATAAAATCCATACCAATATTTCGGTATAATGATATTGAAAGAATAACATCATTATGAAAAAAAATAATATTCCTTTCTATCCTTTACAATCTCTTACCTCAAAAGAGTAGTATTTCTGACCGGAATATCGGATGTAAAGTCGAAAGAACCTTTGCACTGAATAGCAACTCTCAAAGTATCTAAATACTCACAAAAATATGCTTGATAATATAGAGAGAGAGAGAAAGAGAGAAAACTTATGTTTCTGGTGTGATTTTCAATTCTAACTTAGCCCTCTATTTATAGGAAAATGTTAGCACGCCAAAGCAGACTTGACCTGCTACCTGATGGCTTTACCTGCTACTATTCCACCCACCAAAAATCAGTCATCTTCCCCAACAACCAAAAGTGGAGACCACCCATTCCTAGAATTTTCCACCAAAATTATTTATAAACCTAATTTTCGAATCAGTCACCTCTTAAAATTCATAACAAATCATTCGTTCATTTTTAACGGTTCAAAATTTGTGAACATATACTCAACTTATATATGTATAACATATCCAAAAATAACAACGATCCAACGGTCAGATTAAAAATTATAACTCACACAATAAAGTTGCAAGAACACTAATTTGATCTTTTAATACCTCCAATCCGACAAAATACTGATAAAATACCTCAATATTAATTCCTTCATTTATAACCACATAAATAAATCCATCATTTATATCCACATCAAATAAATATTTCCTTATCATATAAATCAATAATTAATTATTCACAAATAATATTACAGAATCACATTTATAATGACCGAGCGGTTCCGGAAAGAGGGGCTTTCCGATAAGGATTTCTCCTTACTGGCGCGCAATTAGGTGACCAAACCTTTCCTTGACAGAACTTTCTAGACATTGCCAATAATGCAATCTAATAATATTATTCAAATAATATGAATTATTGATCTGATAATGGAGATACTATGCAGTGACAATTATTGAAACAACAATAATATAAAATATCAACGCAACAATTATTGAATCAATAAAATAAAATATTGAATAGTAACTACTGTAACAATTATTGAGTAGTGCCTTCTTATGTAAGGATCAATAATTCATAAAAATACTGTGAAATATCGCGGTCTTTGTTAATGCAACCACGCCAGATTCTCATATTTTAACCACCGGATATTCAACAAGGTTAATTTGTAATAACTACGCCGTTATTCAATTTTGTCGTTTTCTTTTCTTCCAACAGTTATCCGTTATGGGGCCCACAAATAGGCTGTACCGTAAATTTAATATTCCCAACGAAAGAATATATTCCACGACCAAACGAATATTCCCTGACAATAATGAATACTTTATAACTACTTGCGTATTTTGAAAATTTTATATATATCACCCTTAACTTTAAACATTTGTCAATTTAACCATTTACTAAATAGAAAAATTGAATACTTTTATTTCATAAAATTCGGAGTCTTCTAATCTCTCTCTACTTCCCACCAAGGTTGAGTTAACTGAAGTTTTAGAAAAAATGGCCAAGCAAATGGAAGAAAACCTTGAGGCCCACTCTCTCATTATTCATCAACGGTTTAACAACTTGATCGATGTCGCCAATACTCTTCCTGGCAATTTGGGATCTGAGTTCACTAAGAGATTAAACGCGATCATAAAGGAGATGATAGAGAGCATAAAGGAAAGGGATCAACTTCAATTTTAGTCTGCGAACAAACATAAGGAAACAGTTCTCCTTCTTCAAAAGACTCAAGAGGCGCAAAACAAGCTCGTTAAAGAAAATCTCGTAAGTATGCGTTCCTCCCTAACTTAATTTAAAGAGTACTCCTTAATTCAAATAATGTAGACAGATGCTCTCTTAGCCATAATTCATCAACAAAAAGTGTGAGGGCCCCGAATCCGAGGTCCCGAATCACCGCGGATCCGGTTCGATCATTTTATACAACTATTACTATATTTACAGAAGATATAAACATAAATTATTTATACAATAACTTTACACACTATTCTCCAAGGTCGAGTAACCTTAACTTAATTCACAAATCATAACTTATTTAACTTACAATAACATTAATATATAATACTTATTACAACTCTAATCGCACATATTAACTTTACGCTGGAACTGTCTTTAACCTTTCTTTGTATCCGACGTATTCGCCTTAATCTGCAATGCTTATCATGATATAGCAAGGGTGAGCATAAAATTGCCCAGCAAGTTTAAGTTCAATAATTTAACGATATATCATGATTGAAAGAATCTGAATAATAAGCTGGCTATAATTCAACAATATAATTGTGAACTAGCAGGAACAAACTTTTGACTGAACAAGTATATAACATGAACAAATATATCTGGACCGAAGGGTAATGAAGGTGATCAGCCTTTCATACCTGACTTATACATGCAATATATACATAGTACAATTATAAGACCCCGAATTTTATGAAATAAAAGTATTCAATTTTTCTTATAATTACTATTCAGTAAATGGTTAAATTGATAAAAGTTAAAGTTAAGGGTGATATATGAAATTTTTTTCAAAATACACAAGTGGTTATAAAATATTCATTGTTGTTGGGGAATATTTGTTTGGTCGTGGAATATTCTTTACGTTTGGAATATTAAATGCTGATGCAAAAACTATTTGTGGGCCCCATAATGTAATAACCTGTCGGATGAAGAAAACGCGACAAAATTAAGTTTTTATAAATAACGGCGTAATCGTTCACAATTAACAACGTTGGAATACCCTATTGGTAAAATAAAGTAATACGCGTTGTTGCGACAAGAAAGCATTACGGTATTACACAGTATTTTTGAATTATTGATTCTTACATAAGAAGGCACTACTCAATAATTGTTACAGTAATTACTGTTTAATATTTTATTTTATTGATTCAATAGTTGTTGTGTTGATATTTTATATTATTGTTGTTTCAATAATTATCACTGCACAATATTTCTCATTATCAGATCAAAAATTCATATTATTTGAATAATATTATTAGATAGCATTATTGGCAATGTCTAGAAAGTTCTGTAAAGGAGAGGTTTGGTCACCTAATTGCGCGCCAGTAAGGAGAAATTTTTATTGAAAGCCCCTCTTTCACGAGGAGCTACTGGTTGTCATAATTGTGATTCTGTAATATTATTTGTGAATAATTATTTA
Organism: Panax quinquefolius; assembly: GCA_020205615.1. Lineage (NCBI taxonomy): Eukaryota > Viridiplantae > Streptophyta > Magnoliopsida > Apiales > Araliaceae > Panax > Panax quinquefolius. The sequence goes on along the minus strand of CM035171.1, from coordinate 50,036,283 downwards.
TTGATTTATATGATAAGAAAATATTTATTTGATGTGGATATAAATGATGGATTTATTATGTGGTTATAAATGAAGGAATTAATGTTGAGGTATTTTATCAGTATTTTTGTCGGATTGGAGGTATTAAAAGATCAAATCAGTGTTCTTACAACTTTATTGTGTGAGTTATAATTTTTAATCTGACCGTTGGATCATTGTTATTTTTGGATATGTTATACATATATCAGTTGAGTATATGTTCACAAATTTTGAACAGTTAAAAATGAACGTATGATTTGTTATGAATTTTAAGAGGTGAGTGGTTCAGAAATTGTTGAAGTATCCGAATTTAGTATTTTGGTGGAAAATTCTAGAATTGAGTGGGCCCCACTTATGGTTGGTGAAGAAATATGCTGAATTTTATTTCAAATGTGGTGGGTGGAAATAGTAGCAAGTAAATCTTTAAGACCCCAAATTATTAATAAATGAAATTTATTTTCCTCTATTTATTATTTTGAAATAGTAAGGGTTGATTTGATTAATGTGGTTAGTTATGGGTAAAATGCATAAATATTTGAATAAGCAAGTGGTTATAAAATATTCATTATTGTGGGAATATTAAATACGACGGCCAAGAACCATGTGTGGGCCCCATAACTAAAGCGATTGGATGAAGAAAACGACAAATATAAGTTGTTTATAAATAATCAGCGTAGTTATTCACAGATTAATCTTGTTGGAATACCCAGTGGTTAAAACACACTAATACTCGTTGTTGAACAGTAGCACACGGTATGGCACCAATTATTGATTCTTACGTAAGAAGGCACTAGTCAATAATTGTTACGATGAATTACTATTCAATATTTTATTTTATTGATTCAATAATTCTTTGCGTTGATATTTTATATTAATGTTGTTTCAATAAATTGTTATTACGATGATTTCCATTATCGAGACAATAATTCATATTATCTGAATAATATTATTAGAAAATATTATTGGCAATGTCTAGAAAGTTACATCTAAGGAGAGGTTTGGTCACCTAATCAAGGCGCCCAAGAAGATGAGATAAATCTTTATTGAAAGCCCCTCTTCCTGAGGAGCTACACAGTTGCCACAAGATCTTGTGATTCTGTAATATTATTTGTGAATAATTAATTATTGATTTATATGATGAGGAAAATATTGATTTTATGTGGATATAGATGGAGAAAATTTTAATGTGACAATTGTTGAAAATTAATATTTTATTTTTTCCGATAAAATAATTCATTTAAATATATTATTTTAATAATATATTAATGATGATATTTTTATAATGAATGTGGGATATATGAGTATATGAGGAGGAAGAGTATTTTTGTGGCATTAAATTTTTAACACATATTTTGTGTGTTGGTGGACACAATTATTAATAGAAATTTGATTATAGCACGTAAAATCGCTTGCTTGTGGATTTCGGTCAATTTACATTTGGAATTTGGAAAACTTTCTTCTGCAAAGTTGTAGAGAATTGAATTTCCTATAAAAATTAGCGAGATTCAATTTTCTGATAAAAGAGCTATTTATTATGAATTATTGAAGTTCCAAAGTTCAAATAATTGATTTTGGAAGTTTAAAATATTTTAATTACAAAAACGTTTTTTCATTTTGAAACTCATTTAACATGTGATTAGGAGGCTGAATTCAGATTGTTAGTGTGCGTGTGAAGTTGTGGAAAAATTATAATATATTATATTAAATTTTACGCTTTGGTGTTCTAAGCATTTTCTTATAAATAGGGTGCTTGGGTTAGAATTGAAAATCACACCGTAAACTGAAGTTTTCTCTCTATTATTGAGCATATTCTTGTGAGTATTTGAGAGTATACTTTGAGTATTGCTATACGATGCTGAGTTCAAGTCATAGCCTATATCCGGTGTTTCAACTAGAAGTACTGTCTTTCGAGGTAAGGGGATGTTATTTTATTTGAAAATGATATTATTTCTTCAATATCATTATGCCAAAATATTGGTTGGAAATTTTTATCAAATTTGAAACTTTTTCATGTCGGGGTTACTATTCATGAGTTACTATTCACGAGTTACTATTCACGAAGCGTGAAGATGTTTTTTTGTGAAATTTCTATCTTTTGGTGTTGGAGTTACTATTCACGTATACGACCTTATTCACGATATCTGGCACTATTCACGAATCTGGCACTATTCACCGAAAAATGAAATTTCTTCTTTTTGTCCAAAATATCTATTCTGGATACTAGCTTTGATTGTATCCATGTTTTGATCATTCTTGAATTTTACTCCACTCTGATTACTTATGAAGTATTTTTGAACTTAGATTGTTTAAAATACGAATCCTTGATATTTGTTCTTTTGTTTCACTAGATTCGTTTTCTTTAAAAATATTTTTCATCATCCTCAGTCTTAAATGATGATATTATTGAATATCTTTGGCCTGTAGTGCAAAGATGAATGATTTCTTGATGAATATCTTTGGCCCGTAGTGCAAAGATGAACAGGTGTTGAGATGAACATGACCTACTGATTAATATCTTTGGCCCGTAGTGTAAAGATGAACAGGTGTTTTGACGAACATGACCAACTGATGAATATCTTTGGTGTAAGACCCTAACTTATTATTAATGAAATTTAATTTTCTCTATTTATTATTTTGAAATAGTAAGGGTTGATTTGATTAATGTGGATAGTTAGGGGTAAAATACGCAAATATTTCAAAATAAGCAAGTGGTTATAAAATATTCATTGTTGTCGGGGAATATTCGTTTGGTCGTGGAATATTAAATCTTTGTCGGGAAAATTAAATACAACACAAGCGACCCCGTGTGTAGCCCCATAATGGAAAGCGATTGGATGAAGAAAACGATAAATATAAGTTGTTTAAAATATACGGCGTAGGTTATTCTGAATTATCTTGTTAAAATACTCGGTGGTTAAAACACGATGCACGGTATTGCACCAATTATGGATTCTTACGTGAGAAGGCACTACTTAATAATGGTTACGATAATTCTTTATTCGATATTTTATTGATTCAATAATTCTTGCATTGATATTTTATATTACCTTTGTTTTTGATAAATTGTCATTACACGATATTTTCTATTATCTAGACAATAATTCATATTATCTGAATAATATTATTGGATAACATTATTGGAAATGTCTAGAAAGTTACATCTAAGGAGAGGTTTGGTCACCTAATTACATACGCCATGAGGAGAAATCTTTATTGAAAGCCCCTCTTTCACAGGAACCTACCTGGTTGTCGAATATTGTGATTACAGAATATTATTTGTGAATAAATAATTATTGATTCATATGATAAGGAAAATATTGATTTTATGTGGATATAGATGGAGAAAATTTTTAATGTGACAATTGTTGAAAATTGAAATTTTATCTTTTACGATAAAATAATTCATTTAAATATATTATTATATTTTAATAATATAATAATGGTGATATTTTACAACGAATGTGGGATATATGAGTATCTGAGGAGGAAGAGTATTTTTTTGCAATAAATGTTTAAAACATGTTAAACATGTCGGTGGACCCCATTTATTATTTGAAATTTGATTATAACTATATAAATCTCTCTGTTTGTGGATTTCGGTCAATTTCTGTTTGGAATTCGGAAAACTTTCTTCTGTAAAGTTGTAGAGAATTGAATTTCCTATAAAAACTCATGAGATTCGAATTTTCTAATAGAAGGGCTATTTATTATGAATTATTGAAGTTAGAAGCTCAAAATAATTGATTTTGGAAGTTTAAAATATTTTAAATAACAAAACGTTTTTTTCATTATGGTGTGTTACACATGTGTGTTGAATGAGCTGAATTCAGTTCTTGGAAGGTTAGCGTAGGAAAATTTAATTTATATATTAATATTATATTAAATTTTACGCTTTGGTGTTCTAAAGATTTCCTATAAATAGGGTGCTTAGGTTAGAATTGAAAATTACACCGAAAGCTGAAGTTTTCTCTCTATATTATCGAGCGTATTCTTGTGAGTATTTTGAGTATACTTTGAGTATTGCTATACTGGTACAAGTTCAAGTTATAGTCGATATTCTTGTTTTAACTAGAAGATCTTGTCTTTCGAGGTAAGGGATATTATTTTTTAAGTAATGATATTATTTCTTCAATATCATTATGTTGAAATATTGATCTGAAGTTTTTATCAAATTTGGAACTTTTGGTGTCTGAGTTACTATTCACGTATCTGGCACTTTATTCACGTATCTGACAACACTATTCACGAGTACTGCGGCCTTATTCATCGAAAAATGAAAAATTTTCTTTTAATCCAAAATATCTATTACGGATACTAGCTTTGATTGTATCCATGTTTTGATCATTCTTGAATTTTACACCACTTGTGATTATTTTGAGGTATTTTTGGACATGGATAAAACAAAGTACGAATCCTTAATCCTTAATCCTTAATCCTTGTCATTTTATTTCACCCGGATTCGTTTATTTAAAAATATTTTTCATCATCCTCGGTCTTAAATGATGATATTATTGAATATCTTTGGCACGTGTAGTGCAAAGATGAATGATTTCTGAAGAATATCTTTGGCGTAGTAGTGCAAAGATGAACAGTGTTTAGATGAACATGACCAATGATGAATATCTTTGGCACAGAGTGCAAAGATGAATATTTGATTCGGATATATATTGATTGATGTTACGGGATAAAAGATGAGCGATGAACTTTTAAATTCATACATAGAAGATAGTAGTTTGCATTCTCTACTTAACTCTTCTAATGAATTATTATTTTCATTGCCGCGAATATTGATTTAAAATTTGTTGTCTATTGTATTCTATTAGATTTTTCCTGTTGAAGACTAACGATAATTTGTTGTATATTATCTTAGTCATAATATTCTTCTTCGGGCTAGTTGAGCTCACCCTTTTCCTTTTTGTTCTATTTTTCTTCTCGGGAGGCGAGAATATAGCGAGTGCGAGCCTGGGTATGGAATGAAGGTTCTAGAGAGAGTTGTTTAGTAGTCCTCACCATTTTGTAAAATAATGTATCAATAAATGTGATGAGGATTTATTTGAGTATAGATATTGTCTAGAAGATAATATTTGTATTCAAACTCACGCTTTCTTGTTGTAATAATAAAGTTGTAGTTGTTTACATACCATGTATTGACAACTCGTAATGGGTGATGTATACCTATTTTGGGGGCGTCACATTTGGCTGTAGTAGTACAAAGATGAATGTTTGATTCGAGATATATATTGATTGATGTTACAGGGATAAAATATCGACGATGAACTTTTAAATTCATATATAGAAGATAGTAGTTTGCATTCTCTACTTAACTCTTCTAATGAATTGTTCTTTCCATTGCGAAGATTGATTTAAAAGCTGTTTGTCTATTGTATTCTATTAGATTTTTCCTGTTGAAGACTAACGATAATTTGTTGTATATTATCTTAGTCATAATATTCTTTACTAGGCTAGTTGAGCTCACCCTTTTCCTTTTTGTTCCATTTTTCTTCTCGGGAGGCGAGAATGTAATGTAGTACTGCAGTCGGGTATGGAATGATGGTTATAGAGAGAGTTGTTTAGTAGTCCTCACCATTTTGTAAAATAATGTATCAATAATTGTGATGAGGATTTATTTGGGTATGTATATTGTCTAGAAGACAATAATTGTATTTAAACTCATAGTTTATATGTTGTAATAATAAAGTTGTAGTTATTTCTGTACCATGTATTTGGCGACTCAGAATGGGTTGGATGGAATGGACCTATTTTGGGGGCGTCACAGTTGGTATCAGAGTTTAGGGATATGATCTCTGGCGGAGATCGGGTAATAGAACTAGGAGGGGAGAGACGAGTAAATCCTTCGCTAGTGTGTCCTACCTAAGCTTATTTGTTAGTTTGTCAGTATATAGGGATATTATGTGATATATTGATTTCCTTAATTAACCCTTGTTTTATGATAGTATTTGAGAATGTCGACTGAGAATATTAACAGTGGAGTAAATGAGATCGTGGAGATGCTGTCTTTACCAACGAGGAGAACGTGCAAGCAGTGGCGATGTACCTCCTGTGAACAACACCACGGGCGAGATGATGAACGAGGGATGTTTAGAAGCTTTTTGCGGTTCATGCAAAATCGACGAGGAGACTCGTGTTCAAAATACGGGAGAAATGATAGCAATTCACGGGTTGTCACGTGGCAAGCGCTCAAAGAGTGGGACCACCGAATGCAGGAAAAGCGGGATCCGATTAAAGGCGAGACGTGGGTCAAACAAATTACCAAGATATTCGATGTCTTGGGATGCAAAGAGGAACGAAAGTTCCATTCGCTACTTTTATGTTCCGTAACGAGGCAGACATCGGTGGGAATCATGAAGCGTACCATCCAAATTGCACTCGGCGATGTCGTGGGAGACGTTTGAAAGCAGTTCAATGACAAGTACTTCCACAAAGTATTCGTCGTATATGAAGGAAGTGGAGTTTATTAGATCGAGAGCGAAATAACATGACGCGGTGTCCCATCTGCGAGGCTAAGTTCATGGAGTTATCCGGTTTGCACCTCATTTGGTGGAGAATGAGGAAAGTATGACGCGGATGTTTACGAGAGGTTTGAAACCGGCATACGTCGATCTCTTATTTCTCATAAATTTTCTCTCTATTCGGATGTTGTCAACAAGGCTCGGTTGTTAGAGCGAGATAACGAGTACGTTCAACCGAGGACCATAACCGAGGATCATCTGAAGATAGCGATCATCGAATAACGATAACCAAAGGAGAAAGAAGAATACGGACAAAGCGGTAACCACTCTAGTGGTAATCATGGCCATGAAAATAGAAGAAGCGATCGGAGGGGATTTTAAAAAGAAGAGATTTAAAACGACCATGTGAAGACAACAATCTTGCGCGACAATCGGGTTACGAGGGAGGAGAACGACCACCGGTCGTATATGTACAAATCTTGGGAAAGGGGACATATCACCCCAAACCTTGCCCTACAACAGGTTTAAGGTATGCTATAATTGTGGAAAAGAAGGACATATCGCTCAAGATTATGCGGTATCGAACCCGATCAAGCGGAATGGTGACTCAAAAGGATGTCCCGAGAAGGTCAAAGTCAACGGTTCTGGAAGAGCGTTTGTCGTGAATCCAAAAAATGTGAGGAACCCGAACGAAGTTAGCACCAGTTAGTTAATTATAAATTCTTGCGAAGTTTATACCTTACTAGATACTCTGGTTCTACCCATTCTTTTATCTCACTTGCTTCAACGCTCAACGTTTGAACTTGACTACGGAGAAATTAGACTTTGACTTATTTATGGAGACTCAGTTAGGAGAAACTTTCATTACATCCGTTGTTTAGAAATCTTGCTTGATTCAGTTGGCACTATCACATTACCCGTTAACCTTATTTCTATAGAGATATTTGCTTTTGATGTGATTTTAAGGTTAACTACTTATCATGCCGAAATTGATTACTTTCATAAGGTTGTTAGTTTTCATATTCCTAAGCAACTTTGTTATTCAATTCAAGCAATCAAACCATTGTAGTCAAACATTTTCATATCAAGCCATGAGGTCATTCGTTTATTACGGATGTCAAGTTTTCTTAGTCATGTTATGGATTTGAATAAAGACACGCCGATTTGAATAATATTCTGTTGTTATTGATTTTTCCCGGCGTATTTCAAGAATTTCTTGGTTTACTCCCAAAGACGGATATTAAATTTTGTATCGACTTTGAACCCTGTATTAAAACTCATTTCTAAAATCTCATATCGAATGGCTCTATTGAACTTGAGGAGTTAAAAAATTCAACTATAAATTTGGTACCGAGCCTTTATCTGGTGACTTCCTTTGTGGAATGCACCGCCGCCGATTCTCCGTAGGGGACACCATATTCGATGCGATAGTAAACCGATAGGTGTCATTGTAACGTCTTATCCAAGGTTGGGATATGAGTCACGATTGAGAACAACCTAAATCGGTAATCGAAATACGTAACTTTCTAGGCTTAGTTGGTTATTATCGGAGATTCGTTGAAGGATATTCTCGAATCGCTATTCCATTAACGCAGTTGACTTGTAGAGATACAAAATTCGAATGGAGCAAGGAATGTGGGAAGAGCTTAGAAGAACTCAAGAGGAGACTCATTTCAGCACATGTTCTGACCATGCCATCCTGAAAAAGCGAACGTGGTAGTTGACGTGTTGAGTAGAAAATCATATACAAGTACGAGTACGATATTGTCAAAGACTCATTTCGTATAATTTACAAATAATAGAGATAGAGATGAAAACTCTAGGTACCCACGTGATGATATACGAGTATAATCGACTTTAATCAATAAATTTAAAGCTTATCAAGCTACAGACTTGGAGTTGATGAATATGAAGAAGAAGATGCAAGAAGTCGTTATTCCAAAAGCGAGAATCGGTGAAGTGAGGAAAGCTCAAACCTTCGATTTATTAATCCATTTGAAATTCTCGATCGAATAGGAACTGTGGCCTATAGACTCGTTTTACCGCCATGTATGACGCGTGTTCATAACGTTTTTCACGTATCGATGTTACGTAAATATGTGGACAACCCAACCCACGTCATTGAGTTAGAACCGAACGAGATAGCCGAAGACTTAACATACGAGGAGGTACCTGTTAAGATCTTGGATAGGAAAGAACATGTCCTATGTACCGAGGTTATACCACAAGTTAAAGTTTTGTGGAAAAACCATGCTATTGAGGAAATGACCTGGGAGTTGGAAACGGAAATGAAAGCGAGGTATTCTCATCTTTTGAAATACCGTGTACGTCGTCCAATTTCGAGGACGAAATTTCATAAGGAGGGAGGTTGTAAGACCCCAAATTATTAATAAATGAAATTTATTTTCCTCTATTTATTATTTTGAAATAGTAAGGGTTGATTTGATTAATGTGGTTAGTTATGGGTAAAATACGCAAATATTTGAATAAGCAAGTGGTTATAAAATATTCATTATTGTCGGGGAATATTAAATGCGATGGCGCATATGACCATGTGTGCCCTATAATAATGGAAAGCGATTAGATGAAGAAAACGACAAATATAAGTTGTTTATAAATAATCTACGTAGTTATTCACCGTTTATCTTTGTTGGAATACCCGGTGGTTAAAACACACTAATACGCGCGTTGTTGAACAAGAGCAGACACGGTATTGCACCAATTATTGATTCTTACATAAGAAGGCACTACTCCATAATTGTTACGATGAATTACTATTCAAGATTTTATTTTATTGATTCAATAATTCTTTGCGTTGATATTTTATATTCTTGTTGTTTCAATAAATTGTCATTACACATTTTTCCATTATCTGAGCAATAATTCATATTATCTGAATAATATTATTAGAAAACATTATTGGCAATGTCTAGAAAGTTACATCTAAGGAGAGGTTTGGTCACTTAATTGCTGCCGCCAAGAAGAGAAAATCTTTATTGAAAGCCCTCTTTTTTCACGAACAGCTACAGTTGCCCGATCTTGTGATTCTGTAATATTATTTGTGAATAATTAATTATTGATTTATATGATGAGAAAAATATTGATTTTATGTGGATATAGATGGAGAAAATTTTAATGTGACAATTGTTAAAAATTAATATTTTATCTTTTTCGATAAAATAATTCATTTAAATATATTATTTTAATAATATATTAACGGTGATATTTTTATAATGAATGTGGGATATATGAGTATATGAGGAGGAAGAGTATTTTTGTGGCATTAAATGTTTAACACATATTTTGTGTGTTGGTGGACACAATTATTAATCAAAGAAATTTGATTATAAACTTGTAAAATCGCCTGGTTTGTGGATTTCTGTCAATTTCTCTTTGGAATTTGAAAAACTTTCTTCTGTAAAGTTGTAGAGAATTGAATTTCCTATAAGATTCATGAGATTCAATTTTCTCGATAAAAGGGCTATTTATTATGAATTATTGAAGTTCAAAGTTACAAATAATTGATTTTGGAAGTTTAAAATATTTTTAATTACAAAAACGCGTTTTTTCATTTTTGAAACTCATTTAACATGTGATTAGGAGGCTGAATTCAGATTGTTAGTGTGCGTATGAAGTTGTGGAAAAATTATAATATATTATATTAAATTTTTTGCTTTGGTGTTCTAAGCATTTTCCTATAAATAGGGTGCTTAGGTTAGAATTGAAAATCACACCGTAAATCAAGTTTTCTCTCTATATTATCGAGTATTCTTGTGAGTATTTTGAGTATACTTTGAGTATTGCTATACTGATGTCTGAGTTCAAGTCATAGCCTTTATATCCTGTTTCAACTAGAAAGTCTTTGTCTTTTCGAGGTAAGGGATGTTATTTTATTTGAAAATGATATTATTTCTTCAATATCATTATCTTAGAAATATTGGTTGGAAATTTTATCAAATTTGGAACTTTTTCATGTAGGGTTACTATTCATGAGTTACTATTCACGAGTTACTATTCACGGCGTGAAGATATTTTTGTGAAATTTCTATCTTTTGGTGTCGAAGTTACTATTCACGTATACGACACTTATTCACGTATATCTGACTATTCACGAATACTGCACTATTCAATAGAAAAATGAAATTTCTTCTTTTGTCCAAAATATCTATTCGGATACTAGCTTTGATTGTATCCATGTTTTGATCATTCTTGAATTTTACTCCACTCGATTACTTATGAAGAATTTTTGAACTTGGATTGTTTAAAATACTGAATCCTTAATATTTGTTCTTTTGTTTCACTAGATTCGTTTTCTTTAAAAATATTTTCATCATCTTGATCTTAAATGATGATATTATTGAATATCTTTGGCACATGAGTGCAAAGATGAATGATTTCTTGATGAATATCTTTGGCCGTAGTGCAAAGATGAGCAGTGTTGAGATGAACATGACTCTTGATTAATATCTTTGGCGTAGTAGTGCAAAGATGAGCAGTGTTTAGGCGAACATGACTAATTGATGAATATCTTTGGCTGTGAGTGCAAAGATGAATGTTTGATTCGTATATATATTGATTGATGTTACAGGGATAAAATATCGATGATGAACTTTTAAATTCATATATAGAAGATAGTAGTTTGCATTCTCTACTTAACTCTTCTAATGAATTGTTCTTTCCGCTGCGAAGATTGATTTAAAACTGGTTGTCTATTGTATTTTATTAGATTTTTCCCTGTTGAAGACTAACGATAATTTGTTGTATATTATCTTAGTCATAATATTCTTTACTGGGCTAGTTGAGCTCACCCTTTTCCTTTTTGTTCCATTTTTTCTTCTCGGGAGGCAAGAATGTAAGCGAGTACAGTGTCAGGTATGGAATGATGGTTATAGAGAGAGTTTTTTAGTAGTCCTCACCATTTTTGTAAAATAATGTATCAATAATTGTGATGAGGATTTATTTGGGTATGTATATTGTCTAGAAGACAATAATTGTATTTAAACTCATAGTTTATATGTTGTAATAATAAAGTTGTAGTTATTTCTGTACCATGTATTTGGCGACTCAGAATAGGTTGGATGGAATGGACCTATTTTGGGGGCGTCACAAAAGCCATCAGGTTGCAGGTCAAGTCTGCTAAAATTTTCCTATAAATAGAGGGCTAAGTTAGAATTGAAAATCACACCAGAAACAAGTTTTCTCTCTTTCTCTCTCTAGATTATTGAGTTTATTTTGTGAGTATTTAGATACTTGGTGAGTTGATATTCATCAGTGCAAGTTTCCTTCATAATATCAGATATCCATATCCAAAAGTCTTTGCTTTTTTTGAGGTATGGGATTTTAAGGGATAATAAGGGATGTTATTTTCTTTCTAATGATGTTATTCTTTCAATATCATTATACTGAAATATTGGTATGGATTTTATTGTGGAATTTCTACCTTTTTGAGTCGGGTTACTATTCACGTATACTGGCACTATTCACGATATCTTGCTATTTATGTATATGACATTATTTACGATATCTGATTATATATACTGATCTTGAGTACTATTCACGAGTTACTATTCATGAGTTACTATTCACGAAGTTACTATTCACGAGGTACTAGTCATGAGTTACTTTTCACGAGTTACTATTCACGGGTACTATTCACAATAAAATTGGTTTCTTTTTCTAACCAAATTATAGTTGATTTATGAATATTACTCGGAGATTAAAACTATGTATTGATTATATTGATTTTATTATCATATATAATATTTTATAACCTCGATGTTGAAATTCTCTTTCACTTTAGAGTGTAAAGATGAGTAGATTATTGGTATGATCATGACTAGGGTTCTCTTTTGCCCAAGATGGTGAAAAGTTGAATTGTGGTGTATGATCATGACCATTGAATTTATAATTGAATATCTTTAGCTTAAGTGCAAAGGTGAATTGATCAACATGGTTATAATTATTGTTTATATAAATTAAAAATGATTATATATTTCTTTGAAATATTAATATATTTAACTTTATGTCAAAGATGAATTGTTGATGAATATCTTTGGCGATGAGTGCAAAGATGAATCATTAATGAATATCTTTGGCGATGGTGCAAAGATTAACTTGTTGATGAATATCTTTGGCCGTAGTGCAAAGATGACTGTTTGTTGAATATCTTTGGCGATGAGTGCAAAGATGAATCATTAATGAATATCTTTGGCGATGAGTGCAAAGATGAATCGTTAATGAATATCTTTGGCCCATAGTGCAGAGATGACACATTGTTGAATATCTTTGGCCAGTGGTGCGAAGATGAACTGTGGATGAATATATTTGGCCCGTAGTGCAAAGATGAATTTATTAGTATGATTATGAATAGGAACTGTGATTTGGTATAACCATGATCTTTGATGTTTCAGGTAAAGACATGTGATAAAAATTATATTCGTCCTGGGTACAAAGAGGAATTTAGAATCAAAATTATGATCATGAGATATTTATATAATTGTGGAAAGGAACTGTTGATTGATGTTACAGTGATAAAACATTGTTGGTGGACTTTTAACATGGAGAAGATAATAGACTGTATTGTCTATTTGACTCTTCTAATGGATTGCTCGTTCCGCTGCAACTATGGTTGAAATTTTTATCATCTACCATATGTTCTAAATCTTTGATTTGTTATTGATGAAGGCTATTGATAATTTAATTATCTTTAGTCATGATATTCTTTACTGAGCTAGTTGTGCTCACCCTTTTGCTTCACAATTCCTTTCGGGTATAATAAAAGTGTAGTTGATTTGAAATGGGGTAACAAGGAATAGAACGGTGGTCTCTAGCTATGGAGTTCTCCTAAACAATATAGACAAGTGTGTTGTATACATCTTTTAGTAGTTATATTTGGTGAATCATATAGCGAGAGCGAACCCAGCGTTGGAAGGGTGTTTTACCACTATCATACACAGATGTCTAATGACATACAACCTCGTGTCATCATAAAGACGGGGTTGTGCTCATCCATCCTCTTTGAGTATATATTCACGAGCACTACCTATATAATCTTGGTGTTTTGTTTGAAGTATAATTCTCAATTTGAGACAGTAGAGATAATGATAAGTCAAGAGAAGACTCACCATTGGGAAGAATATGATAGTAATCTTCTCGTTTATCTTTGGGGTCTATTGGGTCAACCAAGGATAATTCTATGGCCATATGATATCTATCATAACCTAGAAGCATGGCCTCCCATGTACGAAGGTTTCCTTGAGCACTTCCCAAAAATTCTAATTTCTAAAACAGTTTTTGACTATACATTTATGTAAGGTGTCATTGTGACGTGCTATCCACGATTGGGACATGAGTCACAGTTGGTATATATTTGTATCCAAACTCACAACATATGTGTTGTTATATTTTGTACGACAATTGTTGTAATAAAGTTGTAGTTATTTTCTGTATCATGTATTTGGCGACTCAGAATGGGTTGGATGGAATGGACCTATTTTGGGGTTGTCACAACAATTCTACAATGGCAATCAGCAATGATTATCCATAAGTATATCTGAATGAAACAACTCTTAGTAGAGTTAAATAAAAATAAACTTGCCTGAACCGTTGATTACCGCTACACAATTTATAACGCTTTATCCGAAGAACTAAAATTAGTAATATAGATCTCCAATATTAGAATAATATCATCACAATATAATACTATTATATATATAGATATACATAGAATAACCTGAACACATAACCCTATCATTCTATAACACATATAAGACTCAATATCAGGTCAAACTATGGCAGTCTGAGTTGAACCTGACACAAAACTGACATCCCGACGGTCTAGTCGGACAAATCTCGAGTTTAAGTTCAATTAAACTCTGCCTAAATATTTAACAATTAACTTAAATATTTTTATTATCATTCAAAATAAGTTTCTTAAGCTCGTAATAATTTTTAAGAAATTATTACTATTTATTATAAATTTTCCATTATTAATATCGTATTTAAATGAATTAAATACCACATAATTCTTTTATCATTAATATTTATTTATTATCAAATATTAATGAAATACATGTCATACTATTATAATATATTTATAGTATCACAAAGTATTTTTAATACTTTAAAATCACCTTTATATGATTTTTAAACAATTAAATTCATTATCCGATAATTGCTATTAACATTAAAATATTAATATTTTCATGACAAAATATCAAAAGTTATATTTTATAACTTACAATATTTTTCTAACACTTCAATCATTTTATATGATTTTAAATCATTAATTCTATTTTTCTATAATTTATTTAATATATTGATTAAATAAACTAATTATCATTAATATTAATTAATTAGTGAAATTCATCACAAAATATTAAAAGTCACTTTGAAAATATCTTTAAATATTTTCTTATACCATAATATTATTTTTCATGATTTTCATGTATTAATATCATTTTAAATAATTTATTTAATATTATAATTAAATAAATTAAATACTATTTATATTCCAAAATATTAAATATTTATGAAATATACTCAAAATAATTAAAAACTATTTTTCAAACTTTAAAATAATTTTTCAGAATTTATTTTGTATTTTTAATAATTAAAAATCATTTAATTCGATTTATTTAATTAAAAATAATTATTTCTGAAATTAAGTGTCGTTAAAGGTACCATGGGAGACAAATCCGTCGCTAATGGTGTTCTTGGCCTGTTCTTGATCAAGCCCAGAAATGCATAGGAAGTGACTAAGGTACTAGGTTTGACCGATTTTATATTCTTGTTGTTAATGATTCTTGGTCGTTTTATGTGTTAAACATGTAGTAGCCATGCAATACTGCACTAACAAACAAATTACAGGTCCAAACAACACAACACTGAGATATTAGCCGATTAAAACCTTGTCAGAAGTTGTTCTTCATTTCTAGGTTTTCTAGAAATGAAGAACAGTTCAAGAGGGGTACTTTGAATCCTTATCGTTTGCATCCTAGGTCTAGTTTGTATGATATCAAGGTTCTAACTTGTAGCCCTTATGCCAGGGTATAATAACATCACACTTAAACAGTCTAACTACAACACATGTGACAGATAGGTGCAAGTCAAACCATGTCAGAAATTTCGCTCATGAAGATTTCTGGGTTTTCAAAAATTCAAAAAATGTCTTGGCCAACCCTACTTTGACCCATCCTAATTTTGATTCAGTGTATTATGTGGGAGTTATAGAAGCATGAATGGGTAGTCTACATGTCGGGTCTACATATAGATAAACAACAACATAGCCTAAATCATTACAAGCAAAGAAGATCCGAGGCCATCAAAATGCATGTTAGACTTTATGGGTTTCTGGGTTTGCCCAGATTTTCAGAAATCGTGCTCGGTCAACGCCTTTTGACCACATATATCTTTCACTATACACATGTTTTGGACTTGATACAAGTTCTAGATTAAAGACCATACAATATACTATAAGTATAAACTCTTAAAACACAAAAACAAAAAACAGGAAATGATCTATGAGCCCTGACATTCGGTTGTCAGGCCATGTTTTAGGGTTCATAGATCAGTTCTAAAAACTTTGATTTCGAGCATCAAAATGATATGGATCTTAGTTTTAGCAACCCAGATCATCAAATGACACCCTCTAACATAACTTTAACAAATCAATTTCAACATACAACATCAAATCAAAAGATTTCTAGGACTAGGGTTTATACCTCTTTTACACTTTGATTTTTGATTCTGACCTTTGAATCTGTTCTTGGTAAGTTGGAATATGGTTATGGCTCATCTTATCACTCTCTCTCTCTCTAGAATTTTGGATTTAGAGAGAGAGGGTCTGGAGAAAAATGAAAAAATAAAGAGGCCATTTCTCTCTCTTATCCTTAAATAAGTGACTTAGATCTGATGTATTGGTGATATACAACCACCGAGATGTATAATTCAATCACAAGGCAAGTCAATGGTAGTTTACCAACCACAAATATGGCAAGATACACAAGTAATGTCCAATAATGCATTAAGGGCATTTTGGTCTTTTTGATTTTAAATTTAATGGCATTCTTGTCTTTTGATCCAATCCTTAGGGTTTAGGGTTTAGAACCCTTAGGGTTTAGGGTTTAGAACCCTTAGGTTTTATAAATTAAATTCTAGGGTTTTCAAAATTAGGTTTTCAAAATAAAATTAATATTTCTAAATTATAATTAGAATTTTCTAATTATATTAAAATTTCCTAATCATACTTTAAATCCTGCTAATTAGGATTAGTATTTCCTAATTAAAATTGCTAATTAAGCAATTAGGGTCAATATTGGTCATTAGGGTTTCTAATTAAAAAATAATTTTCTAATTTTAGAAATTAGATTTCGTAATTAGATTAGGGTTTTCTAAATACTTAACTTGAAAATTAGAATTAATATATCCTAATTAACATTAAAAGTATTAAATTAACACTCAGTCTTCCCCTAATTAAAAATTAGGGTTCCTAAACCAGAAATTAGGGTTTTCTAACCAATTTGTTAAGATTAACCCTAATTAATCTTATAATTATTTACACTTACGCCATTAAGTTCCCAATTTAGGGTTTTAAATTTCTGAATTAGGGTTTCGGATTCCCAGAACTGAAATTAGGGTTTTTAGAACCGGTTTTAGGGTTTCTTGTTAATCGCTAGGGTTTTCTAACTGAACGTTGACGTTCTTAATATATATCTAGGGTTAGTTACATATATCGTTTATCTGGTCAACCCTTAACCATTAACCACATTTTGAATACATAAATGACCATATCCACAGAACATAGACACGCATACACTTAATCCAGAATAATTCACCTAAATCCTTCACAGAATTTTGAAATCCTTAAAATTCTATCTTAAAAATATCAAACGCATACACTAATTTTCTATCTAGGTTCTGATATTGAACCCTAAATCAATTAATAAAAATTTTAAAAATATTCAAATTCTTGGGTTGTCACATTCACCCCTTCTTCTAAAAATTTCGTCCCCAAAATTTACCTTACACCTTAAACCATACACCGTTCCTTCTCATCATCACATGCTACCCAATACACCACTTACAAGAGTAAAAATTTTCATATTTTGCTGAGGAGTCATATAGACTTTTTTTGTCATTTTCGCAAAGGTTTTATGGAAATTCATCCGCAAATCGTCATAACTTACAGACACAAAGGGTGATTAACCCGATATGCCTGTCTTGATCAATCTGGCTTCACCGGTCAAAACAATTTGTTCCTCTTATCCTCCGCCTTGGCAGCAAAACTTTACCTCGGTCTTATTGGATTCCGCACCAAAAGAATTTGGTTCGGGAAATTTTTCAAAGAACTCTTAGAGTTTTATAAATGTTTGTCTAGCTGAATCAAATTGCATAGACTCATATCAATAATTCAATTCAATCGAATTATTTAAGTGTAGCCAAACTCCGTTGGCAAATTAAAATTTTTGAAAATATTTTTTGAAAATGACGTCATGATGCCGTACTGTATTAACAGTCCTTTTGAGGATGTCGTCATTATATGACTTTGTCATAACACATCATACAATAGTGGAACAATGATTTTCAGATCGAATTCGCACTAAGTATTCCTGCATTTATAACTCTATCAACTTTTATCATCTCTGCACCAGGTTACATGGTACATAAGTGATAAATAAAATATATTTTGATATTTCAAATCATTTGCGTCTAGCTGAAATAAGTAGCATAGACTATACTTTAAACCGTTTCAAAAATGATTACGAGTCTACATTTTTTTTTAAAAGCACATAGTGCGTATTTAGCTTGATGTCAAAATTTCAAAGTCTAGCATAGCTAGGATTTTTTTTTGAAAACTTATGTCTCCACTAATAATTATTTGCTTAATAATCTATATGTTCCTATGATCCTTAATACTCCATTTACACACAACTATACCCAGTTCGTCAAACCACACTTATGAGTTCATTTACTTGCCACAATCATATAAGTTTAAGAACTTGTCCTAGTCAGACCTTTGGCATCCATTCGCTAAGGGGTTCATAAACATTTCATATAAATATGAATCAAAAATGTCACATAAGTATAAGTTTTAAGAACTCGTACTTAACCTTATATTCTATACCTATAACCTATCTATTTGTTATACACCTGAGAAAGGAATCACCCTCTTAACATGCATATATCAAATAGCGCGACAAAAATATTTCAATGATTATCATTGTCAGAACTAAGTAGTTGTTACACCAAGTACAATTCCCCGCCCCCCACACAAGGAATCATACAACTCAGCTGCAGACATGAATCCTCAATTGAATCCCCACCTAACACTAACTCCCTTCTCAATACGAATTTCATTTAATCCGTATTCATAATCCTTTCCTGGATTTGTACCAATTCATAGTACAACTGACACCCAGTAATCTTGCTGTAAACTTTTCAATCATTCGCTTGATCCTTCTCCATACTATAACCTTATCCGATCAAGGGGTGATCTCATCGTATATATTACGATTCATTTCTATACTATGATCGTTTTGTTTTACGATCTCCTATCCTTGCACTTCTAGTCTTTTAGACTCGATCTATTCATCACTACTGTTCAACTTTATTATCAGAGTTAGGGAACTCTGTATCTTTATATCTCGCCAAGATTCATCTTTGAATCTTACCGACCAACTAACTCTATGTGAGTTAGATCTTATCCTAATCACTATGGTTATTAGTCTCAGGAATTCCTACCTAAGGTTCATAACCTACAGCTTTGATACCAACTATGGTGGGCCCCGAATCCGAGGTCCCGAATCACCGCGGATCCGGTTCGATCATTCTACACAACTATTACTATATTTGCGGAAGATATAAACATAAATTGTTTATACAATAACTTTACACACTATTCTCCAAGTTCGAGTAACCTTAACTTATTACACAAATCATAACTTATTTAACTTACAATAACATTAATATATAATACTTCTTACAACTCTAATCGCACACATTAACTTTACGCTGGAACTGTCTTTAACCTTTCCTTGTATCCGATGTATTCGCCTTAATCTGCAATGTTTATCATGATATAGCAAGGGTGAGCATAAAATTGCCCAGCAAGTTTAAGTTCAATAATTTAACGATATACCATGATTGAAAGAATCTGAATAATAAGCTGGCTATAATTCAACAATATAATTATGAACTAGCAGGAACAAACTTTTGATTGAACAAGTATATAACATGAACAAATATATCTCGGATCAAGGGTAATGAAGGTGATCAACCTTTCATACCGACTTATATACATGCATATGTACAAAGTACAATTCTATAATGGCAATCAAAGAATGATTATCCATAAGTATATCTCTGAATGAAACAACTCTTAATAGAGTTAAGTAAAAAACAAACTTGCACGAACTGTTGATTATTGCTACACGAATTTATAACGCTTTATCCAAGACCTAATATTAGTAATATAGATTTCCAATATTAGAATAATATCATCACAATATAATACTATTATATATATAGATATACATAGAATAACCTAAACACATAACACATAACCCTGTCAGTCTATAACACATATAAGACTCGGTATCAGGTCAAATTATGGCAGTCTGAGTTGAACCCGACACAAAACTGACATCCCGACGGTCTAGTCGAACAAATCGCGAGTTTAAGTTCAATTAAACTATGCCTAAACATTTAACAATTAACTTAAATAATTTTATTATCATTCAAAATAATTTTCATAAGCTCGTAATAATTTTCAAGAAATTATTACTATTTATCATGAATTTTCCATTATTAATATAGTATTTAAATGAATTAAATACCACATAATTCTTTTATCATTAATATTTATTTATTATCAAATATTAATGAAATACATGTCATACTATTATAATATATTTATAGTATCACAAAGTATTTTTAATACTTTAAAATCACCTTTATATAATTTTTAAACAATTAAATTCATTATCCGATAATTGCTATTAATATTAAAATATTAATATTTTCATGACAAAATATCAAAAGTTATATTTTATAACTTAAAATATTTTTCTAACACTTAAATCATTTTATATGATTTTTAAATCATTAATTCTATTTTTCAATAATTTATTTAATATATTTATTAAATAAACTAATTATCATTAATATTAATTAATTAGTGAAATTCATCACAAAATATTAAAAGTCACTTTGAAAATATCTTTAAATATTTTCTTATACCATAATATTATTTTCATGATTTTTCATGTATTAATATCATTTTTAAATAATTTATTTAATATTATAATTAAATAAATTAAATACTATTTATATTCCAAAAATATTAAATATTTATAAAATATACTCAAAATAATTAAAAACTATTTTTCAAACTTTAAAATAATTTTTCAGAATTTATTTTGTATTTTTAATAATTAAAAACCATTTAATTCGATTTATTTAATTAAAAATAATTATTTCTGAAATTAAGTGTCGTTAAAGGTACCATGGGAGACAAATCCGTCGCTAATGGTGTTCTTGGCCTGTTCTTGATCAAGCCCAGAAATGCATAGGAAGTGACTAAGGTACTAGGTTTGACCGATTTTATATTCTTGTTGTTAATGATTCTTGGTCGTTTTATGTGTTAAACATGTAGTAGCCATGCAATACTGCACTAACAAACAAATTACAGGTCCAAACAACACAACACTGAGATATTAGCCGATTAAAAACTTGTCAGAAGTTGTTCTTCATTTCTAGGTTTTCTAGAAATGAAGAACAGTTCAAGAGGGGTACTTTGAATCCTTATCGTTTGCATCCTAGGTCTAGTTTGTATGATATCAAGGTTCTAACTTGTAGCCCTTATGCCAGGGTATAATAACATCACACTTAAATAGTCTAACTACAACACATGTGACAGATAGGTGCAAGTCAAACCATGTCAGAAATTTCGCTCATGAAGATTTCTGGGTTGTCAAGAAATCTGCAAAAACAGCCGGTCAACCCTACTTTGACCCATCCTAATTTTGATTCAGTGTATTATGTGGGAGTTATAGAAGCATGAATGGGTAGTCTACATGTCAGTCTACATATAGATAACAACAACATAGCCTAAATCATTACAAGCAGCAAGATCCGAGGCCATCAAAATGCATGTTAGACTTTATGGGTTTCTGGGTTTGCCCAGATTTTCAGAAATCGTGCTCGGTCAACGCCTTTTGACCACATATATCTTTCACTATACACATGTTCTGGACTTGATACAAGTTCTAGATTAAAGACCATACAATATACTATAAGTATAAACTCTTAAAACACAAAAACAAAAAACAGGAAATGATCTATGAGCCCTGACATTCGGTTGTCAGGCCATGTTTTAGGGTTCATAGATCAGTTCTAAAAACATTGATTTCGAGCATCAAAATGATATGGATCTTAGTTTTAGCAACCCAGATCATCAAATGACACCCTCTAACATAACTTTAACAAATCAATTTCAACATACAACATTAAATCAAAAGATTTCTAGGACTAGGGTTTATACCTCTTTTACACTTTGATTTTTGATTCTGACCTTTGAATCTGTTCTTGGTAAGTTGGAATATGGTTATGGCTCATCTTATCACTCTCTCTCACTCTAGAATTTTGGATTTAGAGAGAGAAGGGTCTAGGAGAAAAATGAAAAATAAAGAGGCCATTTCTCTCTCTTGATCCTTAAATAAGTGACTTAGATGCAATGTATTGGTGATATACAACGGCTGAGATGTATAATTCAATCACAAGGCAAGTCAATGGTAGTTTACCAACCACAAATATGGCAAGATACACAAGTAATGTCCAATAATGCATTAAGGGCATTTTGGTCTTTTTGATTTTAAATTTAATGGCATTCTTGTCTTTTGATCTAACCTTTAGGGTTTAGGGTTTAGAACCCTTAAGGTTTATAAATAAATTTTAAGATTTCCAAAATTAGGTTTTTAAAATAAAATTAATATTTCTAAATTATAATTAGAATTTTCTAATTATATTAAAATTTCCTAATCATACTTTAAATCTTGCTAATTAGGAATAGTATTTCATAATTAAAATTGCTAATTAAGCAATAAGGGTCAATATTGGTCATTAGGGTGTATAACCCAAAATTAGGGTTTCTAATAGAAAAATAATTTTCTAATTTTAGAAATTAGATTTAAGTAATTAGATTAGGGTTTTTTAATTACTTAACTTGAAAATTAGAATTAATATATCCTAATTAACATTAAAAGTATTAAATTAACACTCAGGCTTTCCCTAATTAAAAATTAGGGTTTCAAATTTTGAAATTAGGGATTTTTAACCAATTTGTTAGGATTAACCCTAATTAATCTTATAATTATTTACACTTAGGCCATTAAGTTCTCAATTTAGGGTTTTAAATTTCTGAATTAGGGTTTTGGATTCTCGGAACTGAAATTAGGGTTTTCAGAACCGATTTTAGGGTTTCTTATTAATCGCTAGGGTTTTCAAACTGAACGTTGACGTTCTTAATATATACCTAGGGTTTGTTACATATATTGTTTATCTGGTCAACCCTTGACCCTTAACCATATTCTGAATACATATATAAATGACCATATCCACAGAACATAAACACGTATACACTTAATCCTGAATAATTCACCTAAATCCTTCACAGAATTTTGAAATCCTCAAAATTCTATCTCAAAAATATCAAACGCATACACTAATTTTCTGTCTAGGTTCTAATATTGAACCCTAAATCAATTAATAAAAATTTTAAAAATATTCAAATTCTCGGGTTGTCACAAAAAGTCGAGACTGACGCTATGGTCCAAGAGACTAGCAATGACGTTGCCCATTCGCGCACTCAACTTCACGAACTAGTGCAAGGAATGAGTCGTCTGTCTCAAGACATTTGAACCTTAGATACTGACATAAAGGGGGACGATATCGAGAAAAGTAAAGGGAAGCATGTAGAGGTCAAACACTTGGGTGGCTAACGTTGATCAAAGAAATGAACCAAACCCGGTGGATTCAAGTTGAACGCGAAAAGGATTGGAAGTGAACTTGTACCTGAGGAAGCTCGAATTTTCAAGGGTATGATTCTTGTTCTTCATATCTTTTCGTTTAATTAATAATTGTGCATAAAGGATGATCCGGGTATATGGTTTGTAAAATTTTAAACTCTGTTTTTTACACGTTTCCGCTTATTTAATGCAATTTGATTGCGTTCATGAATATTACAAACTTAACAGTGGTATCAGAGTCAAATATTTATGCGAATTATTAATTGTTTTAAATTTGATATGTATATTGATATGTGTTTAGAACAATTTAATTGGGCATAATTTGTTGTATAAAAAATCAATTTCCGGATACTTGTTATACCGCGAACTGAATGTTTTTTTTTCCTCTGGCTGTGATTCGCATGAATTAGTTACTGATTCGTTAGCGTGATTCCTGTAATAATATATTATGTATATATATTAGCGCTCACGGATGTAGTATAAAGGGAATCTCCCTTGTTCACGCCAATTAGTTTTCTTTGGTTCATAATTACCTGGATCACATTAATAATAAAAGGAGTTCAAGGAATTCAGTATGATATAAAAGGTATTACACATGAATAAGATTCATGGATATATATATATATATATATATAATAGTTTTATTATTTTATAATTAAAATAAAAGTTTATTTTAATCTTAAAATAAAAGGTTTATTTTAATTTTAAAATTATATTTCATACTAACTAATTAGAGTTGGAATTGGATTTCATGATAATTAATTGGAGTTGAAATTGAATTCCATGTTTTCTTAAATAAAAGAGTTTATTTAGATATGAAATAAGATTTCATATTATTCAAAATAAATGAGTTTATTTGTGAATAGGAAAGAGAATCAGATTTCCTTCAATAAAGGAGTTTATTTAGATATGAAATAAGATTTCATATTATTCAAAATAAAAGAGTTTATTTGTGAATATGAAAGATAATCCGTGTTTCCTTTAATAAGGAGTTTTTTACTTGGAATTGGATTCCATAATTAATTAAAATAAAGGAGTTTATTTTGATTAAAATAAAATAGTTTATTTTATTCAAAATTAGATAAATTAAAATAAAAGAAGTTTATTTTGATTTAAATTTGGATTAAAATAAAGGAGTTTATTTTGATTCAAAATTAGATTTTATCTAACTAAATCATCCCATTAAATGATATCAATATATATATATATATTAAATATTTATTATTCATAAGATGAATGTTATTTATTGATGCATATGGTGATGTGTATTATAATAAATGGGATTGATTATGGATTATTGACCAATATGATTGGATTTTATTTTAGGGTTTTATTAAATGGGGTCTGCGTGCCTCGTCTTCTCTAATTTCTCTTAATGTAAATTCTATCTTCCTCCTATGTACTTCCCCTTGACTGTTGATCAAGGTTTCTATTTATATTAAATAGTTTTGTAATAGGAATAGTTAGAATTAATTTTGAAAAATTGGAGATCAAAGGGCAAGGAGCGCTTGAAGACCCGTTTGTAATGGAGCCCTAGTTTAAATGTAATAGTTATATTTAAATATTAATTCTTGCACCCCTAGGGTTTGACCTTTTGGTTCACTTGGTGGATCTAGTGAACCAAACTAGAATAAAAGTCCATAATTAATCCGGGTAGAATATAGTATTCTATATATATGCATACTATATATATATATATATATATATATATATATATATATATATATATTATTATTATGCAAACATGCTTCGCGTGTTAATTAATTTAACGCGTATTTTATATATATATAATGCATGCGCTTATTAAACAAGATGAGACAAATTATTAACAAACCCCTCAAATATTTTATATTAAGTTGTAACGCTCAAAGATATTTGGAATATCGAACGTTGCCTTTCTAAGATGATAGAAATAATAGAGTATTGAATATTTAATATGAGTTTGTTGTGCACACATAAAGGCAAGTATTAAATATTTAAGATGTTGTTTTTATTACATATGATGTTTATAAGGAATTGAACATTCTTTGCTTTGTTGTTGCACACACAAGGGTCAGTAGTTTTCTTTCACTTATATAGAAATGTTGGTCTCGACTTAACTTAAATCATTTTAGTTCAGATGTGCACACACTTGACCATTATGACTTAAGAGGCAAAATACAAGGAGTTACATAGTTGATGTAATTGACAAGAGTTGTCTACCTATTTAATTATATATAGTTTGTTGTACACACACAAGGCTATATACATTTGAAATGGGATCCTTATTCTCACTAGCATATCTTTAATTAGATATTGCCGAACTATATATATTGAGGGTAATATAGTTTGAAGAAAATAGTGGGAGATACCAATTTAAAACAAGACCTAATTTATTTTGGTAATTAATAAAAGAATGTATGTTAAAATATTGTTAATTACAAATTAATTTATAGAATTTTACAATGTCTAAATTACTATCACTGCGAAACATATTAGATGTTAATTAACCGGACTGAATTACTCGGATTGGTTAAGGAATTTGAGAATAGTTCTCACGGCTGAAAAGCTATCTTTATCCTTAATATGTCTATCCCTGCAATGGTTGTAGACAATGCCTCTGAGGAAGAGATTGCTACTTTTAGAAAGTGGCAAGATGATGCACAGTTGGCTCAATGCATCATGCTCGCATCCATGAGTAACAAGCTTCAAATACAAGATGAAACTATGGATGCTCCTACTATATTCCTCGCACATCAAGTAGTTGATGGTGAGGAAAGTAGGACTGTTAGATATCAGATATCTAAGGAGCTCTTCCGATCTAGAATAACCGATGACACTATGGTACAGATAAAAGTCCTTAACATAATCAATTTGATTGATCAATTAGGACAACTGGTTTTGTCATGGATGGAGAGTTGAGCCAAGATTTGATCTTGCACTCACTCTCGGACTCTTTTCACAATTGTTATGAATTTTTTATATGAACAAGCTAGATATCAGCCTCGCTGATTTGCTTAACATGCTGAAAAATATTGAGAGTCACTATCCAACCAAATAAGACCATGTCTTACTGGTAGGGGCCAAAGGATCTTCTAAAAAGAAGAACGATTCTAAGAAGGTAAATAGAAAAGGCAAAAACAAAGGATAATAAGAACAAAACTGATACGAATAGCAAAGGAGTTTGCTTCCACTGCAATAAGCCTGGACATTGGAAAGAAACTGCAAGAAGCATCTTGCAGAGGCTAACCAAAAGAAGCTTAGTGAAATTTCGATTAAAAATACAAATTTGTTCATGATTTAAAATAATTTTTTCTTTAAGTTAAGGTTCTACTTGGGTATTGGATACCGACTTTGGTTATCATAAATATAGATTTATGAAGGGACCAAGCAGATGTAGAAAGATAAACAAAGATAAGTAATCCTATGTGTGGGAAATGAAGTAAAGGTTGTTGCATTAGCCATAGAAACTTATAGTTTAGCATTGCCTACGGGCAAATCTATTAAGTCAATAAGTTGTTATTGTATTCCAGTTCTCATTAGAAACATTATTTCCATTTTATTGTTGGACAATGAAATCTTTGGTATTATATTTAAGAACAATTGTTGTTCTATTTATAATAATAATATTTTGTATAGAATGAAATATTACTTAATGGATTTTGGTGTACTTGACTTACGTAAAATATATATTTTTACAAATTGAACAAACTAGTATAAGAAAAGGAGATGATGATCATTCAAAAGTTGAATGTGTGTATTTGTTGAAATACAAGTGTGAATTATTTGAAAGGTTCAAAGAATTGAAAGTGAAACAAATTGGCAAAGTATTAAGATTCTTTGATTAGATCAAGGAATAAATACTTGTGCAATGAGTTTCCAGATCATCTTAAATGGTTTTCTCATAATGGATGCCTCTTGATACGCAATTATTGATTGGTGTATCTGAAAGGAAAATTCGTACCTTGTTAGACATGGTACGGCCCATAATGATTTTGCCGACATTCCAGTATCCCTCTAGGATCATGTCCTATAAATAGATGTATATCTACGAGAAGGTAACCTCAAAATCCAGCCCCAATACTCAATAAAAGTTATGGACAGGGAGGATTCCTAATCTTAAGTATGTTAAGATAAAGGGTTGTCCAACTTATGTGAAAAGGTTTCAAAGGATAAGCTTGGGACAAAATTTGACAAGTACAGATTGTGGGACATCCTAAAAGTAAGTTTAGGGTATATGTTCTATAATCCTACTTAGCAAAAGGTGTTTGTTGCGAAATATGTTGCCTTCTAAGATAAAGATGTTTATCATTGAAGGAGCTAGTGGGAGGATAATAGATCTTGAAGAGTTCAAGAACCACAAATCACTATAAGTTAAATAAGAAGAACCTGTAGATGTCTTGTACCACAACTGAATCGTAAATCTGGATTAGTATCGAAGATACCTGGGAGGTATGAATTCATCATAGATGATGATGATGAGGTACGCATCATAGAAGATGATGATCCAGTTACATACGATGAGGTAAGAGTTGTAGACACTCAGAGAAATGGATTGTATCTCTCTTAATAGTCCCTATAGACTCCTGAAAAGAGAGATCACATGAGTGACAATCATGTATACAATGAAATATACGAGACCTGATGTTGATCAGTCATATTCTGGAGAATATCACTGTCAGACAGTGAAAACATCTTAAAGTACTTTACCGACACTAAAGATGTGATCATATTCATAGTGGGTCTAAATTAAAACTAGAGGGCTTAACAGACTCAAGTTTTTCAGACAGACCAAGACGACAGAAAATCCACTTTATGGTAAAGCGTTACCTTGAATGATGGTGCAGTGAATTGAAAAGGTTCCAAACAGCAAAGAGTTGCTGGTTTAGTGATAAAGACAAAGTGTATAGCTATAAATGAAGCTGCAAGTTGATTGTTTGGATGAAAAGTTCATTACTGAACTAGGAATAGTTCCTAAGTCTCATCTTGGATCTAAACATGTGTTGTGGAACTTTCAATTGATTATGAGAATCATTGAAAGATGGGAAATCACTATAGAGATAGTGGACTCTCAAGAACAACATTACATATCCATTAACTAAAGCTTATCCAATGAATAGATAATCGCGTCACTTAGAGAAGAAGGGTATGAGATACCATGGCGATTGGCTTTAGTGCAAGTGGGAGATTGAAAGTAGTATGCACACAAGCCAATCATGTTTGATGATAAATCATATACTTTGTAACAATCTTATTCATTTATTAATAAAAAGTATTAATTTATTAAAGGCTTTTAATTATCTACATGATGCTATTTTATAATATGTGATAAACCCATAATTTTAAGCAATGCTTTTAGAATAATGATGATGATCATTCTAATGAGATCTAAATTCTTAGAAAGCTTAAAATTAAAATAGTTCCCAATCGTTGGATTACTAAATTGGGGATTAGTGAATCCGGATAGATTGGTACATATGTTACTTGCTCATTGGATGGGGATGATTGATCTCATGATCATTTGTGTGGAGACACTAAAGCAAGTATGTAGGTGCTTATTAGAGAATAAGTTCATTTGAACGTTAGCTCGCTAAGGAATACCTAATGGAGTTTTACTTGCATATCAATAGGAATTCTCAAGTGATAGTAGACAAGTGATCCTTGGACTTGAGATCATCATAGTATCTTGTATGATGAGTTATACTTTGACTTATTCCTTAAGACCTTTAGGGTATATCAAAGGGGTATGCTTGGGTATAATAAGTTATATATGGAGATAATATATGATCAATAAAGAATCTACCACTTAGTAAAAAGAGAGAATGTCCTATATGATTCGATAAATGATAACCCAAAGAGTCCTTGGCAAGGCAAAATGAAATTAGAAAGGAGTTTCTAATTTGCATTATTTGGTGTTGTGCATTTAAGGATCGAAATATATATAATTAAATAAAATAAGACTTGACAAAGAATTCCATATCTTATATTTAATTGGGACATTGTATGGTGGAAGGATTGAATTGTCTGAAGAACTATTTACTCAAAGGTTCTTTTATGATTAATGTTGAAATCTATATTATCTGGAAAGTTGTTAATCGCTAGGGAGAGGCTTATCCCTATTGTAGAATAAATATTATTTATTTAAATAAATTAATAGTTTAATTTATTTATTTAAATAAGATTAAAATTGTTCTAATTGATTTATTCACAACCAGCTTTAATATGGAGAACCTAAAGGGTCACACCATAAAAGGAAGAATAATTATTTAAGAAGTTAATGGCATAATCGTAATAATAAGTTAAGTATATTTAATTTAATCTACGATGATAGAATAAATTAAATAGCTTAATATTTATTATTTAATATTTTGGAAATATTAAATATAAATTAATAAGAGGAGTCTTATTATTATTATTACTATTATTATTATTTAATTCTTAAAGGAGTTTGGGAATTAATTAATAAAAGTACTCTCATATATCCTAATAAGATTAGGAGGCTAATTAATTAAAAGATTTTAATTAATTATTCCTAATAAGATTGGGAGCATAATTAATTAAAATAAAATCCAATTCCTTAATTGTTAAGGAGGGTTTCCCACATCTATAAATAAGAGGAGTCTTATTATGGGTGAAGAGTTGTTGCTTCACAACACACGCAATTCCAATAGTTGGAGAGTACGTTCTTTTTCTATAGAGATAGAAAACTAGGGTTTAGCCAACCACCCTTCTTCTTGAATCTTTATTCTTTCTTGGTGGATCACCTCTAGAGGCCAAACACTTGGGTGGCTAATGTTGATCAAAGAAATGAACCAAACCCGGTGGATTCAAGTTGAACGCGAAAAGGATTGGAGGTGAACTTATACCTGAGGAAGCTCGAATATTCAAGGGTATGATTCTTGTTCTTCATATCTTTTCGTTTAATTAATAATTTTGCATAAAGGATGATCCGGGTATATGGTTTGTAAAATTTTAAACTCTGTTTTTTACACGTTTCCGCTTATTTTATGCAATTTGATTGCGTTCAAGAATATTACAAACCTAACAGCAGGGTGCACTTTCCTTAAGAATCAATCAGCCTCCAAGAGCAGCAGAACGTCAACCGATACTAATGGCAAGCCAAGATCCCACTTTTTTCAGTCCACAAGGAGTATCTCACATTAGCCTAATCATGCCCATTGGAGATCATGTCTTCTTGAATAAACATGATCATAATGAACCTCTAGAGCAACGTGAGCTGGAAGAAATTGCAAGGCGAAGTGAGGCTAGTAGGAAAAAGAGGGAATACGAATATGTGCATCCTCCAAGATTCAAGAAATCTACAAGATAAGTTTCTATCTTTATTTGATGTATCAATTTTGAACTGTAATTTTTTTTAAAAAAACATCAATAAATTCATGATTATCTTTTAGAGATTCAGTTGCTCACTGATCATTAAGTCATGTTTATTTTCAAGCAACTTGCATTAAAAATTGATGGTATGATGCAAATCTACTTGTTTATGTCAACATCAAATAAGGGGAGATTGTTGGGAGTTGAATATTTAAATTTGATGTTGGAATAAATAAATGTCCATGCATCATTCACATTGTAAAGTCCTTATTTAGATCATATGTACAAGAACTTAGATTAAAGATCAAAATTGTTAGGTTGATCTGAGCTTAATGTTTATCTTTCTGTAAAATCTCTTGTAGTTGAAAGATCAAATTTGTTAAGTTGATCTTATGAGTTGTAATAGATAGGCAAAACAAAATCGTGGAGATTGTAGAAGCCAGAATCGTAGTCTGTTGAGCAAGCCTATCAGAATCGTGAAGAAATTTGGTAAGTGCATGTCAAGTCAAGTCAAAATCGTAGGCACTGCTCTAAAGCGTGGAGTTCTCAAAACATCAAGATTGTAGTTAGTCAAGCGCTGTCAAATCTAAGGCAGAATCGTAGAGTACTCTATGATTCTCATCAGAGGCAGTCAAGTATAAATCGCCTGCAAGCACTTATCATCAAGACCACGATCGTAGTGTGACGCCCCCAAAATTAGGTATACATCACCCATCTTGAGTCGCCAGATACATGGTACAGAATTCAAATACAACTTAATAATACAACTGTCGTGTACAATACAACAAAACATAAACTGTGAGTTTGAATATAAATATTGTCTACTAGAGAGTATACAAACTCAAAAGGAGTCCTCATTACAATTATTATCACACTATTTCACAGAATAGTGAGGACTACTAATGCACCATCTAGGACCATCACTCGGTTCCTCGACTAGTCCCAGCTACGTTCTCATTTCCTGAAGAGAACAATGAAAGAAATGGTGAGCTCAACTAGCCCAGTAAGAAATATTATGACTAAGATAATGCAAAATAATTTATCGTTAGCCTTCAACAGTGTTAAACTTATAAAATATAACAACTATCAAGTTTAACTGCAGCGGAACAAGCAATCCATTAGAAGAGTCAAGTACGGAATAAAATCTACTATCTTCTATGATTTAAAAGGTTTTTCATCACTTTTATCGCTAAGACTCAGCTTAATAAATAATCCACATCATCGAATCATCCCTGCACTACGGCCAAGGATATTCTTTAGTATCACGACCACGAATTATCCATGCACTACGGCTTAAGATAATCATGTTTTCATCAACGGTCCTGATCATGCCATAAAACAATTCATCTTTGCACTACTGACCAAAGAGAATCCATAGCCATATTCATACCAAAAAATCATCCATCAATGCACTACGGGCGATGAGGACTTTTTTTCTACATCATTTGTAACATTACGGTTATGATTATACCGAATAATCCTTGGTCATAATCATACCAAGTCCATCTATGCACTACAGGCCAAAGATGACTTTCAACATAATATAAACACGAGGATGTCGACAATGATAAAGGAATTGATAAAAACAAGTTCAAGAATTAAATTATCCGAGAACTAATAACGTCCAAATTGTCAACATGATACTTCTTTGTAGTAAAATTCAAGAATGCTCGTAAGAATATTTTCATGAAAGATCTTGGATGAAGCGCTTGAATATCAAGAATATTCCACTAATTTCATGGAGTATAAGTCAAAGTTTTAACCAACCGAGTATAATAAAGAATGGAATAACAAAAGAAATCACCATGCATGCGATAGCACCGCATATACGCAGTTATTCCAACGTAATAATAAATAACGGAACCGAGTCCGCCAGAAAACGCATGCATGTGGATATTCAAATGTAATAATAAAGAATGGAACCAGGTCCAAAGAAAACGCACCGGCAAGCGGGATATTCCAACGAATAATAAATAACGGAACCAGTCCAGGCGTAAAAGCATGCAGGGAGGATATTCCAATGTAATAATAAAGAATGAAATATTAGAAGAATTTCACCATGTATGCGAGACTTTGCATAGACATATGTTATTCTAACATAATAATAAAGAATGGAATAACGTAAGAATTTCACCAAGTATAGGTAGCTTCACATCAAAGTTATTCCAATAGAATAATAAAGAATGGAATAACAGAAGTTCTCTTCATAAATAAGAAAGAAAGTGTACCCCTTACGAGTACAACAAATAATATTTCCTACGAGTACAACAAATAATATTCCCTACCTTAGAAAGAAGAGTACTGGATATAGAAGTAGTGAAGTAAGCGAACACTTTTCTTCTTTCTCTCTATAGTTTCTCTCTTTAGAGTTTCATTGAATTAAATAAGAAATAATGAATGAATGAGCTTTTATTTATAGAAAATGGATCGCATAGTAACTAACTCATGAAACGGTCCAGATAGATTTACTTTAATCTGACGGTCCATATTTAAAGCAAAATCTTTTAAATAAAATATAATATAGTCTATTTATAATCTAATAAAACGAATAACTTTATAAAATATTTTATCATGCAAACACTATCACGAGCACTATCTGCAAACACTATGTAATAAAATATAATATATTCTATTTATAGAATAACTTTATAAAAGTATTACATTTTATATAAAAAAGATTTTACTATGTAAAATACTACGCGAATAATTATATGCAACACTATGCATAATAGAATATAATATATTTTATTTATAGAATAACTTTATAAAAGTATTACATTTTATATAAAAAAGTTTTTTGTATTATTACATTAATAATACCAACAAAAGCCGAGTAACTTATCACGTAAGCATCGATAATCAATACCGTGTACTCTTATGCAACCACGTATTATCGTACTTTTACTACTCGAAGGTAGTTCAACATTATTAACGGTAAAATTTCCGCCGTTATTTTTAATAAAATATTTTGTCGTTTTCATTCCGTTAAAATAATTCCGTTCTTGATGGTCCATCAATGATTGTCTTGCATCTAATATTCCCTAATAAAACAAATATTCCCCGACCAATCGAATATAATATGACAACGTTCATACTTTGCAAAATTTATAAATACTACCCATAACTATAACATTATATCAAATCCACACCATAATATTCAAAAAAATATTTCGAGAAAATAAAATCTTTATTCATAAAAATCTGGGGTCTCACACGTAGTGCTCAGCAGTAAGCATCAAAATAGCTAAAGATCGAGTCTAATAAACGAAAATGCCTGACATCATCAACTGACATTTGAATGTTGATATGATTGAGAAACCCAATGCCCTCACCAACATCCTTGGTTGAATCAAAGAATCAAAAAGTAAGAAGAAATGTGTCTGCCAAACTAGTCTACGGATAGTGACGTTTTAGAGGTGTTGGGTGAGAAAGCAGACTGTTGTGTCAGACAAATCAAAAAGATGTTTTCACATCATCCCAGGATGTCAACATCAAAGTGCTCAGAATGCCTGAAGCATTAAATGCTCAAACGGAAGCCTCTCAACGGGAAGATTTCAAAGGCTCCTATATAAGGCTAACAGATTGAATATGTCAAGTAAGCAAGAAACAAGATTGTAAAAGAAAATCACAAGAATATCTGACAAATCTTCACTCCACGATTCAACAAAATCTTGCTTCGCTACTAAGTTCATCAGAACTTGAGTTTAAGACAACTTAGTAGCACAACAACAACCTCAACTACACTCATTGTAGAGCTTCCAACCCTGCTAGGTTTGAAAAGTACTTAGTGTACTAACATTCCAAGTCTGCTGGGTTTGAAGAATTCTTTGTGAACTAGCTTTCCAAGACTACTGGTCTTGAAGGAATCTCAGTGATTCGAAGATTGTATCAATATTCTTAGCGGATTTCCTACTCATTGAGTAGAACAGTGGACTATGAGTCTTGAATGCTCTGAACCACTTAAAATACTGTGTCATTTACTTTCAGACTCTTTAACTGTTATATATACTATAACTGTTGTTTGATATATAACCTTTATTTTATCTTAAGGGGGATAACTAAAACATATATTCCGCTGTGCTTAATTAATCATTTAATTAACAAATCTGTTAAGTTACTCTTTGGAAAGAAAATTTTAAAATATCTATTCAACCCCCTTCTAGATAACTTTCTTATTTTCGGAAACTAACAAAAATGTAGTTGGGGCTAACTGGGAGAAAATGAGAATTGAATGATGATCCAAGTTAGCCGTTGTAGTAGGCCTCATCGAATTGTAAAATATTATAACAATAATTTGAGTGAGGATTTAGTGTGTTGTCGTAATATATTATAAAAATAGGAGAATTTATATATATTGCTTATATTTTGACGATTCAAAATTAGATGGTATAAATCGGAATTTGGGGAATTCAGATAAATAGAAACAAAAACCATTATGATTATGCTAGTTTGTTGAATAGTGAGTGATATACATAAAATTAGTTGGAGAGTTTGACCTTTAAGAGGATTAGAGATTTTAATGAGAAACGGGTCGGACTGACGGAAAGGAGCAAAATCCGATTGGAATCTCTCTCTTTATCTGTAGATCTTTCTTTGCTCTATCGTTTCTTCTTTCTTCTCCCCAGTCCCTACTTCGTTCTTCACAAAACTGCACAAAGTCACACCTCACCTTCACCTTTACTCCATCTCTCTAAAAAACTCCAAATACCACATAAAACTCCCAAATTCAACATACCCAAGATCCAAATCACCACAAAAGCATACATATACATACAAAAATAAATACACGTTCTTCCCCTAAAATCTCTAACAACCTCTTATAGAAAGAAATGAAATGACTTCTGTTGTGGGTCCACAGATACAGCAGTGTCCCATTAATGGCAACTCCTTCATGTACAACAACACTCTGTGCGCTTGTAACCCTGGCTATTTGTACAACGCCACCGCAAGAAGTTGTTCCTTATTTCGCGTGGATGTTAAGGATTGGATGAGCTTGGATTCGGGTATTGATTATTCCATCAATTTCCCAAACATATTCTCATTTGATACTATCACGAGATTTACCCAGTCGCAGGCTGTGTTTCTAGAGGCTACCCTGGTTATGCTTCTCAGTTGGCTCTTTTTCTGTTTCTTTACTCGGTTTGGAAGTCTTGGTGATGGCCGCACTGTGTGGTTCAAGATTCGTTGGTGGATCAGTCGCTTGGATATCTGTTTTGCCACCCGCCATTGGCTCGTAATTAATTTTTTTTTTCTTGTTGATTTGTTTTTCGATTCTGTTTCCCCCCAATTTTGGTAGTACTTTGGTTATCATGTATGAAAATAGCTACATTGAAATATATGGTGAACTACTAGATTATTAGTTATCTTAAAGAATATATAGTTTAGATAAGGTTTATGCTTTGCGTGGAACTCAGGAAAAGTAGAGGAAATAGAAAAGGAAATGCATTTAATAACAATTTAGATTAAAGAGTGTTACTGGGGTTTCATTGAAGTGGGAAATGAGGAAAAAAGGATTTGGAGAATTTATAATTAAATATTTTGTGCTATTGTTTCAAGTTAAAAGTGATGTAATTATTTAGTATATATTATTATATTAGATAGACTATTCTACAACTAGGTATTATTAGGATTCTATTTTCATATTTAATTTGATTGCCTAGATTTTACTTGGTCGAGTTTATGGGTTTTTCTTTTTGTCCTATATTTAAAGTCACGTGACCCATCATTTTAATAATTTAATGATTGATGCTATTGAATTTCAAGTCTTGTGCTTGTGGCTTTTAGGTTTTAGCCTAATTATCTTCTTTTTGCCCCCCTTTATTCCTAACTTTCATCCTTGTCCTACATCATTTGGTACCAAAGCCCAAACCTGGTGATTAACTTATCGTTCCTACCCGATTTTATGGTCTCCATCAATTTGCTGAAGTTGGCTAGAGAGTCGACAAGAGCATCCTGATTGTCAAATAATCGTATAAGAAAATTGCCATCTGATTGGATTATTCATAGAATTTTATTTTTAAAAGTCTAATCACTCCTTGATATTAGAAGGAGAAATTCAATCACTCTTGGTTCAATAAACATCATACTAGCCTTAAATTTGAGTCCAATAGCCTATGAAAAGAGCAGTAAGCCTTATCGAGTGGAGCCGTATGTTGAGTATACAATACACGAAATGGTTTCCAATTTACCATCCAAGTAGATAATGATTGAATTTCTAATATGCTTAGTAGGATTTAAGCGCTTGATATAGATATTAGATACCAATGTTCTTCTGCTAGAAACCTTCCAAGTACTTGTTAAAAAAATCCATACCTAAGGGACCTATGTATCAATATTGCTTCATTAGACTTTTCTAGTTCACTTTGTATGTAGTTGAAGGACGACTACTACTTATTTGTATAAAAAATTTCTTCTTTTATCTTTAAAAGAAAAATATAATATTTCTATAATGCATGTGATCCTGAAAACATAAGAAAACTTATATAGCACTAACCACTTGGTGAATTTTAAGTAACATACTGAAAGACTATTTTCCCCCCCTTGGATATTAATTAAATTTTAAAGGACATGAAAGGAAAACACCTCAAAAGAGGCAGCTTTCCATTATCTACAAAGATTATTAACAGAAATACCCCCCTAAAGGACCATGCTTGAGGCCCATAAAGAAGTAAGGAAAAAGATCCTATCTCGTAAAAAGAGAAAGGTAACGAGCAATTTTTGAAAAAGGCAACCATTATGCTCAGATCAGATTCTAGTAAGCAGAGAAGATTTTGCACTTCCAAAACTTCCTTGCATCTTTTTGCTCTCTAGAATTGTGAAACCGTGTAAGCAGCAAATCCTCCATCAAGGTGGGAGTCGCTGTGTGTGTCCTCCCCCAACATGTCAAAAGTAGAGTTCCACAAACCCTAAACAATATGACAATGCAATTTGTCTGCTTACACAAGACAGATGTCTGGAGATAGAGTGTTGAGGGTCTGCATACTTGAAAAATATCAGTAGTATTAAGACATAGTAAAACTAGAGGCAAAATGCCTTGATTTTGGATGGAACCTTTGCCTTCAAAATGACAGAAGACAAAGGAAGCTGAATTGGGCATGAAATTGAGCCAAGAAAATAACTCTTTTAAGGAGGGGGTGTTTGATAAAAACTGAATGAATCTGAATGAAAAAAGTTGTTTGATAATTGACATTTAACAAATTTTTATTATCGTCCCTCTAAAAAAAATTTAAAATTATTGTAAATTTATTTAATATTTACTTAATATAATAGTTAGTATTGTAAAAAAAAATAAAATTCATTCAAATTTCATTCAAAAAAAAATGTGACTTAGTTATTCATTGAAATCGTTGCGAATGGTCGATCGATTCACTCATTCGCATTTATTTTTATTCGAAATAAACGTACTGAATGGCTGAATCGGTCAACCATTCAGTGCTAATCAAACAACCCCTAACTACTAGAAGAGTCTAGGTTCCAAACTCGTTTATGAGGAGAGTTGGAAATGTATCAAATTGAACAATTAATCAACGAGACCAACTCTTTAGTAGACTTAGTGGTGGGTTATCCATGTGGGGATTTGAGTATGAAAACAAATTACGTGCCAAGTATGCTAGGGAATTTAAACAATGGAAGAGAAAAGAAGGAATATAGAAACTAGTCATCATCGAAGGTTCCATAGGCATCTCATCTATAGGTGGAAGGCATCTCACCATGCTTGGAAGTTTATGGCATCTCACCATTAGAACACGGAACTACAAAACTTTTACTTCCAAAATTACTACTATCAATTTACATCCTTATATATAGCCTAACAAATGGGAGTTTTTTTAAGCCATGTTTGTTTGCAAGAATTTTAATCCTAGGACTATATTTCCAAGTATTATAATCCCAAGACTACTAATTCTAGAATTAAATAGTCATTACTCACATGTTTGTTTAGAGTAGAATTATTCATGGGATTAAAATAATATCATGTTTTATTTATTTTGTCCAAGATTATTAAAGAATTGGATAAAAAATTATTGTTTGGATGATTATAGTATTATACCCTTACTAGTATTAACAAAGAGATCGTATTATTAGTCGTGTGAGTATAGATGGATAGAATAGGATACACTGACATTTTACAAAAGGGAAAAGTTAATTTTAAACACACAGTTTTAATCCCAAAGGTAGGGATTATAACACTTGGTTGGGCATGATATTTTAAAGTCCCCCATTCCAAGTCATTTTGTTATCCTTAGACTCATAGTCCCAAGTCCAATTTTTAATACAAAGAAGGGACTTAGGATTAATAGTCCAATCCTGAGCGTTATCCTTGCAAACAAACATGGCCTTAGGGTTACATACTTAAAAGTTAGAAGGTAAGGAACTCTTACGAGATTACTATTATTACTTAAAGTAACCTACCTAATCCTAATGATAAATTGTTGACAAGTAGTCGACTCCTAAGGAGATTACAACAAAGCTAAGTAACCTTCTTTTTTAGACTTTAAGCCAAATTACATAAAGGTCCTACATTTTCAAAAGTAAATCTCATCTAGTAATAGTAAGACCAATTAAATATA
Source organism: Panax quinquefolius (assembly GCA_020205615.1). Classification (NCBI taxonomy): domain Eukaryota; kingdom Viridiplantae; phylum Streptophyta; class Magnoliopsida; order Apiales; family Araliaceae; genus Panax; species Panax quinquefolius. The sequence goes on along the minus strand of CM035171.1, from coordinate 49,996,893 downwards.
TGATAATTAGCTCTTTTTCTTTCTCTATCATATTCTAAATCACTAACAATAGATAGTAACCATTTTTTAAACCTTAATTTATACACCAAAATAACCTCCAATTTGGTAGTGGATGTAAATATTTATTTTAATCCGGTTGGAAAGATAATTATCTTTCTAATCTATAACTACTATTTATTCTTACCTTGTCTATATCAAATGAACTTTGTTGTTGTGTGAAGTCCTTGTATTGTATTGTACCACATTATACATGGGTATAAGGATGGATTTGAATGTTTGCGAGTGTTACCCTTATTAGGTGTGAACCAAGTAAGCATGTCATTAGTCAAGTTTAAAAATGTGGCGGAGGGGGCGCCTTGCGCATAGGTCGCCTCGGCGGTGTCTAGGTATTTCCCTAGACAGACTACGGGTTTTCTTAGGCGGTCTCACTTATTTATTTTTCTATATACATGTTTGTTATAATATTCAAAGCATATAATAGATGTAATAGTTTAAGAATTTGCATGAAAAATTACAAAAAATAAAATAAAATCTTTTAATGCTTAAAAAATTCATTCAAGTATTGGAGCTTCAAAGTAGAGGTTTGGTTCTGCCTGGGGGCCTAAGCCCTTAGCTAAATAGAGGCGGTAGAGGACCACCTAGCGTCTAGGCGGGGATTAATCGGACCTAGGCGGTGATAGAACACCGCTTCAAAGTGAATGAAATGGCCAGGACTTGTCACGTTATAAAAGCTTAATTTACTTTGCGAATAGAAGAAGACAATTACTGAACACTGCATGTGGTCCATGTTTTTGAATTTGAGGGTTTGATTAACTAACATTTAAATGCATAGCCGTACCAATACGTGTATCAAGTACAGGTAGCTTAGCACCTCGTCACCTCTTTGACCAATAATATGATGTTTTGGCATTTAAGTACATTAAAGAATATTGACGGGGGAAACACCTGTCCAATAATATGAAGTTTTGGAATTTAAGGCCATAATGAATTCAAAGACTATTTTATCGGGAAAAAAGGAATTCAAAGACTATGACCCTAGTTTTGGAAATTGCAACAAAAAGGCGGGTTTAAGGTTTGAGCTTCTTAGAAGGAGATATTTGTATTTTCTACAAGGTCTCAAATATGTTCAGAATCTAATTTGGACCAACATGAGGAGAAAAAATGTAATTGCACAGAATTTCCAGCACGTGTGGCCTATATGGTTCGAACTTAGAAAGCTTTGGAAGTATAGTTTCCAAAGCATCAAGCAGTTTGACATTTGGATTTTTGTAGAATATTTTATTGTGTTTTACCTTGTGGTATGCGCATGGCCAGAATTTTACGATTTTTGTCATGTATGTATTTATTATAAGTCTTTTTAGCATTTTCCAGACATTCATTGAATGTAGTCTCTTAATAGTTAAAGAATCTTTATTAGTTTTAATATCTATGCCTTGAAGGGTTGTACCTACAATTGTGTAAATACCTTTGATTCTGAAGTTTGATTTAAAAAAGTTAGCTTTGTACTTTTAATCTGATGTTCTGTATCTCTTTGGTCATTCCATTGGGTAGTGAGTGGTGTCTTATCTCCATCCTTGTTTCTTGTTGATGGATTATGTTGTGGTGTGGGTGGTGAGTTGTACATTCTGTATCTCCAGGGTGGTTCTTTGGAGTGGTGAACATTCTATCCCTTTCCCGTAGTTGGCAACTTTAAGTAAATTTCCAGCATAGTCATATCCTGCCATTGTTGGCAATTGCAACAGCAAATTTAGCGAAGATAAGCTCCTGTCATGGTTGGCTACTGTGTCAAGTGTTTTCTTTGCTTAAGTTTCCTCTCCGCGATGTTTTTCCAACATCAAATATGGACTTCTATATTGTTGCATTCCAGAAATTGATATATATTAAACTTCTATTAATTATATCTATTTCAAAAGTATATATGGTCTTCCAACATCAATCTCAACCTCAATGCCTGGTGGTTGAAATTAGTTTAAGTTGCGATGGAATGAGATTAGGTGTTTATTAAAATTTTATATTCACATAGAGATTTGTTACTCTCTTTCATTTTGTGTGTGCGTGTGTGTGTGTGTGTTTGTAGTCAACATTTGACGACATTATCTTGGATCACGGTGCCTTTTTATTCATTTTCCCTTATTTTTTAAAAGTTTCTGCTGTAACTTAATAATGCTTTCCATTAGCTTATTTTAACATATTTACGTGTGCATCCTTCCTTTTGCAGGATGACCAGAAGGTAGTTATGAAGCGGAAAACAGAACTTGGAGGGACCTTCTCAATTGCAAGTTGGATACTTTTTATTGGTTTATTTGCTACGTGAGTAATAATATTATTTCTATCCTAAATTTAGTAATGTGTGAAGGCCGTTTTGTAATATGTACATATTTGTTTCCATTTTTCATTCAAATTTTCTTCTTCCTCTTAATTTATTGTCAACAAAGAAATATGTATGAAGCGACTCCAATGCTTCTTTTTCTAATTTGTGTAGATTGCTCTACCAATTCTTTTCAAAGAGAACTATTGAGGTCCATAATCTGAGAGCAACAAATGCACCTGAATTGGCCTCCTTCACCAATGAAATGGAATTCAATATAACCACTATTTCTAGTATGAGCTGTTCACATTTGCGTGGCCTTAATACTTTAGTTACTGGGAGTCCAAGCTTCATTGACCACAGAATTGTGCCATTGTCAACTTTTGTTAACTATTCTTGTCACAACTCCACCAAGGGGCCAACCATAACTTTTAAGTGCATCAATTGTCAGCTAGTTCAAGACTATGCATATATTTCATGGCAGTTTGTTGATCTTCCAAATGACCCAGCAACTGCTGTTGGCTTCCAGTTCAACCTCACTATGAAGGATCATGCCAGTAAAAGACGTATGAGTTTAGTCAGTGGAACAGTGAAGAATGGAAGCAATTTGGGTGATAAACCAATTACATTTAGGGGACTGGATCCAAATATATTGAAATTTAATTTGTTTCCGAGAATATACCGTAATTTACATGACCTAAAACTCATCCAACCTCTGTTTCATGAGTTTATCCCCGGTTCATATTTTAGTGAGATAAGTCCGCTCCAGGCCTCCCTTCAAAGCTCTGCTGATGGACTTATCAACACCACAATATCTGTTAATTTCCTCTATGCTTATATCGTGGAGATCGACAATGAAAATATTATGGGGCCTGGTGAGTAATTTCCTACTATCAGATCCTCTTTCATTGATTTGGCAAACAAAAAAAAGAAGAAAAGAAGTAGACGTTCTTTCCTTGGTTTGTCTTTTTATCATTTTAGAATCCTGCTAAGTATACATATCAATTCTCTGAAGTCTGAACTTACCATATAGTTGAGTTTAATAGTCAATGAAGCTTTCTATCTCAAAAGTTTTGTCTCTGGTTTGAGTTTGATGTGAATTAGTATTCAGATGATTAGCAGTTGTTAGTAAGGGGTTGTGAGATAGGGTTTATGTTAGCTATATTAATAGGCTTAAATGAATTTTAAAAAAATAATTCAAGAAGGCCCAAGGTTGAAAAAAAAAAAAGGAAAATCAGTTGAAGAAAGGAGTGAAGGATAGTAGATAATTGAAGATAATTCATAATACAACAGGCTTAGTACTAATGGCATGCGTTAGGCTTGTAGACTTTACAGATAATCATTATCTCCACGTGTGTTATATGTATGCAACAGATTGAGACTCGTTCTCATTTATTTATTCATTGTCTGATGGTTTGACAGTTGTGATGGTTCTTTATTTGGTGTGGTGGGTATAGTTGTCACTATGCCACGACGAGTTGCGACGTTAACTGACCGCTAGGATGCCATTTAATAAGGCGTATGCTATGACGTCCATATGGCGACAACTCGTTCAGGGTGTGCAATTTATACATTATTTATTTTATTTAAAAAGTATATTGAACAATGAAATTTTATATACCCAAAACATAATAACAAACATTATGGAATACAATTAAAAACACAATTATATCAACACTTAATAATCACACATAAAACACTTGACATTAAAAACTAGTAGAACAAGTAAACAAACACCACATTAAAATTAATTTTCTAAAAGGCGCTAGGCACTTGGCATTAAAAACTAGTAGAACAAGTAAAAACAAACACCACATTAAAATTAATTTTCTAAAAGGCGCTAGGCGGGAGGCAGCCGGCCAGGGGAAGCCTAGCACCTAGGGGGCCTAGGCGGGGCCTAGACGAGATTTTTTATTGTAAGCCAATTTTAATATTTTCTTACATTTATCCAGACAAAACAATAATATAAAGCAAAACAATCTATAATAAAGATAATAAAGGCTTTTGCTTAATGTTAAAGTTCAAACACAAAAATGCAATTGTTCAAAGTTCAAATATTTTGCATCTCAAAAGGCTAGCATGTACATCGAATATTTTCTTTATTTATTTATATATTACGCTTTCTCCTTTCAACATTCAACTTTGCGGACTATAGAGGCATGGAAGATACAGGAACAAGATCTACTTCGTGAAGACTTAGAAAACAATGCTTAATCAGTTTCCTTTTATACTGATAATTGCTACAGCTTGGGTGGACAATTTTACAAAGCTGGAAATCTGCAAATAACTCCACCTATTGGATCTTGATCTTTTAATAGGATTCTTTACCTTATCAAGAACAACGCTTATGTTCATTTGTCCTTTCAACTTTGTGCCAAAAAAGTGTCTACGAATTATGTTGATGCGATTAAGGACATGTATGATGGAGCAACTACTTGTGTAAAGACTTGTGATGACACGTCAAGTAACTTTCCAATCACCATAGGAGTACATCAAACGTCAACGTTAAGCCCATATAGGAGTACATCAAACATTAGTGTTAAGCCCATATCTCTTTTCCTTGGTTATGGATGAGATAACAAAAGAAAACCAGGATAAGGTACCTTGGTATGTGTTGTTTGTTGATGATGTTGTTATAACTGATGAGACTAAGGAAGGCATTAAGGTTAAGTCGGAGTAAGACAGTATTTGAAGTGCGAGTTCATTGATATTAGAAGAAAATATGCAGGCAGTGTGAATATGTCAGGGTAGGAGGTGCCTAAAAGGATGTATTTAAGTACTTGGGATCAATATTGCTCAAGACAGGAGATAATGATGAGATATAAATCACAGGATTTGAGCAGGATGGTTGAAGTGGCATGGTGCATCAGGATTATTGTGTGATTGTAAAATTCCGGTAAAGTAGAAGTGTAAGTTTTATAGGTTGGCGGTGAGGCAAGCAATGTTATATGGAGCTGAGTGTTGAGCAACCAAGAAGCTACATGTGCATGAGATAGGAGTTGCTGAAATGAGAATGTTAAGGTGGATGTGTGGACATACAAGGTTGGACATGGTTATAAATGAGGACATCTGAAAAAAGATTGGATTGGCAGCAATTTAGGTGAAGATGAGTGAACATCGGTCGGTTGAGATGGTTTGGTTATATCCAGCATCCTCCTGTAGACGCAGCTGTGAGGAAAGGTATATTGTTTCAAGAGGAAGATGTAAGAAGAGGGAGGGATAGACCAAGACTTACTTGGATAGGAAGGAGTGGATGAGTTTAATTCCTAGAGGCTGAGTAGGTTGCAACACTCTTTGATGGTTTTTTCATATTATTTTTATTTATATATTTATTTACTAGTTATTATTTTTATTTAATTTATTACTATATTTTATTATTATTTTTAATTATTTCACTCTATCTCTTTTCCTTGTGTTGTCTATAATTATGTTTTTAACCTTTTCAATGTCTCTCTCTTTCCTTTCTTCCTTTCTTTACTCTTGATTTACTTTTCTTCGCTATATGTGGGATTTGTTTTCAGCATATACCCCAACTAGCTTGAGATAAAAAGGCTTTGTTGAGTTATCTCTTTAATGCTTACTTAAATAAAACATTTAGGAGAGTCCAGCTATAATGTAATGCTGATAGATTCTCAATTTTGGTATGAAATTAACTTAACCTTGGGTGTTTGAAATTTGCATTTAGTTGTCCCTTTAGTACTTCCCTTCATCTCCAGTTTCTTGTCCTATTTAGTATACAAGTTATTTTCTTATTAGGGATGGTAATACAAGACATAATGAGGTTCCGTTACACCAATCTTAAGTGGCTAATTGTTTTCTTTGCCAGTAGATGAGTAGATGAAAATTTCACAATGTACAACTTAATTACAGAATGCTAGAACTTGATCAATTAACTAAGATGTTTATCTGATGCTGAAGCATTCAGTGCATATGGATGCTCTGGTGGACAAAGATAGGTAGTTGGGCCAGTGTTTTATTATCTTTTCCTACCAATTTAAAGTTGAAACAGAGTTAGCTATAGATTTAGCGTTAGTAGTACCTTCTATTGAGATACCTAAGGTTGAGTTTCCAGCAAATTTGGTTGCACGAGGTGTTTCCAGGCTAGGATGTTTCTTTCGTGGATTTCTTGAGTTCTTTCCTTTTCGGGGGTTCATGTATATATTTTTGGGGGTGCTGGTGTGATTTGAACAGATTTGGCTGATTGTTTGCAGGGGACTACAGGTATGTGTTAAACACAAACTTATGAACAGGGGCAGAGTGTATAGATCTATTCTTCGGCATAAGAATTTTTCTTCCTTCCTATGCTTTTTGATCTATTCGTCTTGTGTACACGGGTTTAACCCTCATTTGGGAGGTTTCAATATAATTTAACTTATCCAAAAATAAAACGTTGAATGTAGTGATGTAGCCTGTAGGTGGGTTCAAATCCAAATCATGAACTTCTCAGACCTTTAAGTACCACATAAGTTTTGCCTGTTTTTATAAATGATGATATATTTCATTAGTGCAGGACTAGCTGTTAATACTCATATCTTATGTTAGATTTTTGAATAACTGCTAAAATGTTGTCTTCGTCTGAGGTTATCTTCTTAAATAAATTCTCTAATGTTATCTTATTTTCTTAAGAATTGCAGTGAGTTTCCTTGCAGATCTTGGGGGCCTTTATTGCATTAGTATTGGCATATTTTTCTACTTTTTGATGCAAGTACGATTTCTCATCTCTTCCTATGTATGCATTTTCTTCCTCCCCTTCCCCTTGTATCACCCCTTCCAGTAAATTGTTAATGTGATATTATTTGTTCTTTCTTCTGTTTACTTCATTATAATGTATATATAAATGGTTAAATATGTTTCTTTTATAAAGTAAACAATGTATTCACCTATATTGCAAAAGGGCACGAAATACATGCACACAATTTATTCGAAGGACACAATAGAGGCAAAGTTACACCCATGTCATGAATACCTCCCACCTAAAATTCTCATCTCTAAATGAAGGAACACCCAAAAGATGTGTTGATCGAAATCTAATTACGCTCACACGCAAGTGCACGTGATCAACAATTAATATAATGATAAGTCGAGTATCGTTCCCACAGAGAGTAGTATGAAATTAATCTTACAATTACAAGCTTTATATTAATCCAAATTTTATTAAACTATCCAAATCAATGATTATAACTATTAAAATCTAAAAATCTAAAAATATAAAAATACCAAGCAATCAACACAACTAAAAAAACTGTAATTTCAAGCAAATATTGGAGAATTAGGCTTACAGCTTCACTTTAAGTCTCACTCTGATTACTACACCTTATTTCAGTTCAATTCACTATCCCAGTTTATTAATCAAGAACACTTAAGTAGAACTAGCCATCTCTCGATGCACTAATACTATATTAACTTAAATCCACAAATTAGATAGAATTAAGCCAAACACCCTAATCAACTAATTCACTATATCTCTATGAGAATTACAATCAAATAAGGTTTAAGTTCAAGTTCTCTACCCGATTACATGTGATGTTAAGCATATCTCTATCCTAACATAAATCAAGATTCTATTCAATCACAGAATTCAAGAACACATGCTAAAGTGACTAAGTCTAGATTCATACATCATCTCTCGAGTCCATACAAATTCATACAGAATTGGTGATCAAAATTCATAAACTAAAGAACAAATCACCATAGATAAACTGTATGGATAGATTATCAAACTGAAATTAAGGCTACATAATCATCGTTCAACCATAAGATCCATCATAAGCCTAACAAGTAATTTAGTTCATCACAAAATGAAATAAACACTGAAATCATTAAAGAATCCATCATCCCAATTACAATAATTGAATTAAAGAAGTAGAATGAATACAAAACCACCATTCTTCTTAGCTCCAACTTGCAATTTTCGTGACTTTGACCTTCAATCCTTTCTCCAATGCTCTTTACTCAAATTAGGGTTCTATATTGTTAATTGATTGAATGTCGTTATTTTCTCTTGTTGTCTCTGTTAATCTCCAGCACAAGACACGTATTTCCACAAACTGACGCCAATCGGAGTCCCAAGCCATGCCAACTTCCTTACTAGACGTTGCTGCAGAACTCTACTTGAATCAGACTTCTTATCTTTGCCCCGTACCCCCTTACGCCAAGTGTCCTCCCGTTCTTGCTTTCAGTAACTTACCCCCGTGGGGTCTTTCTGTATAGAAGCCACATTTTTCCCATTTTATGCCAAGTTCAGCCACAAACACCACCATTTATGCCACACATGCTACGCCACCACACCTAAACATAAAACAAACATAAACAAGTAAAAATGAACATGAATTTACAGGATTAACACAGTTTAAGCTCGAATTAGAGGCCGATTTGTAGGTATAAAATCCACTCATCAAACTCCCCCAAACTTAAACCCGTGCTAGTCCTCGAGCGCAAAACAAAACAAAAATGCTATGCAATGCAATGCAATGGGATGAAATGTAACTAATCTACATGCCTACGAATCCAACACTAATGATAGAGACAAGTCTGTTCAACCGGCCTCTTAGAAATCAAATAAACATGATAATACCTCATATCAAAACAAATCAGTAATTTTCCACTCAATTATCAAATCTTAAACCGTTATTACTTATATAATGCATGTGTGCTCAGCACCCATGCTAACTGATACACATTCAAATTTAATACATAACAGGTCTCTTTGAAGGCATCATACAGTGTAAACTTAAGAATTTCAAAGACAGTCAATATCCAACTAAAATCAAACAATTACCAATATCAAGGTCAAAATAGGGTATTTATGCTTTATTTTTCATCAACGGGGGCTTTTTGCTCTTATTTCCCGTTTTATTTATTTTTCTCTTTTTTTTTTTAAATACACATGGATATACAATGTCTTATTCCCTTAGGCTTTTCAATGCTACCTTAACGAGCTTTCGACCAACGACTCCCAGACCATTAAGTCCTTAGGGCGCTAGGTGTAAAGACAATCCCCTCGGGCTTACTTACTCAAGTAACAAATGTCACAAAACTAGACAAGCATTGTGACGACCCGAAAATTCGGATCGTCCAGAATTTAGGTTTAAAGAATTAGTTATTAATAAAACTAATTTTTATTAATACTATTTTGTGATATGTGTTTATTAATCGTTCTAGAACCTAGGATGATTATAAGTCGGGAGTATTTTGGCTACGAGCTAGATTGAGTGAATAAGAATTTTCAAGATGAAAATAAGATTTTTTCGGGAACAAAATATTTTTCGGGGAAAAAGACGAAATAGGCACTATTCATCCGTTTCTGCTTGGAGATTTATTTTGGAATTCCGAGAAGTTAATGATTACGTATAATTTTGAGACGTGATGAAATATTTAATAATATTTTAGTTATAGCAAAAACGAAGTTTTCGCTTGCGGACTCAAAACCTAAGGGTTAGGAAAAGTGAGTTCTGAGAATTTTATGATCACGTATAATCATTAGGGTTATTATGCGTGAGAAATACGAGGATAATACTAGTTATTATATGAGTATAGTAAGAAGATTAATCGACGATAATAATCTAATATCGCATTTAACTATATACGAAGAAAATACGAGAATGAGATGTGTAGAATACGATTAGTCTAAATGGACTTTGAGTTCATGGACTTTGTAGAATCTAATTGGACTTGGATTATGTCAAGCCCTATGATTTGTGAAATCAAGCCCAAGATAGGCCCAATAAGAATTAGGGTTAAGGCCCAAACCATGAAAAGAAACCGCGGATCGAACCGATGGGTAAACGGATGGGTAAGAACCAATGGGCAACCCATGGGGTGACCCATGGGCATGTGGGCCGGCCACTTGGCCACCAAGTAAGGGTGGTGGCCAAGTAAACTTGGTGGCTAAGTTATAGGAGGAGGTGAGAATAGTAAGGGGGTGGGGGCGAAATGACTAAAATGCCTTTAACTTTGATTTTCTATAAATAGGAAGCTCATTTCTATATTTTGAGGATTTTGAAAATCCTCCCACACTTGAGAGAGAGAGAGGGTTCGGATGGGAAGGAGAAGGAGGAGGAAAAGCTTGCTCGGTTGCAAACTTTGTCCGACGGGAGAATAATAAAGAAGCACCTTGAAATGAAATGATTCGGCGTAAAAAGTATGGGCGTAAGGTAAGTTCCTAATTTCATTCATATTACATGAATGTTAGTTTCTTAAACTTCTCGGATGTTGTACTTGAGAAGTTACATCTATGTCTTGAATGTGCGATATTTGTACAATGTGGTAGAACGTGTGAGGCCTTGAGCCACAATTTGAACACTTGGTGTTTCTATGATATGCATTTTTACGTGATTGAGTACATTGATACAAGTATGTTACTGTTTATACATGAACCGTTATTGTTAAGTCTGTGTTAATGATTTTAGCCAGACAGGGTGTATGAAAAAGGTAGAAGAATGAAAGTATTTCAAAGTGAATATGACTAATGTTTTAAGATGATAGGATCGAGATTATTCCTATTATTCAAGCTATTTCATAACCTTTGTTCGGTTATGGAAGTTCTAAAGAAATGTTTTAATTCTAAAGTTGTTTGTTCAACTGTTATGACTTGCTGGGCAATTGAATGCTCACACTTGCTTTAAATGAAAAATAATTTTCAGCGAACAAGGTTAGAAGAACTTAAGGATCTCGTAAAGATAAAATTTGACGATATCGGCATTTAATTGTCATTCAGAATGTGAAGGAGCGAGAAGATCAAGTGAAGACTTGTAATGTAAAAATAAGAAATTGAATTGTAGACTAGTTTAATGAACTGTTATGTATCCTTGGTGGCGGATAAAAGTCACTCTTGTAAGATGAAATGAATAATGTATTTATTAATATTTGTAATGAAAAAAGTTATAAGGTTTCCAGAACCTGGGATTTGAGAGTGTGTCGTTATATTTCAGTATATAATGATGTATGTTGGATGAATGATGTACTCGTGACATACGGAATCCGGGTGTGAAGATAGACCGGATTTTGGGGCGTTATAACCATGCCGCGGTGTTTATTCATTTTTTTATAAAGCTTATATACCCCCAAATTTTCCTCCAAACTTATGTTCTTGCTTAACTTTAACCTTCACTGCCTATCCTTGTCATTCTTTCATTTGAACTAACATTATCCTTTAGAGGTCCATTATGTATCAATTTGACGTTAATCAGTCAACATAGTTGTTAATACTGTGCTAACCTTATTATATCAATTTCAAACAGGAAAAGATTCAATTCATAACAGAAAATCCCATCAAAGTTCTAATAGTCAGTACTATACTTGCTTACTCGAAGTCAGTCTCATCATTGGCCAAAATAGATTGTAACATATCAAACAGCTGGACTCATGCAAGAATTTTTTTTTTCTCTCTCTATATATTTTATATATATGAAATAAAAATAACAGAAATAGACATTAATAAAAACTATTTACAACTACACTACTATGCAAACTATTATGCAATTACACTACATGAACGCAACATATAACGAACCTAAAACTAAACATGACAACTTATGCAAAAACTATAACAACTAAATTAAACATGCAATAACTCTAAACTAAACTAACTAACTCCACCAAACTTAACAATTACAATGTCTTCATTGTAGAAATAAATCATTAAGTGTACAAGGACTTCCCTGTAATTAGCTAAGCTTGAGGTGATGGCGGCCGTGGCTCAAAAACACGTCGTTCTTCATTGTCTGAATCGGAAGGTGGAAATTGGGGCATGGGCTCTGGCTGTTGGTATGGAAACTGAGCATTTGGGTTTAGACTTTGGAGGGTCGCGTTCAAAGAGGCGAAGGACGTGTTCATGGCATTGAATATGTGGTCCTGCCTGGCCGCCAATCTCCTCATCTGTCTATTGGCTTCTTTGTTGTGCCCAACTATTTGTCTCTGGAGGCTGCGAAACTGAGAGCTAAACATATATCTGCCTGTTCGTTGCATCTCCTCAGTCTCCTGCTCTCCAATAATCTCATCAGCCTGGAACTTGTCATCGTCAGAGGTGTCCTCAGCATCAGCCTCCTCAGATGCTGGTGGAAATATAAACCCGACTCCTCTTGGATGCGACTCTCCACCGGGCCAAACTGTGTAGCGTGCAATCATCCGTGAGTCCGGAAATGGGCGGTCTTTGGGTAGGCTCATCAGGGACCACTAACGCCAAATTTCTGCATGACCCACAGATGAGGGATGGGTGTGGCAAGCCGTCGAAAAATGGCCCTCGCAGGCATCTTCGTATCGAGAAGTGGATGATGGCACCCACATTGATGTGGAAGTCTTGCACAATGGCATACAGCAGAAGCACCTTCTCCTTTGTCACCTCAGTAGTATGTGGACGGGAATAATTTTGCGCACAGGAACGCATACCATATTTTTCCATAACGGCTCAGGTCCTTTCTGAGGAAGATTGTGCCACTTTTCCGTCCCTTAACCCATGTGGTACCCGACTTAGTTATTTTTGTTAAAATCGCCTCGTAATCGGGATCATTGTCACACAAATAGGCATACTGGCATTCTGCAGAAGTTCACAGGCTGTAATACTCGTTGATAGCTTCAGGACTAAAAGACACCTGTTTACCCCTCATGAATGCAATGAACGGGGCCCTATCCTCCGCATTTGCATAAAACTCCTTTACCACATTGACGATTGCTGACTCTGGTTCGTTAGTAAATCTATCCCATCCTTTCTCATAAATCTGCCTCTTCATGTACCCATCTACGTTGTCTGGTGCCAAGCCTGGTGCCAAGCCCCGCTCTGGAGTTAGTGCCTTAGACACTAGATAATCGTATCTATCGGCGGCATTAGCACTCACAAATTTTCGCCGGTCAAAAGCCCTTGCGGGTGGTGTAGACCTTGAGCCCTCGCCTCTCTGTCTCTTTGATGGTGTCTTAGGAGCCATGGTAATCGACCTCAAGCCAAAATCCCCCAAACTTCATTTGCAAACCCAACTGAAGACAAACCCTAGGTTGATGGAGAGAAAATTCAAAATTTGATGATGAACTGGTCCAAGATTGATGGAATTAGGGCTTGTATTTATAGAGAGGGATATGGGAGTTTAAGGTTGTGGGTTAGTAAGGATTATTGGAGCAATTTCGTGGGTAAGAGAGTGGTGAGATTCGGTTATGGAAGGACAAATGTGGAGAAGTGGAGAGGTTGGCCACGATTTACAGAAAATAACTGCATTTAAGTCCTGCACTTTTAGCCGTGGGGTAATATCTTCTGAGATGCCCACCTGGCAAGGGGGCGCGGCGGGGGTTTTTTGCTTTTGATTCAAGACCCCCGCCCCGGCGGGGGGTATCCTTCACAATATGTCAGCCCCGACGGGGGGTCCTTCTGCAGATGGTTTTAACTTTTCAACTTCTTCTCATCACACTTGTGTCCAAAAGTTTCTCAAGTATCTGAAACACATTTAAATCATTAACATAAGATAACATCGTGCAAATTGAGCATGTAAGGTCGAATTATCTAGAAATCCTGACTCAACTATCTACCTAATGGACCGAAATACTTACTTGAGACAATAGTTACCTATTAAACTACAAATTAACTAACAAAACATAAAAATACTTTAAATGAAAGTAAAATTGGGTTGCCTCCCAATTAGCGCTTGATTTTGAGTCTTTTAGCCTGACTACTCCTTGTTTACGGCGCATCGGCAAGTATGATTGTGGTGACTTCATTGTCGATGTCACCACCCCAGTAATGCTTCAGCCGATGACTGTTGACTTTAAATGTCTCCAATGGATTCTTACTGTAAAATTCAACGGCGCCATTAGGGAAAACCCTCTTAATTTTGAATGGCCCCGACCATCTAGATTTGAGCTTTCCTGGGAACAACCGCAGTCTTGAGTTGAACAATAACACTGTTTGCCCTGATTCAAACTTTCTCTGCATGATCTTTTGGTCGTGCCACTTCTTAACCTTTTCCTTGTACAGCTTTGAGTTCTCATATGCTTGTAGTCAAAATTCGTCGAGTTCGTTCAATTGGAGCAATCTTTTCTCTCCTGCAGCTGTTTGGTCAAAATTGAGTTTCTGAATGGCCTAGTATGCTTTATGCTGTAATTCCACCGGGAGGTGACACGCTTTCTCGTAGACACATTGATACAGAGACATCCCAATTGGTGTCTTGTATGTTGTCCTGTACGCCTATAGTGCGTCGTCCAATTTTAGAGACCAATCTTTTCTGCTTGGATTTTCTACTTTCTCTGAAATCTTCTTCACCTCTCTATTGGAAACCTCAGGTTGACCACTCGTTTGGGGGTGATATGCCGTAGCCACCCTATGATTGACCCCATATTTCGCCAAAAGAGCTGTAAACGATTTCTTGCACAAGTGACTACCCTCATCACTAATAATTGCTCTTGGCATGCCAAATCTTGTAAAGATATTCTTATGTAAGAACTTGAGAACCACCTTGGCATCGTTTGTAGGGAGTGCTACGACCTCAACCCATTTCGATACATAATCTACAGCTAGCAAGATATATAGGTTGTTGAAAGATGGAGGAAACGGTCCCATAAAATCTATCCCCCATACGTAAAAAATTTCCACTTCCATGATAGTGTGCAGCGGCATTTCATTCCTCTTTGAAATATTGCCCACCCTTTGGCATCTGTCACAATTTTTCACAAACTGGTGGGCATCCTTGAACACAGTAGGCCAGTAAAATCCTGCTTGTAGTACTTTGGCTGCTGTCCGCTCACTACCATAATGTCCTCCATATGCAGATGAATGACATTCGTGTAGAATATTCTTCACTTCACTGTATGACACACCTTCGAATCATCTTGTCGGCGCACTATCTGAATAAGTATGGCTCATCCCACATGTACCACTTGACGTCATGTAGGAATTTCTTTCTCTGTTGTCGCGTCAGATCAGGGGGAAGGATGTTGCTCACCAAGTAATTGGCAAAATCCGCATACCATGGAAATTCCAAGTTAACTCCAAAGAGCTGTTCATCCGGGAACGACTCATTGATTACACAATTATTGTATCCTTATCCGGATTTTCCAGCCTTTGACAAATGATCCGCCACTTGATTATCGGTCCCCTTCCTATCCTTTATTTCTAAGTCTAATTCCTGAAGTAGAAGGATCCATCTGATTAGTCTAGGCTTAGCTTCCTTCTTTGAAATCAAATAGCGAATCGCCGAGTGATCAGTGTATATCACCACCTTTGTTCCAATCAAGTAGGCTCTGAATTTGTCAAAGGCGTATACTACTGCAAGTAACTCCTTCTCGGTGGTTGTGTAGTTCAATTGGGCATCCGTAAGGGTTTTACTTGCATAGTATATGGCGTAGAATATTTTCTCTCGGCGTTGACCCAAAACAGCTCCTACTGCATAGTCGCTCGCATCACACATTAATTCAAAGGGCATAGTCCAATCCGGTGCGACGATCACTAGGGTTGTAGTTAACTTCTTTTTCAACTGCTCAAATGCTGTTTTACACTCATCAAAACTGAATACTGCATCCTTCTCTAAAAGACTGCACAATGGTTTTGCAATCTTAGAGAAATCTTTTATGAATCTTCTGTAGAACCCGACGTGTCCAAGAAAACTGCGGATACCTTTTACTGAATTCGACAGTGGAAGGTTCTCGATCGTGTCTAACTTTGCCTTATCAACCTCAAAACCTTTAGCAGAGACCTTGTGCCCCAAAATTATCCCTTCTTCAACCATAAAGTGGCACTTCTTCGAGTTGAGCACCAAATTAGTTTCCACACATTGCTTCAAGACCATGACCAAATTCTCTAGACATTTGTCAAAGTGTTTCCATAGACTGAAAAGTCGTCCATAAAACCTCAACATTCTTCTTCACCATGTCCGAGAAAATAGCCATCATGCATCTTTGGAACGTCGCAGGTGTATTACACAACCCAAAGGACATCATTCTGAATGCAAAGGTGCCATATGGGCATGTAAAGGTGGTCTTCTCTTGGTCCTCGGGAGCTATGACGACTTGGTTGTATCTTGAGTATCCATGTATTCATGTCCAGCTAGTCGGTCCAACATCTGATCAATGAAGGGTAGAGGAAAGTGATCCTTCGTGGTTGCTTTATTCAGCTTTCTGTAGTCCATGCACACCCTCCATCCGGTCACTGTCCTCGTCGGAAGAAGCTCATTATCTTCATTTTTAACCACTGTCATTCCACCCTTTTTCGGCACGCATTGTAATGGACTGACCCATGCACTGTCTGAAATCAAGTAAATAATTCCCGCATCCAACCACTTCAGTATTTCTTTCTTTACCATTTCTTTCATGATTGGATTTAGCCTTCTCTGCTGTTCCACTGTTGGCTTCGCATCCTCTTCCATGAGAATTTTGTGCATGCAAAAGGAGGGGTTGATCCCCTTTATATATTGGCAATGGTCCAACCTATTGCAGAATGCAGACTTGTATTCTCTCAAAATCCTCAACAATTTACTTTCTTGCAATTCGTCAAGTGCAGATGCAATAATAACAGGTAAAGTATTTGAATCACCCAAATAAGCATACCTGAGGTGTGTAGAAAGCGGTTTGAGCTTAAGAGTGAGTGGCTCCTCAAGGGATGGTTTCATTCGAGCTGAGGAATTTTCTTCTGTGTGAAGTGGCTCGAACGGAACCTTGAATCTACTAACTCGAGGCAAAGCATCCAACATGTGCAAGTAATCCACAAACTCTTGATCATCCAAATCCTCATCCCCCAGTAGTGTAGTTTCCAATGGATCACTGACCAAACTTTTTACCATATCATCATTAACTATCCGGTCGATGACATCCACTTGGAAGCACTCATCTTCATCAGTAGGGAACTTCATGGCTTTAAATACATTGAACGTGACTTCTTGATCTTGAACCCTCATGGTTAATTCCCCTTTTTGAACGTCAATGAGAGTCCTACCTGTAGCCAAAAATGGTCTCCCTAAGATGATTGGGATGTTCTTGTCTTCTTCATAATCCAGAATTATGAAATCCGCTGGAGAAATAAATTTGTCCACCTTAACCAAAATATCTTCCACAATTCCTCTTGGATAAGTTATCGATCTGTCTGCTAACTGCAACGATATGTTTGTAGGCTTCGGATGTGGTAAACCTAATTCGGTATAAACGAATAATGGCATGAGGTTTACACTTGTCCCCAAGTCACACAAACACTTTTTGAAGGCCATGTTACCGATCGTGCAAGGTATAGTGAAACTCCCCGGATCCTTTAACTTTGGAGGTAACTTTTTCGTAAAATCGCACTGTTTTTTGGACCCTCTCTTTGATTAGGTATCGTCACATCCGTCTTGGGTATTCCTCTTACTTTTCCTCACCTTGTTTCTCTAAATTTGTCTTCATTCTCCTTGACATCCTTCTTACTAATATAATTTTCCCATCAAGTATGCTTTCCACTCCTCAAAGCGATTGCTTGACATCGTTTGAATTTCCCTTCTGGAATCTTTTACATCTACTCCTTGCGGCTATATTATTCAAACTCGAAAAATTAGTCCTCATTACTTACAACTATTATCACAACTTATTTCACGAAATAGTGAGGAATACTTTTGTCTACTAATATTATCCTCTGGACCATTACTTATTATCGTTCCCAGAGGACTACTAATCTTATCCTCGGATGTTCTCATTTCACGAAGAAAGAGATGAAAGAAAGGGTGAGCTCAACTAGCCCGATAAGAAATATTATGACTAAGATAATGCGAAATAAATTATCATTAGCCTTGAATGATGTTAAAGCGATAAAATACGATAGACACCGGTTTAAGCTGCGGTGAATAAGCGATCCATTAAAAAGAGTCAGTAGAGAATAAAATCTACTATCTTTTAGGTTTTAAAGGTTTTCATCAATTTTTATCGGCGAGACTCGACAATAAATAAACCACCACATCTAATCATCCACATACCACGGTCGAGGATTTTCATCAAATTATCGATGGTCGTGACTATCTTAGAATCACCCACAGTCATAATCATACCAAAAACTATCCATCAACGCATTCTGACGCCCCTTTGAGGACTTTTGTCACATCATTTATATCAAGTCGTGATTATCTGAAGAATGATCCACAGTCATAATCATACTAAGTTCATCTATGCACGTAAGCGAAGATAACATAATATAACATGAGGATGATGACAATGACATAATAATTCATATAAAACAAGTTCAAGAATTATTTAATCCATGAATTATTAACGTCCAAATTGTCGACATGATCTTTGTTTACGTAGAGTAAAATTCAAGAATGATCGGAAGAATATTTCCATGAAAGATCTTTGGATGAAACGCAATATCGAGGATATTCTACTAATTTCATGGAGTATAGAAGTCAAAGTTTTAACTTATTTGGGTATAATAAAGAATGGAATAACAAAAGAAATCACCGTGCATGCGGTGCTTGCATGAGCGGTTATTCAACGAAATAATAATAACGGAACGGTCGGTGAAATTCACCGCAAGCGGGATGTTCAACGAGAATAATAAAGATGGAACCGGATCCGGTGTAAAACACACGATAGGATATTCAACGAGAATGATAAAAAAGCGGAACCGGTCGGGTGTAAAACACTGAGACGGGATGTTCAGCGAGATAATAATAATAAAAAGCGGAACCGGTCGGTGTAAAACACCTGAGACAGGATGTTCAACGAGAATAATAGAAGAATGTCACCAAGTATAGGGTAAATAGCGTATCTGAGTTATTCAGCCGAGAATAATAAGCGATGGAATAACATAAGGATTTCACACCAGTATAGGGTATCTGCGTATCTGAGGTTATGTATAGGGTATGCCACTTTTACGAGTTATTCAACGAATAATAATGAATGGAATAACGAAGTTCTCTTCGAAAGAAAGAATAACACCCTTCTAGTAAAAAGAACTGAATATAGAAGTAGTGAAGTAGCGAATACTCTTCTTCTTTCTATAATTTTCTCTCTATAACTTCTCTCTATAATTTCTCTCTCTAGAGTTTGATGAATTAAATAAGAAAATAATGAAGGAATGAGCTTATTTATAGGAAAATGGAATGCGTAGTAACTAATCCATGAGCAGTCCAGATTGATTTACTTTAATCGGCGGTCCATATTTAAAGAAAAATCTTTTAAATAAAATATAATATATTTTATTTATATAAAAACATTTTACTATGCAAAACCTTTATGCAATCTTATGCAAAACAACATGCAAAAATACTATACTGACACTTATCGTAATAAAATATAATATATTACATTTATAGAATAACTTTAATAAAGTATTCTATTTTATATATAAAAGATGTTTACATTTTATTACGTTAATAATACTGAATAAAACAAAAGCGTCATTATCATTATAATAATTCATATTATTAATCGACAATAATGGAATCAAACCGGTGACTTCTCACATAAGCATCGATAATCAATCTGGTGTCTTCTTATGCGACCACACGTATTCTTTGTACTTTTACTACTGAAGTAGTTCAACGATATCAGCGGTAAAACTTCCGCCGTTATTTTAATAAAATATTTTTGTCGTTTTCTCGATCCGAAATGATAATTACATTATGGGGTCCACCAATGATTGAGTAGTTATGCGAATATTCCTGCTAAACCAAGATATTCCCCAGAGCCAATCGAATATAATATAACCACTTGCATACTTTTTTGCAAAATTTATAAATACTACCCACACTATAATATTATCTCAAATTCACACCATAATATTAAAAATTATTTAAACAAAATTTAAATCTTTATTGATAAAATCGGGGTCTCACATCTCTCCTCTCATTATGGAATTTAAGCCCTCGAAATTAGAGTGCGATACACAGTATGATAAAGAGATGAGGATACCTTGAATACCTTTATCGTTTAAAATATTAAATTCATCTTTGCGTGATCCGCCGAATGTTCATTAACAATTCATCTTTTGCACTACGGGCCCGAGATATTTATTAACAATTCATCTTTGCTACTGGCCAAATATATAAGCGTAAAACCAATAATCTTTGAGACTCGACAATAGTATCACGACCACGAATTATCCATACACTTTTTTGCTAAGGATATTCGTGTTTTCAATCTGATCGTGATTATCTTAGAATAATCCTAATCATAATCATACCAAGTCCATCGATGCACGTAAGCCACGAATGACTTTTACCGCATCCATGAATTAATATTTCATTCTTTGAGACTCATTTCGATAATTAATCCACATCATCGAATCATCCACCTTTTCTGGGCCGAGGATATTCATTAGTATCACGACCACAAATTATCCATACTACTGGCGAAGATAATTGTGTTTTCATTCACGAGTTATGATTATACCAATCCTGTGTCATATCATACCAAGTCCATCTCCATGCACGTAAGCCACGATATACTTGTATTCCATGAATTAATATTTCATTCTTTGACCTCATTTCAATAATTAATCCACATCATCGAATCATCCACGCATTACTGCCGAGGATATTCATTATTATCCGACCACACTACTGACGAAAGATAATTGTGTTTTCATTACGGTTATCCGCGACAATCCTCGGTATCATACCAAGTCCATCTATCTGTAAGCGAAGATGACTTTGAACACATCCATGAATTAATATTTCATTGCTAAGACTCAAATTCATAATTATCCACCACATCGAATCATCCATTACTTTCTGGGCGAGGATATTCATTAGTATCACGACCACAAATTATCCATACACTTCTGACGAAAGATAATTGTGTATTCATTATGATATCCGACCACAAATTATCCACGACCCTCGAGATAATCATACCAAGTAGTCTATCCACGTAAACTAAGGATGACTTTGAACACATCCAATTAATTAATATTTCATTAGATACTCACCGATAATTAATCCACATCATCGAATCATCCACACTTTCTACGAAGCCGAGGATATTCATTAGTATCACGACCACAAATTATCCATGCCTTACTGCGAAGATAATTGTGTGTATTCATTAGTATCCGACCACAAATTATCCATGCACTTTGGCGAAAGATAATTGTGTATTCATTTCTACGATTATGATTATCTTAGAATAATCCACAGGTCATAATCATACCAAGTCCATCTATGCACTACTTACTTCTGACGAGATGACTTTCAACGTAATATAAACATGAGGATAATGATATAAAGAATCGATCAAATGAGATAAAGGATAAATATTAAACATTTATAATATAATTTATCCGAGGATTCAAGAATATCCCCATGTTATCAATCATTTAATAATCTCATAATCTAATAACATTAATATTATAACAATATTTTAATCACTTCTTAAATTTATAAACAATTTATCTTAATTGTTTATGCTTTACCATATAATGCATTTAATCATTCAAAATGCCATACTCATAAGATATCATCACCAATTATCAAATCCTCAAAAAAAAATATGCATATACTACTATATATAGGATTCTCTAGCCATAAAATCCTATTTTCAACTTTGTTACTTCACATAACATATTTAACTCATATGTTAAGTAACTAAACTATTTTCATGAAAAATACCAAATCAGTCCCAAAAATATTTCTTTTACGGGATTTAGCATAATATAGTCCCATAATGAAAATATATTTTTCTCTAAATTTTTAAAATTCATTTACTATTTTTCAAAATCAATTTCTAATTAATTCCTTAAGAAATTAGCTACCTCAAGTTTAACTCCAAAATTCCCAAATCTTGGCGGGACCTTACACATGTTAACGTGAGCTTCTAGTTTAAATTTCATGGTCATCGAGTTATAGAACTTTCGGTTATAGCGTTTTTAAATCGGAAAAACCTAAATATTGAAATAGTCATAACTTGCTCATTTTAAGTCGAGAATGAGCTCATTTTTGGACAGGAGGTACTTTATACCATATACCTTCATGTCCCAAAAGGCCAGAATTTTTCTCATAATTTAAGTGGCCAAAACAGTCCCTTAAAGTTTCTGGGCGATAGCATTTTCGAAATTTACAGCTTTGGCCTCCTTTGCTAAAATCAGTCCACACAAAAATCTACAACACCTTTTCCAGTAATTCCACTTGGATTAGTTAGGTAACTCATAGATCTAACTCTAGGACTTGACCACATTCAAAAATTCAAAATATAATAAGAGATATAGTCAATTGAATTTCATGTTCGTTTTTCACCAAAATCGATTTTCAACTCTTTGTGATTTCTAAGAAACTTTCATGTTTTCACATAATAACCAACATAACTCATCATAAAACTTACTAATACTTCATATACCCATGATTTTCATTAGTCAATGCTTTTATTATGACTTTCATCATAATCCACGTAAAACACATCCTTTTAGTTGAAGAAATATTTGAGGTTTAAGAAATGGGTTTTTATCTTTGGGGTCGATACAAAATTCGATTTCACGCTCTAGGGTAGGCTAGAAATCTTCAAGAATCGTCGAGAAATTTATTAATGATAGAAATATCATTCAAAATGTTACTCTCATCCAAGACTTGGATAGTCGTCACATTGATACTGAACTGTGACTTCATCCCTTAACCTAGATAAGCACCTCACAATGATACCTATAAACTTGCCATCTTCATTCACGATGTACGCCTCTGAAGAAAGTGCGGCTTGGTGCATTCCACACAAGGAAGTCAACAACGAAAGGTTCGGGCTCTTTACTTATGGCTTGATATAACGATGATTAACTTTAGGGTTTGGTTACTTTGAATTAGTATAACGAGGTTGGTTAGGAATATGAAAGCTAACAACCTTACAAAAAGAATAATGAGTAGTTAATCAATCGTTTTCAAAAATTACCTCAAAAGGCAAGTATTTTCAAAGAGATAAGATCGACGAAGTAGCGTGAAAGTGTTTATTTGAAACAACAAGATTTAAAAATAGTAGCGATAACGAAGGCTCCTCTAGCGAAGTTTCGACCAATAAGTCAAAGTCTAACTTCTCGGAGTCAAATTTAAGCGTTGAGCATAACAGAGAGATAAAATAATGGGTAGAACGGTATCTTATAAGGTATAGACTTATGAAATTTATAATTAACTAACGTGTGCTAACCGTTTGGTTTACTCGCTTTTTGAAAGTCGTGAAAAATGCTTCCTAAAACCAGCGACTTTGTTTTGTCCATATCACCTTTGGTGCCACCGTCCCAATGGGACTTGACTTTGGTGCACAACAAAATCGGGCTAAATGACCTTCTCTTCTTGAATTTCCACTTCTATTATCTTTGCCGTGATTACCAAAGTGGTTACCATTCTTAACATGATAATTTCCCCCACGATGGTTATCATTGTTACGATAGCCGTTTGCCACCGATATGATTATTATCGTGTTGTTGGTGGTCGTTACCTTTTGTTTGAGTGAATCAACACTCTCATGTGCTTCATTACTTATCTTAGCATTTTCGGATGCCATTCTCTCAAAACAACATGTCACAAAACAAGGGTTAATTGACATATCACATATTATCCCTATACTACGTGAGACCAATTAAATACCAAATAAATTTAGGTAGGTCATACTAGCGAAGGAATTCCCGTCTCTCCTCCTAGTTCTTATCTCACATCTTAAATCGGGATCATATCCTAAGCTCTCACGATATACTGTTGTGGCGCCCCCCTAAAATTAGGTATCGTCACCCGTCTTGGGTCGCCACTTACATGGTACATAAATTCAAATCTGACTTACTAATATAAGCGTAGTGTATGCAATCGACATAAAGCGTGAGTTTGAATACAAATTTTGTCTACTAGATATTATACAAACTTCAAAAGGAGTCCTCATTACAACTATTATCACACTATTTCACGAGAATAGTGAGGACTACTAATCTTATCCTCGGGACCATTACTTACGTTCCCAGGCTAAGTCCCGGCTATGTTCTCATTTCACGAAGAAAACGGTGAAAGAAAGGGTGAGCTCAACTAGCCCGATGAAAAATATTATGACTAAGATAATGCGAGAATAAATTATCATTAGCCTTGACGATGTTAAAGCGATAAAATACAATAGAACAACCGGTTTAAGCTGCGGTGGAATAAGCGATCCATTAAAAGAGTCAGTAGAGAATAAAATCTACTATCTTTTAGGTTTTAAAGGTTTTCATCAATTTTTATCATTGAGACTCGACAATAAATAAACCACCACATCTAATCATCCACAATACCACGGTCGAGGATTTTCATCAAATTATCAATGGTCAATGACTATCTTAGAATCACCCACAGTCATAATCATACCAAAAACTATCCATCAACGCATTACAGGCCCTTTGAGGACTTTTGTCACATCATTTATATCAAGTCGTGATTATCTTAGAATGATCCACAGTCATAATCATACTAAGTTCATCTATGCGTAAGCGAAGATAACATAATATAACATGAGGATGATGACAATGACATAATAATTCATAAAACAAGTTCAAGAATTATTTAATCCATGAATTATTAACGTCCAAATTGTCGACATAATCTTTGTTTAATAGAGTAAAATTCAAGAATGATCGGAAGAATATTTCCATGAAAAGATCTTTGGATGAAACATGAAATATCGAGGATATTCTACTAATTTCATGGAGTATAGAAGTCAAAGTTTTAACCAATTTGGGTATAATAAAGAATGGAATAACAAAAGAAATCACCGTGCATGCGGTGCTTGCGCGTATGCGGGTTATTCAACGAATAATAATAATAAACGGAACGGTCGGTGAAATTCACACAAGCGGGATGTTCAACGAGAATAATAAAGATGGAACCCGGATCCGGTGTAAAACACACGAGATAGGATATTCAGCGAAATGATAAAAGGGGAACCGGTCCGGTGTAAAACACACTGAGACGGGATGTTCAATGAGAATAATAAAAAAAGCGGAACCGGTCCGTGTAAAACACACGAGCGAGGATGTTCAAACGAGAATAATAGAAGAATGTCACCAAGTATAGGGTAAACCAGCGTATCTGAGTTATTCAACCAGAATAATAAGCGATGGAATAACATAAGGATTTCACCAAGTATAGGGTATCTGGCGTATCTGAGTTATGTATAGGGTATGCCACTTTTACGAGTTATTCAAACGAGAATAATAGTGAATGGAATAACGAAGTTCTCTTCAAGAAGAAAGAATAACACCCACTTCTAGTAAAAAACTGAATATAGAAGTAGTGAAGTAGCGAGAATACTCTTCTTCTTTACTATAATTTTCTCTCTATAAACCTTCTCTATAATTTCTCTCTCTAGAGTTTGATGAATTAAGTAAGAAAATAATGAAGGAATGAGCTTATTTATAGGAAAATGGAATGCGTAGTAACTAATCCATGAAGCGGTCCAGATTGATTTACTTTAATCGTGACGGTCCATATTTAAAGAAAATCTTTTAAATAAAATATAATATATTCTATTTATATAAAAACATTTTACTATGCAAACACTTATGCAATCTATGCAAAACAACTTATACAAAAAATATATGCAAACACTATCGTAATAAAATATATAATATATTCTATTTATAGAATAACTTTAATAAAGTATTCTATTTTATATAAAAGATGTTTACATTTTATTACGTTAATAATCTGAATAAAACAAAAGCGTCGTTATCGCTATAATAATTCATATTATTAATCGTGATAATGGAATCAAAGCGGTGACTTCTCACATAAGCATCGATAATCAATCTGGTGTCTTCTTGCAACGACCACACGTATTCTTTGTACTTTTACTACTAAAGTAGTTCAGCGATATCAGCGGTAAAACTTCCGCCGTTATTTTAATAAAATATTTTTGTCGTTTTCTCGATCAAATGAATAATTACATTATTAGGGTCCACCAATGATTGAGCCGTTGTCGAATTTCCTCTGCTAAACCAATATATTCCCCGACCCGAATCGAATATAATATAACCACTTGCATACTTTGCAAAATTTATAAATCTACCCACACTATAATATTATCTCAAATTCACACCATAATATTAAAATTATTTAAATCAAAATTTAAATTTTATTGATAAAATCACAATATTAAAAATATTATTCTTCTTCTCATGCGAGCTATTTAAATCTTTATTGATAAAATCGTGGAGCTTCGCTGATTTTGATTGTTGCTCCAAGATAGGTTGCCTAGTGGTGCTGGCGTTTCCCTTGGTGGACTAGGCATTTTCTTTGGCGATTTTTTTTATTGTACATACTTGTTATACAAAGTATATAGTAGATGTAATTTTTTTTATATTTTACATGAAACATTACGAAAAAACAATCTTTTAATGCTTAACAAATTCATTTTAAGTATTGTAAAGCTTCAAAATAAAAGTCTAATTACTTACTTTGGCGGGGCCCTAGGTGTCCATAAAGGAGATTAATGGGACCACTTTAGCGCTTTTAGAATTAATTGGACCTGAAGAAATTTTAGAACACTACTCGATCTCTTCAATTTGCATAGAAAAAAGATCGATTTTTTTTATGTTTTAGATTTCTCACCCTCGGT
The DNA here is from genome assembly GCA_020205615.1 of Panax quinquefolius. NCBI lineage: Eukaryota > Viridiplantae > Streptophyta > Magnoliopsida > Apiales > Araliaceae > Panax > Panax quinquefolius. Next base: position 49,970,099 of record CM035171.1, on the reverse strand, counting down.
ATATAACTTCACAGATCCACTTTCTAAGGATATCATGTGCAGGCAATAACGGAGAATACTTGTCTCCCATAACAAGTGTGAATGACTCTTTATCCTTAAAAATAAACTACGAAGGTCTCCTTGCCTTCTTGAAATAACGGAGGACTCTCTAGCCTCCCACAAAATTGAAGGACACATTCCTTCTTGAAATCTCTGTCCCATGCAATCCTTACTTTCCAATCAACCATTTACATATGTTAACCCAAGAAATTAACTGTTCTGGATATATTACCCTTAAAAAAAATAACATGCAACAAGGAACATGCATCTTCGGAAAGAAACCTCAAATCTGGGCAACGGAGTACTAGAGCACCAACTTTAGCAATGCATGACAAAACTCAAACTACATCTCCAACAAAAAAACTAAAATTGAACTCTAACCACCTAATTTTTTCTTTAAGATGAAGTTAAACAATAAACGATGCTAGCCGCCAACGGCGGAAGAAAGAATTTTTTATTTGATTGCAAAGATCAACTTAGCTCTGATATCATGTTAGAGATAAAATAGATATATTGAATATTGTTGTTGTCTTATTACAAAGAGTATTAAAGCCATAAGGCTACTAGTTGAGTAGTGACCAAGTATGTGTGGGCATCAAGTATGTGTGGACACCAAGCATACTTGGTCACCAAGTAATAATAATAATACACTCTCATAAATAGTATTTAACAATAAGTTTTTAAAACACTAAAAAGTACATAAACATAATAAAAGAAGCTAAAAAGTTATAAATCAATTCTCATCCTACTTCTCTACATCATCTTTTTCTTGTTCCTCGATAATAGTTATTACTCTCTCTGTTCCTTAATATATGATATTTTAAAACTTTGCACATATTTTAAGAAACCAATTACTCGTTAGAATTGCTACTAACTACCTAAAACAACCTTGGACGCCATTAGAAATAGAAATTTGAACATTGCAATTAAAAACACGCAAAACTATTTTCTGATTGTAAAAGAGTGTGCGTTAGAGGGAGCGAGAAAGAGGGAGGGAGAGGGAGAGGGAGAGGGAGAGGGAGAGGGAGAGGGAGAGATAGAAAAAGAAGAGAGGGAGGATTGTAGGTGGCTGCACGGGTATACGTGAAGGAGAGAGGAGTATTGAAAATTGTGGTTTAGTCATTATTAGGGATAAGTTGGGAAAATGAGTGATCAATTTCTCCAAGAAATCCTAGAATGTCAAATATTAAGGAATACAAAGTTTGCCCAATAACTTCATATTTTAAGGAACTGAGGGAGTATTATTTTTTGATAAGTTAGTATGTACAAATAAATATCTATTTATCAAATTTATTATTTTATAAGTTCATACGTAAATATATATGTTATATATATTACTTCTCATGAAAAGAGTCTCATTTTTTGATATTATTTTATTACTCCCTTTGTTACACTATTATTTTGCCTTTATTTCTCACTGCTACTCCCCGTTATGATGAAATTTCACATGTACACAACCTTTACATTTATAATGATTGAAATAACGATTTGTGTATCGTTATTTAAGTAGTGACTAAAAACTCCAAATCTAGTCGATGAAATTTTGATAGCGCGCCTGCTTCTTTGAACCATGGGAATACATAATGAGGATTGAAACCAGAGAAGGCAATCATATTCTTAATTCAAAATACGCATAAGAGGCGGTTGATGGAAGAAATCCGATACAACACCTCAAAAGTAGTCGGTCACAAAGCCAAAGCAGCACTGTGGGAACAGTTACAAGATAAACGACACAAGAAAGAAAGTTCATGAAATTGGGAAAGTGAAGAAAGTTCATGAAATTGGCCAAGTCTGGGAAGACCCTCCTAGGGTCAGAACACTTTTAACACTTTCCGACACCGGTGGATCAAAGGCACTTGCAGCACACAAATTGTAACGGCACCAAAAAGAAGATTAAGGTCCTGGTTGATAAAATTGAAAATTAAGTTACTGAATTTTAAGAGCTTAATTAATAATTAGTAAAGCTGAAAACTTTTAGTTGCTGAATATTAAGTGCTGGAACATCAGTTGTGTCAGCTGAAAATTAAGCTTCCAGTTTGATAACTGGTGAACCTAATAGCTGAAAATGATTAAATTTACAATTTATCCTTGTAATCTTTTAATTATTGATATAATTATTTGTTATTACAAAATATAAAACAAAAGTATATTATGATAAAAAAAAATATTTGTTAAACATAACTTGCATACTATTTTAAAATTAATCTCAATGAACTTAACCAACAATAATATTAATAATTTTGAAAAACTATTCTAATTACTAACATATTAATTATTTGTCGAAACTTTGCACAAATATCTAAGAACAAAATTACATATCTGTAAAATTTAAGCTTCAGAGGCTGACAACTGATTTACAATTTTGTTCACGTAAGTTGTTCATAAAATTTTGATCTGCTTGTCGTGATCCTTAATCACATTTTGAACGTTCTAGATTTTGACTTTGATCTTGGGAGTTCTCATAAAAAGCATCCTCGTCATTGAACTTTTCAAAAAACGAGTCCGTGACTAGTGTTATGAAGATAGTTATGTATAGCAACACAAGAAATCACAATATTCCTTTGCACAAAAAAGGGGTACGATGCCATTTTATTTAGTATTGGACATTGTTCTAAAAATCCCCGCCTAGGTCCGCCCTAGCGCTTAAGCTATCGGCTCCCGGCTTTAGCGCTAGGCCCCCGGATGTCTCGCTTTGGTGTTTAGGCCCTCTCGACGCCTCACCTAGGCCCAAGGTGGCAAAAAAATCCTTTTAAGAAATTAGGCGGGTGGGCCTAGGCGGAGAGGTTTTTTTTTTAATAACTACTCTCTAATGATTTATCATATTCATAATACAGGTTGTAACATATCAAATTATAACCAGAAGTGAACAATATCAAGTCAAAATGGATAATTTTATTATAGTTGTAATTTTTTGAACTTGTACCAACTTCAAATTATATAAATGATGATACATTTGTAATATTTAGTTTAATTCAATATAATTCTTAAATTTATGTTTAGTTTCTTAAGTTTTAATATTGAATTAAATTTTTGAAATTTGAAATTTTATTATTTAATAGCAATCTTGTTTATGAATAAAACTAATACGTTAAAAATATGTTTGAACTTTGAACAATTGCATGTTTGTGTTTGAACTTTGACATTAACAATATGGATATATGTTTGAACTTTAAGCAAATGTTTTTATTATCTTTATCAATGTTTGAAAAAGCTAAAAGCGGTACGAGGCGTTTTTCTCCGGACGAGGCATAAGCTTCGAGGCGAAGCAAGGCGGAAGCCTCGATTTAAAGACGAAAAAGTCTCCAAAAAATTATAAGAAAATGCTAATAAAATCATAAAATAATCTATCATTATAATCAAGGTCATAAAAGACATAAATAACCAACGTCACGTTAATGAATCATAACAAAACATCAAAACAACATACTATCAAATCTATCATGTACTCATGTTAACATTGATAAAATTTAATACTGTTCAAAAATTGAATATAAATTTATGTTTGATTGTGATTCAGGGACTAAAAGACTGTGGAATCGGTTCACAGGGCATCACCAACAGCATTAACATGATGACCAAGATCAAGACCAATTAAATTTAGTTTGGCGACATTAGTAATTCATGTACACAAATAATGATATTGTTATTGACAGTCTAAAAAACCAAATGGAATTATCATATGCTATCTTTGTTCAAAAAGAAATTAATGAAAACACAAACAGTCAAGCACCTGCAGCAACAAAAATTTGCGCAGGCCTCGCAACGCCTTGAGGCGCACTGCCACGATGCGTAAGCCTCAACCGAAAAAGGCGCAAATTGCTGGAGTTCCAGAATAGGCGCACGCCTCACTTTAGCCTTCTTCCGCCTCGCTACGAGGCACACGCCTCGAGCGCTATTTCGAACATTGATCTTTATTATAGATTGTTTTGCTTTATATTATTGTTTTGTTTGGATAAATGTAAGATAAAATATTAAAATTGGCTTAAAATAAAATTCCGCCTAGGTCCCGCCCAGACCCCGCCTAGGCCCCCTAGGCGTGTTAGGCCCCACCCACCACCCGCCTCCTGCCTAACGCCTTTTAGAACATTGGTATTGGAAATTGAGCTTTTAATACCCCGAAAGCACGTTCAATAACGTTTCTTAACTTTGCATGTGATTGATTAAACATTTCTTCTTTTGTTCTAGGACGACCTCTTCGAAAATAAGACGAGCAATATTGCGCGCTACGATAAGGTGTCATGAATCCACGAGTATGTATATATATCACATCGCATAGATAATAATTATCTGGGTGTAATAAATAAATTATATATTATTATAACATATAATGAATTTTTTAAGTAGCAAAAAACCCATCTAACATGGTTAAGACGGTGGAAATTTGTTAGTAGGATCAGCCAAAGTTTTTTTCAATACCTTGAATCATGAGCTACTCCCTCCCACTGCTCCCAGACAGACCAAATAAATGTAAATATTATATTAAAATCATAAATAGGAAGAACATTCTGATTACACTGTCCTTTTCCTCTTCCTCTGTATGGCAGCAAGTGATAATTACATTAGTGAATGTTCCATCAAGTGCACCCACAACAGCTTAAAAAAATATTTATAATTATTTTCATAATTCAATCATAGTGGATTAAACATGATAAGAACACAAATAATATTTTTAAATTAACATCTGTTACCTTAAATATTTCTTTAAGATGGAGATGATGTCGATTTTGATTTGTATGTGTCATTTGTGGTGGGAATAATTATCTCTTTGGAGAAATGCATCACTAGCTGTTAATACTTCATGACAGTACCTAGGTATCGTCTATGATTAAATCTTCATTTAACAAATCGATTTTTGACATTGTGACTCAATGTTGTAAGATGCATGGCCATCTTTTCTTCTACGGAAATGACTATTTTTTAACCACCCTTTACTTTGAAAGTGGTCTATACAATGCATATGATTTCCATGAATAGTAAGAAATGAATTAGTATCTAGTCTTCTTCCGATACGTCATACTCTCAATTTTATTTAATAATTAAAATAACTGCAAGGACTTTTATTGTGTTCTTTTTCTTTTCCTTTTCAGTCAACGTACTGCAACATCAATTGATATTATAAATATTAATCAACTAAATAGTAATAAATAATAACAATAAATGAACTTTAAATAATAAATAACATAGGCATGTTCATGCTAAGAAAATTTAGAAAATTCATCAATCGACATAGTTGCCTTTAATTTATCCTTGAAATCAGGAAAAAAGTCCTAAAATATAAAAATTGGGAAATTTTATTATCCTAAACATTCATAAATATCCTATCTTTTTGCCATTCAACTGTATCCATCCTCTTCTAACTTCTTTTGGTTTTTGACTTCGCATGATGCATTGCTCTCACAAAAAATACGACAAGCAACAAGATATAATGGATCACTAATTGGTAAGACTCTCCATTTCGTCCAAAATGCGATTGCTTTCCTTCAAATCTGGCCCATCAGATTGCTCTAATGTCTTAAGAACCATTTTCAATTGTTCAATTAAGCCATATGAAACTTTCTTTCTAACAACTTTTGACATTTGATTTTATTTCTTCATTCGGTGAGAACGGTGAAACAAGAGCTTTAGATTCTAGGTCAATATTCACTTGTGAAGCGTATCTAGCAACATTTGTAGGCAACCATTCTTTCGATGGTCCCCATGCATCCTTCCCAGCTGCTCCTAAACCATCAAACAATGCTCTCATCTCATTTGGATATTGTAATCCAGCATACTGAAATTGTTTTGCGTCCTCATTGATCTGTATATACGATAAGGGTTCTAAACTTAGTTATACAAATTATTAAAATTTTAATAAATGTATATTAAATAGATAGGATTAACCAACTGCTATATGGTCTTTCCATTATTTTGGAGTCCAGTTTATAGTAGCTAGCTGCATCATATTCATTTCCAGTTTTCTCAATTATTCTAGCCCACACATTAAACTTCTTTCTCAGATACTCCCATTGATTTATCAATTGTTTATGAGTGAAATCCATATTCTTTTGTTCCTTGAAAGCTAATCTAATCTTCTCCCATGACTTCTTCCCCAAATTATTTCCAACACGAGATCTTGTCAGTACTTCCTTCATGCATAGATCCATAAAAAATTTGGCTTGTACTGATCCTTCCAACTAGCTCTATCTCGATCTATTTATAATTATTGTCAGCTTCAGCTTCAGCTTCATACTAATAGACATAAGCAACTATATCATAATAAGTATTAATCAAATTTCTAAGGCATTTGTCCCAAGTTAACATGTAATCATATTTACGTAAGTTCAATATTTGTAGCAGATTGAAGGTAAGAGTCCATAAGTAAAAGCATACATGGTAAGAATCTAAATACATGTAAATAAAAACAAAAACATATATAAATATGCAAATTAAAACTAGAAATACATACATAAAACTCTGGAAAAAAAAGAATGGTGGGATGTACAAGTAAGGATTAAACAACCATATTTCTATAGGAACTCAGTATCATGGGATGTATTAATTACACCATGTTATCTTTTTCTATTACAATCTCATTCCTTATTTAAATAGCATAAGATAGACAAATTCTCCAGGTATGACTACAAATTAAAGAGGGATTTTGGGATTTATGGGTTTAGGATGCTACTTGATGCCAAGGATACACAAACCTAAATCAAATTGTTAAAAATATAAAAGCGGCTGTTTGTTTCAATGCTTAAATGGTATTGATTTTCAAGCTTTGTTGAACCTCCTGATATACATGCCAGTGAACCTGAAAACAAACACAAGAAATACGAAATTGATCGTTATCGTACCTTGAAGAAATTGACTGAAAAAACTATAGATCTTGTTCTCTGCCGTGTAGAAAAGAGAAGATGAGCGATGCTTGCACATAAAATGGGTACATAAGTACATGATGTGATCTATGCTGACTGTGTTCGGCTTTAGTCATTAAGCCAAGTTTTAGGGCTGAAAAGCGTAGGTTTTGTATGTTTAAAGATTATTTTTTTAAGCTTTGCAAATTTTAGTTCAGTAAGCTTGATGTAATAATTATTTTATTTTTTCCACTTTTAAGAATCAAGTCAAATTAAGCCTATTATCAAACAAGCTCCACATATGGGAGGCCCAGGGAGTCCATCCCTAGGGGTTCCCAACCCCTCTATGGGGGGCCTAACTCTCTCACACTACGTCAAAATTTTGACCATTTTGTCATCTAGAAGTCTGCTCAGAAGATACAAACTGAATCAAGCAAACCGGAGCGAACATAGGCTAAGGAGAAGAGTATCCCATAGGGCCGTCTTTGGGTTCTGTCCCTAGTGGTTCCAACCCTTTATGGGGGGTTATAGGCCAATATTTCAACTAGTTTAATGAACAAAAGCAGAATAAGCAAGCAGACTGTCAACTAAACAATACTGACAAAGGTGGTGTTACATAAGTTAAGTAAGTGAATTCTAAGACGTAGGGGTACCAAGATGCCACCCCTAGGGTCCATGGTTTCCACACTCAATAATAGTGTGAAAATCTGCCCCGCTCCCAAGGGGTCTTCCAGATTGGCAACATCAAAATCAAAGTAGAATAGCAATATCAAGAGACAAAGAAGTGTGGAGTCCCTAGGTTCCAGCCTTAGGGTCCAGACCCAGGGGTCTGGCCTCACTAGGGGCTGAACATCCCAAATTTTAGTGATCAGACATTTTTCCAGCTACATACAACAGTTTTCGGTTCCAAAAGATGTTCGTTAGACTGATTCGGATCTGATATGTGAAAATCAACGGAGAAATTAGCTCAACAAAATGACTGATTTGGATCTGATATGTAAAAATCAACGGGGAAATTAGCTCAACAGAATGGATAGAATGCCTCTCCGGACTAATGCTAGAGGGTTTGAGAGGCCTTCTGATCGTGTTTGGGGGGAAACGGCTTGGCGGCTAGGGAACTCCGAGTTCCGAGATGGCATTCCAGCACTCAATAAAATTTGTACGTCACAAATTATAAGTGACATAGGCATGTGAGAGGCACATGGGGGTACACGAAATGGTCTATAATATCCCCAACCACTTCATTTGCAGGACGCACCTTTCTCACTATGACGCTCCCAAATCGCTGTACTAGCTAAAGTTGATTAAGTGGTTACTAATTCTCATACATTTACATTAACTACTCATTTAATAAACTTAAATCATCTCACAATAATATATTGTTATATTCCTAGGTCTCAAATTACATACATTCATAATTCCTGTACAAATATAGACTAAATCACTAAACTATCTAAAAGTATAGAATACATTACAATATTCCCAGTCTAAAACAAATTACAATACCTTCATGCATTAACATAATACCTACACTATTACAATTTTTCTTTCTATTCCTCCGGCTTAAGGACACATTTGCCCTTGGTGTTGCTACGAGTTCCTTCGGCCTCCTCCGTTCCGGAATGTATCAACAATAATAAATAAATTTTACTGTGCAAAGAACAAATAGGTTGAACAGTTTATAATCTCGAATCCAAGGAATTATTAAATCTTGAATCCCATTATACTCAACCGAGGAACCAATAGAAGGTTTTAAAAATTCGAAATCAAATGGTTTATGTAACTTGTAATTCAACGTTCTCGATATCATGTATAATATTAGAATAACTGAGTGACCGCAAAGACCAAGAACTCTTAAACTATGTACTGTAGTCGTAGGTGATTAGCCTACACGTACTCTTGTTACATTAACACATTCGTACCGTAATTCTACAACATATTGTTGGTGTGCCGACATCCTTAACCAATACCCCTATATTTTAAGGTGGTTCAACTCAATTAACTAGTTCAAGGAATCCGCCCCAAGTTAACTTGGTTTGGAGAATAACTATCTGAATCAATAAGATTTCCAATCTGAAATAATGTTCAATATTTGCAAATAAATTGCTGGACAAGGAATAACTTCAGCAAATGAGTCTAGCCGAATACGAATGACATCGACTCTTAAAATAATCATCATGGTCAATATATCAAACGATTTGATACCAAACGAAAATGAACACATGCTCAATTATAGAAAAGAACTTCAAAAGCATAGAATGTGGAAACTTACCTGATTTAGTTAATTGTTCACCGTATATTCCACTTACTACGTTCTCCTTTGAGTTACACTTGCACCATTTTAGATGGTTGAAAAATTAATTTCTTAGTAAATTAGTTAGTTTTTTTTTTTGCTAATTTAAAGTAGTTTGTTCTCGTTGGTAACTATTCGTAATTAGTTTTTAAGGTAGGTAGCTCATTTTAAGCTCATTTAAAGTGCGTTTTCTATTTGTTTTTGCATTTTGGTATTCCAAACTTTATTTATCTGTAAACTTAAGTCCTCTGGCTTAGTTTTGACTCATTCATTAATAAAAATTTATTACACATTTTAAGCTTAATTTTTAATGACTTTTAGGCATTATTCATATCTTATCTCTTTAATCAGAATCCCTTAAGGATTTTATTTTGCAAAACTCTTTTTACCATAGGTATATAAATATATTTAAGATGTTTTATAATTTTTCCAGATGTTTCCAATTATTTTTAGTATTTATTTTGGGCCATTTCTTCTCAATATTTCAAGAATTTTCATAATTCAAGTTTAACTCCAAAAATTCTGAATTTTGGACAGTCTCTTCCCACAATCTCATAGGGTATAGGTCATAGTTGTCACGGCGTCGCAGGTGACGCCGAGGCATCCTCGGGTAGTGATCGAATTAAAGGAGCATAACGATGCTCGCCTTGGGGTAGACTGGCTTTTTCGTAGCCCAAGACCCATGGACTTTACCCATTACAGATCGAATTAAAAGAGGGAGAGAAGAAAATTAAAAGTCCTTTGCAACTTTTAGTCTGTCGACAACGAAGAGTATTCCAAAATATGACTGCGAAGAGAGTCCTAAAACTGAAGAAGAAAAGGATCGGCTGAAAAAGAAAAAGAAGACTTTTTAATGCTTTTGTCCTCCTAATTTTTTATTAATTAGCTGTTAGCTGTCATCCACTAAATGAGTCATTCCCCACTAAAAGACAAAAGCAGTAGTGGTGTTTGTGTAACACGTGTTCCATCTGTTGTTCAATAAATAAGTAATAAATAATTAACTTAAACATAAAAAGTAAATAAAAAATATAATAAACAATAAATAATAAAAACACCCTTTAAAAAAATAATAAATAAAAAAAATAATAATATTAAATAATAATAATAATAATAATAAAATAATAATAATAAATAAATAATAATAATAACAAATAATAATAATAATAATAATATTAATTTTTCTTTTTAACAAATTAATAAATATTTCTACTTTTTTCATAAAAAGTACTCCCTCCGTCCCAAATTAATTGCTCGGTTTTGACTTTTTTAAGTCAAATTGACTATTTTTAGAATTAATAATTAAGCATATATAAATATATTTCTAAAATTATAAAAATTGAGATTAGTAATAAATTGTATATACTTTCTTTTGGTTATAATCTCTTCACCTATATTTTAGCAAAAATAGTAAAAAAAATTAGTTTTAAAAATGGTCAATTTGACTTTAAAAAGTCAAAACTGAGCAATTAATTTGGGACGGAGGGAGTAGTAAATAATTATTTTGTTATTTTAAAAAGTAATACTCTTTCTCCATGAAATATTAAATGCTTATTGCATGTACAATTTTAACTCTTAAAAGTTGTTCTCTCCGTTCCTAAAAGATTGTCGTTTTAGAAGAAAAAATTTGTTTCAATTTATTTGTTGTTTACAACTTTCTAAGAAAATAAATTATTTACTTTCCTATATCACCCCTATCTTCTCTTATTGTCCCAAGAAATGCTCTCCCTTGTATTAATAGTTTTCAACTTCCCATAAAGGGGTAGTGATCACTGTTCTAAAAATTCCCGCCTACGTCCACCGAGGCCTTAGGCCCCCCTGACCACCCGCCTAGGCACTAGGCCCCCTTTGGCGCCTCACCTAGGCCCAAGGCGGTAAAAAAATCCCTCTAGAAAATTAGGCGGGGTCTAGGCGGAGATTTTTTTTTAATTTTAATAACTATTCAAACCAGATCTTGATATATATATATTTCTAATGATTTACCATATTCATAATGCATGTTCTAACATATCAAATCACAATAAGAAGTAAACAATAACAAGTCAAAATGAATAATTTTATTATAATTGTAATTTTTTGAACTTGTATAAACTTCAAATTATATAAATGAATGATACATTTGTAATATTTAGTTTAATTCAATATAATTATTAAATTTATGTTTAGTTTATTAAGTTTTAATATTGAATTGAAATCTTGAAATTTTAAATTTTATTATTTAATAGCAATCTTGTTTATGAATAAAACTAATACGTTAAAGATATGTTTGAACTTTGAACAATTGCATGTTTGTGTTTGAACTTTGACATTGATAATATGGATGTGTTAGAACTTTAAGCAAAGACCTTTATTATCTTTATTATAGATTGTTTTGCTTTATATTATTGTTTTGTTTGGATAAATGTAAGATAAAATATTAAATTGGCTTAAAATAAAAAATCTCGCCTAGCCCCCGCCCAAGCCCCGCCTAGTCCCCCGGCCACCCGCCTCACACCTAGCGCTTTTTAGAACATTGATAGTGATGGAATTTCAAATAAATTTTAATTGTTAAATGATAGTATTAAATGACTTTCTTAATCTATGTGCAAAAACCTTAAACGACAATCTTTTAGGAACGGAGGTAGTATAATTGTGACCACATAAATCATAAAACTCATGTAACTACAAAAAATATATAAATAATATTTTTTCCCTCAAATTAAATATATGTTTCAATGTGTTTTTAATGCTATTGCATGGTATTAGTTATTATTATATTTTGGATTTTAATGTATATGAAATTTTATTGCCAATATACTTGTTAAGAAAAATAAATAATATATAAATTGCACTTTGTAAACGACTTGTCGCCATACGGACGTCATCATAGATTACTGCGGCACACGACGAGTCACGGCGGTGAGCCGATCGCTGGGCGCCTAAAGCGACAAAGCGCCGCCGCCATAGCCTCCGTAAGGCGACAAGTCGTTTATAATGAGCAATTTATATATTATTTATTTTACTTAACAAGTATATTGGCAATAAAATTTTATATACATTAAAACTCAAAACATAACACTATGAAATAACATTAAAGGCATAATTATGTAAATACTTATCAATAACAATCCAAAAACAACACACTTGATATTAAAAATTAGTAAAAGAAACGAAGAATTCAACAAACACCACATAGAAAATAAAGTTGCAAACAACCATCACAAATATGTAGTCTAATAACTAATAAAACACCACCATAGCAAGTCAAAATAATGTTTAGACTCTCTACACTAGTCTAGAAACATCATTCAATCAAAATCATCATAGAAAAGGTCATCTCCATCCCTTCCACGAGAACTACTCTCCAAAATCATCCTCCACATCTTCTTCATCATTTGGAATTCTCTCTTCTTCATCAACTTCATTATCGGAGTCGGAATCTATCAACCTTGATTCCCTTGAAGTTGAACCACCACCACGTCGAGAGTATGTCATTAGATTATTACTAGTATTAGCACGAACACTCCTTGAAAGATTGCGACCCTCAAGCGTGTTGGATGCACCAATTGCTCGATCCACATCATTACATGTAAGATCCCCCCGGGATGAACAACATCGGCATCATTATCGATCCGTTCATTACCACATTCAAAGTCATCAATGACTAATGGATCAAAATTATTGCTAAGTTCACGCCTCTTTTGGAACCTTGAATCGATCTTTCGATTGTATTGGACATACACCAAGTTACTCAATCGTTTGTGTTCCAATCTATTCCTCTTCTTCGTATGAATCAAAAATAAATAGAACAATAAATAATAATATTAATGATAAAATTTTAATAATAGTGAATGATTTATTCCTTTTGAAATTTGAACTAACAATAGAAAGTATTTACAAACTCAAACGTACTCCAATTGCGCTCGCAACCGGAAGAAGAACAATAGAGGCCTAGAATTCTTTTTGCAAATGAGGATAGCTCAATAGCTTGCGCTCCAAAAGCATTCCACCAATCAACTAGCAAACATTTAAAAGAAATATAAATTTTTTTAAAGAGAGGAAATGAAGAATGTATATAAATTATAATCATAATATATCTTTATATATATTTTAATATACGTACGAGGATTTTTTATTTTCCGTTTCCTAATCACCATTTCTCTTGCAAAAGTATCGCGAGAAGCATCATAGTTGTCGGCTAGATTGCTTATCTTGTCTAGCAAATCTAACTCGGGCACCATCTTTGCAAGAACGTCATTGAAGTCATCTCGTAAAGCATTAGCAAACAACCGACGTTCTTCTTTGATATCAAAGTACTTGCCCGGATTGAGAAACAAAGCAGTCCCATATATTTTTTGCTCCATTTGATTTTCCCATCGTCGCACAACAATTTCAATCACCTTCTTATACAGTCTTTGTTTGTTATCAAATGCATCTTTGATTTTTTTCTTCGCGCATTCCATCGCACCAATTACTTCAGGCATAGCAGGCTTCTCATCACTATCAACAATCTTCAAGACTACAAATGGCTGTGACGCCCTAATGCAATCCTCAACAGTATGCCAAAATGTTGTTGAAATAACAGTATCACATACTTTATTCCCCGCTTCAGTAGCCAACAACTTTGATTTTGACCAATCCTCGTTGATGAACAAATGCCTCAATGCATCTTTATTCTTGTACAAACTCTGCAAGGTGAGGAAAACTGTAGCAAATCTAATAACTGTGGGTCTCACAAGATCCCTCCCATTCGTTTTCTCCCTCATCGCACTAAGAAGACGACCATGTCTATAAATGAATATTGTAATTCTCCTTGCATTTGTAATTGTGGGCTGAAATTGCTTTAACTTGCTTATGTCCTCTAACATAAGGTCAAGGCAATGAGCGGCCTGAGGTGTCCAAAATAATGGTAGGTCTCCTCTCCATTAGTATATGCCCATTTGCCTTTGTAATTAGATGCATTATCTGTGACCACCAAACAACATACTGGGGCCAATTTTCTCGATCTTCTTTATCAAGTAGATTTGCCAACATTGTGGCATCTTGAGACCGATGAAGGCTCTGTTCTAAAATCCCTTTAGGTCCGCTTAGGCCCCGCCAAGCGCTAGGCCCCCTCTTGGCGCCCCTTTGGACCTAGGCCCCCCCTTGCACCTCTAAGCCCCAGGCGCCTCACTCTAGCCCAGGCGACAAAAAAATTCCTCTAGAAAATTAAAGCGGGTTCTAGGTGGAGAATTTTTTTTATTTTAATAATTACCCAAACCAAATCTTGATATATTTATTTTTCTAATGATTACCATATTCATAATACGAGGTTGTAGCATATCAAATCACAACAAGAAGTGAACAATACCAAGTCCAATGAATAATTTTATTATAGTTGTAATTTTTTGAACTTGTACTAACTTCAAATTATATAAATGAGGATACATTTGTAATATTTAGTTTAATTCTATTTTATAATTCTTAAATTTATGTTTAGTTTCAAGTTTTATTATTGAATTAAATTCTTGAAATTTTAAAATTTATTATTTAATAGCAATCTTATTTATAAATAAAACTAATACGTTAAAAATATGTTTATACTTTGAACAATTGCATGTTTGTGTTTGAACTTTGACATTAGCAATATGGATATGTGTTTAAACTTTAAGAAAAGACCTTTATTATCTTTATTATAGATTGTTATGCTTTATATTATTATTTTGTTTGGATAAATGTAAGATAAAATATTAAAATTATCTTAAAATAAAAAATCCCGCCTAGGCCCTTTAGGCCCCTAAGCGCTAGGCCCCCCTACGTGCCCGCCTCCCGCTTTAAGCGCTTTTTAGAACATCGATCAAGGCATCAATGTAACCCATGAAATAAGTCCCCTCCGGACTATTAACAAGGAAATTCAACAAGTGTTTTCCCCTCTTATCTGTCCAACCATCCGACATGAGTGAGCAGCCGTATTCCTTCCAAGCAACTTTATATTTCTTCTTTAAGTCATCTGTTTTCTTCTTTGCCTTCTCAAGTAAAAGAACCCTCAACTCGTGATACGTTGGAGGCTTGAAACCCGACCCATATTGCCCTATGGACTCGACCATTATTTCAAATCTCCTTGAATTTGCAGCATTGAATGGTATGCCACATTCGTAAAAAAAGTCGGCAACGTGCATTTGGACTCTCTCCTTTTCCTCCGGTGTCCTCAAACGACTTTCAATACTCGTTTGGCTCAAACGCTTGCTATGCCTCTCCTCTACAACTTCTTCGGGAGTCTTCCTTTGAAGTGCTTCAACCGTTTTAGCTTTTGGTTGTGAATTTTGGAATTGAAATACAACATTCTTCTTTTTAGAAGCAGTCCTAGAACTTAGGATAGTGTTAGAAGAAGTATTGGAAGTCATGTTTGGACGAGCAGATGATTGTTCTTCTTGCACTTCTACTACATCATCATCATCTAGCTCAAGTGGCTTGTTCCTCTTTCTACTATTCAAAGCCGCTTGCATCTCCCTCATAATTTCTGTTGTTGTTTTGAGACACTTAGCTACATCTCCATAATTTCCGGCTAGATGTTGTTTGAGCCTTTTGATGCCCGAATGACATTTCTTTCCACAAAGTATACATTGCACGACATCCTTATTACTTAAATCCGGCCAATATCCATATTTCCAACCCGGATCATTCGATTTAGCTTTTCTTTTAGGGTCCTTCGTTATATCATAATTATCGGCCCTCGAACTTTCCGCCATTTTACTGTCTACACAATACAATCAAATAAAAAATATAAGACAAACATATAATATAATATTTATATAGAATTCACAATCTCATAATGCACCCACAAATATCTCTGATGCTGACATTATTAATACTATATAATATATATATATATATATATATATATATAGTGATATCAAATAACTAATAATAGTTCATATTATTTAGTCCAAATGATGAGTTAACCATAAAGTTAAGGTCAAGATAATAACTAACGGTCATGCATTATAATTAATAGTAGTACTAATTTACATATAATTAAAAAAATTCACAATCAGTATTTTTCATGTTTGATAAATTTCTTTCTTTCACTGAAATATTTACTTGCAAAAAAAAAAGAAAAAAGGATATGATATAATTAATAGAAATGAATGATATGGAAAAAAAATAAAGCCAAATAGGAAACATAACAAGTTAAGAACCAGTCTAGTCTGCCTCAGCCAGTGGGTACTCGTATATATAGAAAAAGTTATAAACCCAACAGAAAGAAACATGCTTCAGCAGCAGCTAACCAAAAAAAAAAAAAAAGTCAACAGTGACTGAAGTCACTGAACATGCTTCAGCAGGCTCGGTATAAAGAAAAAAAAGCATGACCAAGCCAGTAGTCAAGCTTGAAGCAGAAAAGGGGAAGGAAAAAAAATACCTGCCGAACTGCTTGCTTGACGTCGACTCCTCGAACGATTCGTTCACTGTCGACTGCCGATTGACTCTCTGTCGTAGCCTTTCGAAGTCCCAGTCTCTGTCGCGACTCTCTTCTCTCTGTCTCTGATCTGATCGTTCGCTGTCTCTCTCTGTTTTCTCTCGAGCTCGACTCGATCGATCTATTGTTCGCTGCCGATCTGTTCGATTAGGTTGATTTTCTTCCCCTGCGACATCGTTTTTTTTTAACCCAGTTTAGTTTTGGGTCGATCCATGCTCATCGAAATCGGTCGATTTCCCTGTTAGTCGTCCAAGTCGTCACCGCGGCATCCCAGGCGATGACTTTGTTTTTTGGTCGCTCGCCTTTCCACCATAGACCAAGTCTGTCGTTCGCCTTGATTGAAACTTACCGCCTGGACGACTTGGCGTCGCCTTAACAACTATGGACGCCATGGCGGTTGCCTTGTCGCCTAGGCGTCGCCGCCATGGCGTCTAGCCAACTGCCATGACTTGCCGTGGCGCTGTGACAACTATGGTATAAAGTTCAGCCTTTTACCATTTCCAGAGACCAAGTTCTGCTATTTTTAAGATTTTAAATTCCAAAACTATTTAATTCATAATTAATTGTTCACAACTCCATTTGAGCTCAATTTTGGACAACACCTCTCCTCCACCAGTAGGTATCTCCCATAAAAAGTTCTGGGTCAACTTGTGCCCTCAAACTCCAAAAACAGTCTGAAAGTCAATGTACTCAGTCCATTAACCAGCCTCTTTGCAGAAATTATAATTAAATATTTAAAAGGGATTAGGTTGTCAAAATTTTACTACAAGTAGAGTACTTTCAAAGCTACAACATACTAAAATTTCAAGTTCTAACTCATTACATAAAGAATTATGTAATTTACAAAAACAGGGCAGAAACTTGTTTGAACTAGTCCAGTTTTACTTTTCTTTCTTTGTTTCCTTAAAAGTTCTTGGTTCATCTTTAGTCGGATCTTTTTTACCCTTTACACTTGCTTCTCTGGTGATCCCAACTTTTATTGTTTGCAGTGTGAATACAGGATCAAGAAGCTCCGTAATGAGGATAATGTAATGCGAAATATTAGAAGTCGACGGAAGGCTAAAGAAAACTGGGATAAAGTAAGCTCTTTTATTTGAGATCTCACTCATGAATCATAATATATTCTTCTTCTTTCAAACCTTAGTATTTATTTTACTAACAACCTCATGTGATGCTGAAATGACTGTTACCTCTTTATTTTGTCTAGTTGAGAAAATATGTGAAATACACATGGGACTGTAGCGCAATTGACGATGAGTACAAAAGTATTAACACAGATGTATGTTGCACTGGGTTGAAGATGGAATCATTTCATAAAGAAGGATCTTCACCTAAGCAAAGGCTGCCTATCAAAATGGACACAATCAATTTCAATAGAAAAGTCACGTTACCTAGTGGGAAGGTAATGCTTTAGTATTAATATTACATTTCTATTAGGAATTTTACATTCCTTTGGAATAATTTAGCTATTTTGATGTAGATAGAGCAAATCTCTATATCACGAGAGGTTAGTCTTGAGCCGAACCAAATCTGAATCAAATTTGATTAGGAAGTTGTCGTGGTCAAGAGGTGAACCAGTAGGTTGCTTTCCTTGTCGTGTTGCCATATAATTTATGTTCTATATAGAAGTTTCTTCATTAGTGAGGATCAATGTTCTGGTATTCCATTTATTTTTAAAGTATATTTAGGTTCTCTCTCCTTTGTTTTTTATTAAGAAATTTAAAATGACAGTAATAGGTTTTATTAAGTGAAATATGAGTGAACAGCCCTTTGTGTGGGTGGGTGGGTGGGTGGGGGGGGGGGAGTTAGAATAATAATCCTAACCCGTATAAAGGGGGTACAATGAGTGGAAATTGGAAAAGATAGCTCTAAACGTTGAAATGCGCTGACATCTTGGAGATAGGCCTGCTTGCAAGGACAGGAAGAGAATCTGCAGTATTAAAAATAATGAAGGCTTTAGTACTTTGTCCATGTGGTGCAAGACTGTAAGTGTGTCTGCCATGTTGATTCTGGTAGAGTTCTGAGACCTGCACTTTTAAGTGTTTCAAATTGTTGTTTCTTTTCATTCCACCTGTTCATTTCAGGGTGGACTCCTTGTTCTCTCCCTTGAAATTTCTCCCTTCCCTTAATAAAATCTTTCTTTTCTATCTTACCAACACGCGCGTGCGTACACACACTCTTAACGTACTTAAGGTACTCTTTTTTGATTTACATACATTGTCCATAACTTGTAACCAACTTGTTAATATATTCTTAGCTTTAATGATTTGTGATTCTGATTTCTGAATAAAATAAAGGTATTATATAATCTCTTTAATTTTCTGATTCTACGTCTTATTTTGATTGTTGGATAAAATATACTCCCTCTGCTCTATAATCATAAGGTCATTATTTACTTTTTGAAGTCAACTTGAGACATTTTCAAACGAAAAATTGAAGTTGGTTGAATATTTTAAACTATGTAAAAAGTAATGCAAATTATAAGATTTATTGTCTCGTACTTTTCAATATATCTCATCAATTTTGAGTTCAAAAGTTATTATTATTCTAATGTGAAAGAAGGGAGATTAACATACTACTTATTAGAAAATAGAAATAATAGAAAAGAGGGAGAAATAATAATATAGGACAAGGATTGTTAAAACTGATGATTGGGGATTAAAATTGGTTGAATAGGGTTGGCCAGTAGAATCCTGATTGAAGAATTTTAGTAGTTGTTCTTTCACCACTATAATGTCCTCCATATACTGATTAGTGACAATGCTGAAGAATATCTTCAACTTCTTCTTGAGGTACACATCTTCTAAACATTTGATCTGAACATGATTTAAACAAGAACGGTTCATCTCAAATATAGCTTTTTATGTCATGTTGGAACTTCTTTCTTTGCTGATAACTCAAGTCATGTTGTAATACACGGCTAACAATGTAGTTAACATAATCTGCATACCAAGGTGTTTCTTTTGTCATTGCGAGCACCTGTTCATCTGGAAAGAGTTCGTTGATTTTTGTACCATCTCCTTTTTAGTGTTCCGGATTCTCAAGTCTAGAAAGATGATTTGCCACTTGATTTTATGTTCCCTTTTTATCTCGGATTTCTAGACCAAATTCTTGTAGTAAAAGAACCCATCTTATCGGTCGTGATTTGGCATCCGTCTTTGAAATCAAATATTAATAGCCGAGTGATCTGTAAATACTATTACCTTTGTACCAATGATATAAGTTCAAAATTTATCGAATGCATGCACAATTGTCAATTACTCCTTTTCCGTAGTTATGTAATTGAGTTGGGCGTCCGATAGTGTTTTTCTTGCATAATAAATGGTATGGAATACCTTCTCTCTTCGTTGACCCAAAATTGCACCAATTGCATAATCACTAGCATCACACATTAACTCGAACGGAAGATTCCAATCTGGAGCAACAATAACTGGGGCGGAAATTAATTTCTTCTTTAATAGCTCAAAGGCTTCCCAACATGCATTGTCAAAGACGAAGGGAACTTCTTTCTCTAATAGACTACATCTTTGATAAATCGACGAATCCTGCATGCCCAAGAAAACTTCTAATGCCCTTCACAGATGCTGGTGGTGGAAGTTTCTCAATTGTCTCGATTTTGGCCTTATCCACCTCCAACCCTTTAGATGAAACCTTGTGTCCCAAGATTGTTCCTTCTTGCACTATAAAATGACATTTTTCCCAATTCAACACCAAATTTGTTTCAATACAACGTTTTAACTCGAGAATCATGTTTTATAGACATAGATTAAATGAATCCCCTAATACAGAAATCCATGAATACTTCGAGGTTCTGCTCCACCATGTTGGAAAAAATTGCCATCATGTATCGCTGGAAAGTTGCGGGAGCATTGCATAATCCGAAAGACATCCTTCGAAATGAAAAAGTTCCATAAGGACATGTGAATGTTGTCTTTTCTTGGTCCTCTGGGGCGATAGCAATTTGATTATACCTAGAGTATCTATCCAATAGGCAATAAAATTCACGTCCTTCCAAACAGTCAAGCATTTGATCAATGAATGGTAATAAAAAATGGTCTTTACGTGTTGCTTTGTTAAGCTTCTTGTACCTCAAAATTACTAGCTTGAATTACTGGTCTTCGAATACTTGATTGAATATCCATCACTAAAGGCTTAACATAATCTCGTAGTGGTTTTTGCTCTTCTGCATCCATGTTCTCTAATTCTTGCATTTTACTGCAATATCGAGAGTTCCTACAAAATAAACAAAACCAAAATTTGTGTTTAAAATGAAATCAGATGAATTTTAATTGATATTGGAAAACAACTTATTAAAATTATTCCCCGGCAACGGCGCCAAAAACTTTTTCGCCTTGAATTACTACTAGCAATTACACGCAAATATACGTGATCACTTATGCAATATAGCGACAAATAGAGTATCCCACGAAGAATAATCTAATAATTAACTAACCAATTACCAATCGTTTATTAACCCAACTTTATTTAAGCAAACAAATTCAATTACTATGATAAAATAACTAACAAATATAAACTAAGAAATAATTTATAATAAAATAAAATATCAAGATTACAATTTTTCCCGATGAAGTACCTAAGATTTCACTCTACTTAATTAGTCAATTGTAACAATTTGCTAACCAAGAATTCATGAATAATTACCCAATTTATTCCAAACTAGATAATTGTTTTCATTCCTAATTAATTCACTATATTCCTATGTGAACAATCAACAATGAAGCTATAATTTCCAATTCTTATACACGTTCATGCGACACGCAAGTATATTCCTATCCCACATGCATATTGGATACTCACTCCGAAGAAGAATATTGCCAACACATGTATCATATTCCCAATCTAAACTAGAATCAAAGTTTCCCTATCATCTAGATCAATAGATTAATTGTTGGCCACACAATTATTACATGAAACACGAAAATATGATAAACAACCTTGCATACCATTGATCATAATTAAATAGAATATAAATTAATTCAATCCAAACATCGGGTTCCATTGCAATCTTGAATAAGAGTTTAGTTCATTCTTGAGAAGAAAAACATAATCATCAATTCCATAAACATTATTGAAGTACAATGACTTAAAAATAAGAGTAAAAGAAAAGAATCTGTTGCCAAGCTTCTTGATCTAATCCTCTGATATTCAACCCTCGTCTTCTACCTTTTCTTCCCAGAAAAGTTCACTGCTGATGATGATGTTCGATCTCCCTTTTCGATAGAATCCTGTATCTCACTTTTTAGCCTTCTTTTGTGCCTCCTTTATCTCCCAGGACTTCTCTTCTTACGTGTTTTTATTAAATTCGTACTTATAAGTTGAAAAGGCTTCTTCATGGCCGCACACATGTGCCTCATGCGCCCGGAAATTTGTACCAGCGCCGCGGCTCAACTTCCTTATCTAGCGCCGCGTCTCCAAAACTTCTGCCCGTTCCTTCATTTTTTCTCCTTATGCACGCCCAATTGAGTCTTTCTTTCCCTCCTAAGCTCAGCATCTTGCTTCAAGTCCATGCCTAGCACACTTAGCTTCATAATAAGGCTACATTAACACCATTATTGCTCTTTCTCCATTTAAGATCACAACTTCTATTCCTGCATAAAAATACTAAAATGCATCAAACTAAACTAAATATACTTGAGTACTAGAAAAATAATTAAGTTAAAAATATTTGATTCATCGATATAAAATCCAGTCATCACATGTAGCATAATGGTTTACAACATATCTACAATTGTTTTTTGGCTGATAAAGAAGAATTTTACTAGAATAGAGAGTACAAAAAGTTAAAATGGGGATAAGAAATCATATGATGCTAGAAATATGGAAAATTAATAATCTTTACTAGACAATCCCTATGGAGATCTAAAGCTACTCATATATAAGTCCCGAGGAGGCAGGAAACAACATCCTACTCCCACAATAAGGGATGAGGGAGGTGTATAACTCCACCTATTCTGCTATTCTTTTTCTAATTTCCCAAATGTTGGCGAAGCAAGCGCAAGTGCATGGGGTCTACTCTCACTACTTGCATATTATATATATATGTTCATTGTTTTTAGACATCAAGTGATTTTGGAGAGAGGAAAAAACGGTTTAAACTAATTGGTTACTAGTGAAAAGTTTCAAAGCGTGGATAAGTGTTTGGGTTTTCTGATTGTCTTCCTCTTGGATTCGTTTGGATTTGCCCCTTCTGTTCTTCTTTGATTCTGAATTTTTGGTTGTCTTAAGAGTGCTCCAGTGCTTTGTAGTGGTGAATATCCAGTGCAAAGATTTTATTTATTTATTAAGAATGGACATCTATTATGAACATGCGGACATCACAAATATAGGGTTAATAGCATATGCATATCTAACCCCAAAGTATACACTGGGTTACAATTGGGACCACGAAATTTAAATTCTTCCAGCTTGCTCTCCAAAGTAAGTCTACGCAATCACGATAGACCCTAAATAGTAATTTGGTCAATTTAGACGCTGAATGATGACACGTGAGTGTAATTAAATTGTTTTCGAGTAATTATTAAATATTTTTATTCAATCAAACTGAAAAATATACAGTCTAACTGTATTTGTATACTCACGTGGCCGGAGGTCGTGACCATTCTGAATTTTTTTGCCGGATTTTCCTTCTTGGTTGACATCAGTTACTTATTGGTACTTGAGGGTGGGTATTGGGAGGACTAGAACTACATGGTCCCAATTGTAAATAACTGTATATTTTGGGTCAGATTTGCTATTAACCCATAAATATATTAGGGCCTGAGCACAAAAAGGATAGAATAATTGAGTGTTTTAATGCATGATTTTAGGATATTCCAAAAAAATTTTTAATCATATTTTTAATGTTTTATCTTCTTGATGTATTCATGTGTTATACTTTCAACTACGTTGAACTTAAATGTAAAGTATACTCATTCTCAATTTACTTTTGACCTAAAGTACAGTGACATAAAAAACATTTAACCCTAAGTTGAGACGGATGGAGTAATATCTAAATTTAATTGCAGTGCGTCTCGATATGTTTCAAAAAAACATTAAAATTGAAGGTGCATATGTTTGCATGTCGCAAGTATAGTTACTATGGTATGCTTTAAACTTGTGTGCGGTGTATAGAGGAGAGATTGTAATTTTGTGATCGTGGAGGTTCGAGTCTCTCTTCTTGGATAGGTCGTCTACGGTTCATTGATGTTTTTTTTGGGTCTTTTCGCTCATGGGTTGATGGATGGGCTTTCTAACACTATCTGAGAATATAGAATTCTAATAGATGTTTGGCACCGGGCGTGGCTGAACAATCTACGAATCCATGCTCCAAGAGTGACTATCATCAGAGAAAGGGGGTAAACTAAGGCAGCCCATTGGAAGTTCAATAGGGCTACAATTGAACTAAAAACATGTTAGGTAGTCACTCAACAAACAATAACATAGAAAGTTTCAGTAGTAGAAGTATCCACTTAGGCTTCTACCTAAAAACAGTTGGAACTAGATGAATATAAGATCCCCATTCACAATTACACAAGCATGTGTTGTAGGTTAATTTATCAATATGCAAAAGTGTAATACATGTGATTGAGATGATTACCCCTTTGGTCTCTGTTGATCAAGAACATAAGAAGTCAACGTGTCTTACTTTTTTATTTTTATTTTATGATAAAATCTTCTTTTAGGTTTGTTCAAACAATTATGTTTTTGATGTACTAAAAGGTCATATCTCAACATTAAAATTATTAACCATATTTTGAGAATTTCCATCAAGGATGGAGCATGTGTCTTAGTTATTGTGTGCGTTTAAAATGATGGATACGTTGAAAAGTATTGAATTATGTTCAAGAATGTTTGCAAAGTCATTTCTTGATATGCTTTCGCTAGCATCTATGCTTCATAAAAAATATGTTGAGGAAGTGAATTTCATGTATAGAGAATTTTAAGTTCTTTTAAACATTTTAGTAAATTATTTTTTGTGCCCAGCACACCCACAAAATGGCATATTGTGTCCAGTACCGTGCTAAAACAAAAAGTTTCTAGGCTGGTTGCAGAGTAGTTCTTTGAACTTCTAACAAAAATTCGAGTATTTATAATCGGACTACTTAATTTGTTTCTCTTTTATCTTTTATGTTAGCTTACTACCTTTTTATGTTACATGGACTCGGTAACCTGTAGAAGGATCCTTAAAAGTATGCGATACAAGCATGCCTATTATGGAAAAGCCTATTTTTAATGGGATTATTATTTTTGAAAGGAATCTATTTGTAGTAGGAGTTTTATTTTGGAAATGTCCTATTTTGAATAGGAAGAGAAAAATTGTGGGTACTCTATAAATAGAGCCTTCTGTTCATGTTTTAAAGTGTAGAACAACCAAAAATCATGTAACATCCTAAAACTAGAGAGGGTGTGAGTGAGTTTTGTGTGTGAGGGAGAGAGTTTCGCAGCTTTTATATACCATGCAAAAAAGTTGAGGGAGGGAGGGAGGGTTTTGCAGTTTTTAGTCAGTGCAAAAAGTTGTGCCGTTTAGATCTTGATATTGTGTAACCTCAAGTGTTAGGGTGTAAAACTTGAGAAGATAATAGTAAGCCCATTATTATTGATATAGTGGATATTCGGAGTTTGATTCGTGGTTTTTCCCTTTAAGGGTTTTTTCACGTTAAATCTTGTGTTGTTTTTTTTCTTTTTATTTATTGATTGGTTTGTGCCGACTTAAGTCCCAACAAGTAGTATCAGAGCTAGGTTGATTAGATTCAAGGTTTAGGGGAATTAGTTGCATTGATATGATAATAAAGAGAGTGAAGATTAAATGAGTTGAATTTGAGTTTCATCATGATGATGATGAATAAAAGATTTTGCGCTTATGGAGGATCAGCGTTGTAGTTGCTAGATGATGAAGGTGATGGAGATGATGATGAAGATGAAGACAAAGATGTTGTTGCTGATGCTGAGGATGTTGATGTTGTTGAAGAGGAAGAGACGATGATGGATGATGCAAAAGATAAGATATGATGATGAGGATGCAAAAATACGGATGATGCGGGTGAATGTGATGCGACACGGGATAATGTGGATGTTGCGGGTGATGCATATGGTGTGGATGATGGTGGCGACTATAACAACGGTGACAGTGATGAAGTTGAACTGTTTGCAGATTCGAGTTGAGGGAGGAATTGTTGGGATACTTCTCAAATTCTATTCAGACATGAAATTAAAGTATTTGGAGATTCGAGTCGAGGGAAGAATTGTTAGGTTACTACTCGAATCCTATTTAGAAAAGAATTACTATTATGGAAAAACTTATTTTTAATAGGAGTATTATTTGGGAAAGGAATTTTATTTAAAGTACGAGAATTATTTTGGAAGTGTCTTATTTTTTAGTGGAAGAGAATTGTGGGTACTCTATATAAATAGAGCCTTTTGTTCAGCTTTCAAAATGTAACATAACCAAAAATCATGTAGCATCGAGTTGAGAGAGGGTGTGATTGGTTTCGTGTTTGTGTGAGGAGAGGGTCTTTGCAGCTTTTATATTCTGTGCAAAAAAGTTGTATCATGGGAGGGTTTTGCAGCTTTTAGTCCATGCAAAAATTTGTGCCGTGTAGATCTTGATATTGTGTAACCTGAAGTTTTAGGGCGTAAAACTTGAAAGGATTATTGTAAGTCCATTATTATTGATATAGTTGGGGAATCGGAGTTTGGGCCGTGGATTTTCCCTTTAAAGATTTTTCACGTTAAATCTTGTGTTGTTTTTTTCTCTTTTTATTTATTGTTTGGTTTGCACCAACTTAATTCCCAACGACAGCTGTGTGGAGGTTGTAGGAGGTGATGGCGAAGAAGGGAAGGGAGGAATTGGGGTGTATAGAGACAAGGAGGCGATGATGGTGGGTGTCGAGGGTGATGCCGTAGTGTGAGGTGGAGGAGGGGAGAGAGGAGTTGGAGATGAGGATATAGACGGCGGCGGTGGCCGAGATGGAGTGGAGGAGAGTGTGGCGGAGGGAGCCAACGATTAATTGTTGGGTGGATGGTCTCTTGAGACTTGAGAGGTATTAAAAAATTGCAGTTTGGGTTTGAAAAGATATAAATTGAATTTCCATCTACCAAAGAAATTAAATATTGAAGACAATGATATACAACAACTCAGCAAATTTCTGGAGGTTTCTCATTTACTTGTAATTTTCAATTTTGTACTTGTGCCATTTTGCTGATTGCATTTATTGCCATATCCCAAAAACTCCAGAAAAGATTACCAAGTCAACTCAATTTTCCCAATTCTCAAAAACTTATAATCAGTTTAAAGCTATAAAGTCTGCCATTTTTTCTCTGATTGTAGCTGCTCAAGTTTCCTTCTTGCTTCTATTGCAGCTGCCATGGCTAAAGTTTTTTTTCCCCTTCTTTTTCCCCTGCATAGTAGGGTTGTCTCTTGGGTTGATTAATAGCCATTTGAGAAGAAGGAAGAGGTAAAAGACTATGTTACCGCTTGGTTTTATGCTGTTGGGAATTCAAAATATATGTCGGCATTTTTATTTTATTTTAAAAAATGCTACGTCAGATTATTTAATGAGGTGGCAAGGTTGGAGGACTATATTAATACCGTAAAAAATATTATAGGGAGATTTTTGAAAAGAAAAAACAGTACAGGGACTACAATGAAACCAAACGGGACAAAATGAGTCGTGTTTTCGTTCATTTTTTACCAAACTGCCTTGTTCGACACCCTTTCCCTTGCCCATGTCAGTTCGTGTCAACACGGGTACTTCTGGAATTTAGAAAAATCAATCTCTCAGCTACCTGTACTACGTAAAATTGTAATTTTAAGAAAGCCAAAAGGAGGAGATATAAATGTAGTTTATATTTGGAAGCTTAAAGGTTTTATTCTTGTGTACTCCAGGTTCAGGGAAATGAGGTGCTTGCGAATGTGAAAGCTGGAAAACATCATACTCCTCTTGATTATACCCTTCCTCCGCCACCTCCATTAGGTACTAACAATTTTTGCAGTTTGGGCTTCCATTTCTTCAGTCTAATACTTTTTCTTCTTTAATTCTTCTTTATGAATAGGAAAAGCAGATGTTTCTTAATTATACATGTTTCCTCTAAAAACAATCAGTTTAGAGTACCATCTAAATCGTGTGTATAATTCTCAAACTACTCGGAAGATATTTGTATAGAAATGTTACTTCAAAAATCAATTTGAAGATTATTAGTTTTCTGCTGCTTCTACTTGTGTTGCTCTAATAACCTTAACAAAAATGTTGGCCTTACAACCTAAATGCTTTTTGTTGGCAGAATTTAGGGCTGGTTCTGAAATAAGTGCAACTGATATCCAGAAAAATCTTCAAAATTTGTATGAATACAATGTCATGCTGAGGGAAAATATGAACATTGTGCAATCTATGATCAATGCTTTAACATCGAAGGCTTCATCTTCAGCATCAGAAAAATCAAATTTAGTGTTGCGTGATTCAAGTGGGTGATGCTAGTGTTGGAATTCCACAAGACTGAATCCTATATCAGAATATCTCAAGGACAAGGTCTGGAAAAATTATTGGATACATATGCCCCTTGTCCATGGTGGGTTGTAGAATTAATTGTCCGAGGATCTTGTACTTTGGCAACTTGCATAGTGCCGATTTCCCACTGATTTTTATGCTTATAGGAGCCTATCATTTCTTGAATGACAAAGGATCAACTTGTTTGGGGGAAAAGATGAGCTCCTATCATCACTAAAAATGTGTCATAATGGAAGACGTTTTGCGGTTTATTTGTTTCCTGTATTATTCAGTGTAGTGTGAATTGACGAGTTTAATCATTTCAGTATTGGAATTAACAGTAATGGGCAAATGAGGTGGACAGGTGTAAAAATAATACTAAACATGATAACCTAACTCAAAGAGTACAAATACGAGTCATATGTATCAACTCCAAAATGAAACTAATATATTTATTTCACAGGCAACAATTATGTGAAATAATAACGAAATTCGAACAAGCGACAAAACGAATAAATCAAATTTAACAAGAGTATCGCTGAAAGAGTACGGAATTCGCACCTAGATTAAGCAATGTAATACCCAAAATTTAAACAAGATTATGTTAATCCCCTTCAAGTCAATCTAATAAAATAAAATAAAATTTTATTACAAACCTAATCATTAACAACATAATATTTTTAAATTTTATCAAGTAAATTTTTATAATTTTATGAACAGGATTAACTAGTTTAAATTAATATACACAATTTTCAATTTAATTCATTAATTCTATTTTACTCTTCATAAATCACATACATAAAAAAATCTATAAATATATATATATACATACATACAACTCATCCCACGAAATCAAAGTTGATATATATATAATTCTTGCTATACTAGAAAAGTTCATAACTTCCCAATTGCATGATCACGTTTTTTTTGAGCAATTAGTAAATCTATTATATATATAATTATATGGACTACAACACAATTTTATAGCGAAGTTGGCTTAAAATCAAGTTACTTAATTTAATTTATGTATTTTTTTATAAGCACATGCAAGCTACTTTATTGTTATAGGTTAACTTTTCAAATTATATATATATATATATATATATATATATATATATATATATATAAAAATAAATCAAACAACAATCAATGAGACTTCATGATGTAAATTATGCATCTAGATTTCAATTGATCAATCCAAAATTTATAGTACACAACACATAAAAAAAGTACCTAGTTTGTTTCACGATCGCTGCTTTCCTCTCTTCTCTGTAAGAATGCTTCTTTTTTCTTTTCTTTTCAAATTAGTTATCAAAGATACGTGAGATAGGTTAGGTTTTAATTATTATTTATTAATTAATATTTTTTTAACTCTCCAAATTTTAATAGATTTTAAAAATTTACACAATTATAAATTAGACCCACTTAATTTAAAGCCCAATTTAATGTCTTTTACTTATTTTAGTCCACATAAATTAAATAACTATTTTGACCCAAATAAAATACAAAGTCCAATTAATACGTTTTAAAACAAGATAAATTGTATTATTCACTATTTATTTAGTTAATAATTTTTTTTTTACCGGGTATTACATCACCTACCCCTTAAAAGAATTCCGTCCCCGAAATCAAAAGAATAGAATGTACCTAATTATCAAAAAGATGCAGATATTTCGCTCGAATAGACTCCTCAAGCTCCCAAGTGGCTTCTCGCTCAAAATGGTTCCTCCACAGAACCTTAACAAACGGAATAGTCTTCCTCCTCATAATCCTTTCTTGACGATCCAAAATCGCCTTAGCTTTCTCCTCACAAGTAAGATCCTCCCGAATCTTATCGAATGGATATTGCACCACATGCAACGGATGATAATGATAACTCCTCAACACCGACACATGAAATACATTGTGCACATGAGCTAGCTGCGGAGGCAAAGCTAACCGGTATGCAACCGCACCAACCCTTTCCAAAATCTCAAATGTGCCGATATAACGTGGACTAAGCTTTCCTTTCAACCCGAATCGCCGAATGCCCTTCCAAGGAGAAACTTTTAGAAACACATGCTCACCAGGTTCAAACTCTAAAGTCCTTCTATGTTTATCAGCATAACACTTCTGCCGTGTTCGAGCCGATTTCAATTTCTCCTTAGCAACCGCTACCTTCTCCGTAGTGATTTGAACTAACTCAGGCCCTTCGATGGCCCTTTCGCCAACCTCATCCCAACAAGTTGGTGCCCGACACTTTCTACCATACAGTGCCTCAAACGGAGCCATTCCAATACTGGCATGCCAGCTGTTGTTATAAGCAAACTCAACTAGGCTCAAGTAATCATCCCAATTACCCGACCACTCAAGTGCACAAGACCTCAACATGTCCTCCAACGTTTGAATAGTTCGTTCGGATTGCCCATCAGTCTGCGGATGGAAAGAAGTACTGAAGTTGAGCCGAGTACCCCAAGCTCGTTGGAATCCTTTCCAAAACCGTGAAGTGAACCGTGGGTCCCAATCTGAAACAATAGACACCGGAGTACAATGAAGTCTAATAATCTCCTGCTAAAAGATTTGTGCTAACCTATCCACTGAGTAACCCTCATGGATCACCAAAAAGTGTGCCGATTTCGTTAACCGGTCCACCACTACCCATATGGCATCATTCTTCCTGAAAGTCTTCGGCAAACCAGTCACAAAACCCATCATGATATCCTCCCACTTCCACACTGGAATGTCTAACTGTTGCAGCAAACCACTAGCTCGTTGATGTTCTATCTTCACTTGTTGACAAGTGAGGCACTTCCCAACATATTCAGCCACGTCTCGTTTCATCCCATTCCACCAAAAATTCTTCTTCAAATCCCTATACATCTTCGTAGAACCTAGATGAATAGAAAATGGCGAACTATGAGCCTTCGCCAACACCGCCTCCCGAATGATTGGATCGGATGGTACACACAACCGCTCACCCAACCAAATCACACCATGGTCATCAATACGAAACTCGGGATGCTTGCCCTCCCCCAGATTCTGCGTCATACTCCACAACTCCCCATCTTCTTTTTGAGCTTCTTTAACCCGCGAGATAAGAGAGGGCTCAACTCTTATACCCGCCAAATGCCCATCTAAACCTCGTACATACAACTCCAACTCTAGCCGATCCATATCCGAAATAAGCTGAGGTTGTGTAATAAGGGCTGCTACACTCCCTGAACTCTTCCGGCTAAGAGCATCTGCAACCACGTTTGCCTTCCCCGGTGATCTTGAATTCTAGCATCATAATCTTTTAGAAGCTCCAACCAACGCCTCTCCGCCTCATGTTAAGCTCTTTACGAGTGAAAATGTATTTAAGACTTTTATGATCGGTGAAGATATCACAAGTCTCTCCATACAAATAGTGCCTCCAAATCTTTAAGGCAAAGATCACCATTTGCGCTAACTCAAATCATGTGTGGGGTAATTAACCAGTAAGATTTAAGTCGCTTAAAAACATAAGCAATCACCTTACCATGTTGCATCAAAAACACCCCAAGCCCTTCTTAAAGCATCACTATAAATTTGGTAGCCACCGTCCCAAGCCAAGCAATGCAAGTATAGAGTCATCATAAGTCGTTTCTTCAACTCCTCAAAACTCTTCTCACGCTCCTCATTCCACACAAATTTTGTCCCCTTTCTCATCAACTGAGTCAATGGCAAGGCAGGCAAGGAAAACCCTTCCACAAACCGCCTATAATACCCTACCAAACCCAAGAAACTCCTAATCTCTGTCACTGTAGTAGGTCTTGGCCATTTAGTGATAGCCTCAACCTTCGCAGGATCCACCTTAATGCCCTCAGCAGAAACAACGTGGCCCAAAAATGCAACCTGTTCCAACCAAAACTCACATTTAGAGAATTTAGCATACAACTTCTCTTTCTTCAAAATTCCCAACACTGTGCGAAGATGCTCCTCGTGCTCTTCTTTAGACTTGGAGTAAACCAAAATGTCGTCAATAAAGACAATAACAAATTGGTCCAAGTACTCCCTGAAAACCCGATTCATTAAATCCATAAACACCGCCGGAGCATTAGTCAACCCGAATGGCATCACCAAAAACTCATAATGCCCATATCAAGTGCGAAAAGCTGTCTTAGGGATATCCTCATCCCTCACCCTTAACTGATGATAGCCCGACCTTAAGTCTACCTTCGAAAAATATTTTGCCCCTTGAAGTTGGTCAAACAAGTCATCAATCCTCGACAATGGATACCGATTCCTGATGGTTATCTTGTTCAACTCTCTATAGTCTATACACAGCCTCATAGACTCGTCCTTTTTCTTCACAAACAAGACCGGAGCACCCCACTACCAAAAACACTCTACGAATCACACCAATGCGATCTAACAATTCCTCAGAATCGCTCCTTCAACTCCTGCAACTCCAATGGTGCCATCCGATACGGCGCCTTAGAGATAGGCTCCGCACCAGGAACAAGCTCAATAGAAAACTCTACTTCCCGCTGTGGTGGAAACCCTGACAACTCCTCAGGAAACACATCAGAAAAGTCACGAACAATTGGAACATCCTCAATACGAGACTCACCCTTAGAGGTATCCTTCACAAACGCTAAATACCCCTCACAACCTTTTGCCACCAACTTCCCAGCCTTCAAAGCTGAAATCAACTTCAACACCCTACTCTACCGGGAACCCCGAAACGAACTACGGAGACTTCACATCTCCAAATATAACCTTCTTCGCTTTGACAATCAATAGTGGCTTGGTGTTTATCCAACCACCCATCCATCCCAAATGACATCAAAATCGATGCATACACATCGGGAGAAGATTAACGCTACGGATCTTATCCCCAAAACTTATCGGACACCCTCGATACAAATCAGAAATAACAACAGAAGTCCCCATCGGGGTAGAAATAGACATAACAGAATCTAATAACTGAGATGGTACACCCAGGTGCCGAACAAAAGACTGAGCAACAACAGAATGAGTAGAACCCGTATCAAACAAAATAGATGCCTCACGATTGCCAACTAAAAGAGTACCGAAAATGCACTGTGCACTCTTGCTTTGGTTATATATCAAGACAAACACTCGACCACCCTGACGCTGACCTCCATTGCCACCATTATCACCACCTCCACCATTTCTGCGTGGACCGATACAATCCCTAGAAATATGACTCATCTGTCCATACAAGAAGCATGCACCGGTGAGTCTGTGGCACTGCCTCCCAGGATGATTAGCCCCACAAGTAGCACAAGGAGCTATCGGAATGAGATTTGGGTTACCCCCACCAGCTGGTCCGGGATAACGACTCTGATTCTGTCCCTGTTGACAATTCTGCCACTGCGGGCGATTCTGACCATTCCAAGGAAGCTGCAGCTGACGATTCTGCCCTTGCTGAGGCATCTGCTGATAACCCCTGTTTTGATTCTGGCCACGCCATCGCTTCCTCGCTGCCACCACGGTTCTGTTCCATCGACCACCACCTGATTCTTCCGTCTTGACTTAGAAGTTTGACCTGCTGGTCATCTTCGTCCCTCTTCGACTCCTTCCGGTTTAGAAGACCGAAAGTCCTGTCGCTCCATCTCAATATTCTTTCTTTGATTGGCCATCACGACACGTCTATAAACTTATTGTTAATAAGATGCTGACAATATCTATAATGAATCCGCCACTTGAATTTCTCCTTTGTTCCATGCAGTCCTGCAAAAATTCCCGCAAAGCTCGCTTGACCTAGTAAACCTCGTCATGAAAAATCCGTGATGGACTCATCATCTTTCTCGCCAATAGACAGATATACTTCTCGGCATAGGCCTCTTTATCCGCAGCTGGGAAGTATTGCTGATAAAAGACCTCACAAAACTCTGCCCAGCTAAGCGTCTCAACATAACCATCACCCTTTGTTATTTTCATCGCTTTCCACCACCTCTGTGCATCCCCTTCTAGGTTATAAGCTGCAAACAACACTTTCTGATTATCTGAGCACCCCAACACATCAAAGATCTTCTCTAGGTGAGCAATCCAATTCTCTGCATCAATTGGAGTCGGAGCTGAATTGAATACATGTGGTTTCTGTTTCTGAAACCTCTCCAACCATACATACATCGGAACCACCTGCTGTTCAAGACCATTTGTATTCCCTTCCTCAACATTTGCTTGTTCACCATTATTTCCCGGATTCCCTTGCTCAGGAATTTCTGGTGGCGGCTGCTGCATTGCCTGTTCAACATGTGCCACCAACTAAGGTAAAGCCTGATTCACCGCCTGATTCACCAAGGTAGCCAATTGAGCATTTATCTGATCATTAGGTTGTTCATTGGGCTGACCAGAACCTCTTCCCCTATTGTTGCCTCGCCTCCCAGCAACTCTGGCGGATCTACGAGCCATCTAAGAAAAAGATAACGATTATAAACAAAGCAGATTAGGGATAAATTCAAATATAAGCGATATAATAGTGAATGTAAAATCAAACGAAACAAAAACCTAACCTAGAAGTCTACCCATAACTCACAGGTCAAACCTAAATAGGTTTTCTACAAGAAAGAACCTAAGCTTTGATACCAACTCTGTAACACCCCCTTTCCGAAATAGAAAGAGAGGTTACTCAAAACACAACAAAACTAATGAATTTAATAGCAAGGCTCAAAGCCACAAAAGAATAGTCTTAATAACTGATAAATACGACAAGTCAACCATAATAAATCTCCAACTGTCTCAAACCACAATCTAAAATAATTATTACAATTCCAAGTAAACTGACACATCAAGTCTAAACAGAGTATTTCTAAATCATTGGAATGAATGAAGCTCTTATCACACTTGCCCTTGAACCCCCTGATTACCTGCCGGAAGAAAAGCACAGCATGAGCCAAATGCCCAGTACGGATATAGAATAAAAGAATGATGAAACGAAATAACTAACACAATTTAATGAACTGAACTGAAACGAACAAAACTAACAAAATGAAATAATAGGCTGAATCAAATGGTTGGGTGTTATTTCATACCGAGCTCAAAATAAAACAGAAATATACTTTGCCACACAGGCAAGTCAAATAATGCCACATAGGCAAGTCAAATAATGCCACACAGGCAAGTCACACACACTGGACCGCGAATCCAATGCATATAAAATCAGAAGGCGTGTTTGGCACAAACATCACCAATCCGCAGAACAGAACAGAACAGAAAAACTAGGGTCGACCCATACGCCTCCCACAACAAAACACCAAATGGCCAACTCCCACCGGAGCACAAAACGGAGACGCCGTGGACTGATCACACCGCCACGGAAGGTGTCATGCCTCGGTGCCAAGAGGACATGCCTGTGGTACCCCCACAGGTGGTTATAGCTCAGGTATACCCTACGGTATATTCTAACAAAAATACTATGTCCAACACATGCGACATAATACCAACAAAAGGGTTCTATATGTACATGTTGAACCAAATCAAATTATAGTCACACGGTCTCAAAAAGAAGGTAAAGAATACATATACTCATTCTACAATTATCAAAAATAAATAGTACTAAACATGATAACCTAACTCAAAGAGCACAAATACGAGTCATATGTATCAACTCCAAAATGAAACTAATATATTTATTTCACAGGAAACAATTATGTGAAATAATAACGAAATTCGAACAAGCGACAAAACGAATAAATCAAATTTAACAAGAGTATCGCTGAAAGAGTACGGAATCCGTACTTGGATTAAGCAATGTAATACCCAAAATTTAAACAAAATTATGATAATCCCCTTCAAGTCAATCTAATAAAATAAAATAAAATTTTATTACAAACCTAATCATTAACAACATAATATTTTTAAATTTTATCAAGTAAATTTTTATAATTTTATGAACAGGATTAACTAGTTTAAATTAATATACACAATTTTCAATTTAATTCATTAATTCTATTTTTACTCTTCATAAATCACATACATAAAAAAATCTATAAATATATATATATACACACATACAACTCATCCTAAAATCAAAGTTGATATATATATAATTCTTGCTATACTAGAAAAGTTCAGAACTTCCCAATTGCATGATCACGTTTTTTTTGAGAGCAATTTGTAAATCTATTATACATATAATTATATGGACTACAACACAATTTTATAGCAGTTGGCTTAAAATCAAGTTACGAATTTAATTTATGTATTTTTTTTATAAGCACATGCAAGCTACTGTTATAGGTTAACTTTTCAAATTCTATATATATATATATATATATATATATATATAGACATCAATCATGCTCCATCTTAATACCATCAGTCCATCATGCGAACGAAATTATATATATATATATATATATATATATAATAAATCAAAGAACAATCAGCAGACTTCATGATGTAAATTATGCATCTAGATTTCAATTGATCAATCCAAAAATTTATAGTATACAACACATAAAAAAAAGTACCTAGTTTGTTTCCTGATCGCTGTTTCCTTTCTTCTCTGTAATGCGGCGCTTCTTTTCTTTTCTTTTCAGTCACTTATCAAAGATACGTGAGATAGGTTAGGGTTTTAATTATTATTTATTAATTAATATATTTTATTAACTCTCCAAATTTTAATAGGATTTTAAAAATTTACACAATTATAGACCCACTTAATTTAAAGCCCAATTTAATGTCTTTTACTTATTTTAGTCCACATAAATTAAATAACTATTTTGACCCAAATAAAATACAAAGTCCAATTAATACGTTTTAAAACAAGATAAATTTTATTATTCACTATTTATTTATTTAATAATTTTTTTTACCGGGTATTACAACAGGTCTATTCTATTTGTCTACGAAATATATATTGTACAATGATATATATTGTACATTGTGTGGAAAAGAAATGTTGGAAGAAGAATGGGGATGAAAATAACAGTTGACACTTGACAGTGGGGAGTTGAATGTTACATTACTAGTAATTACTCGTGGAAGGCACGACGTAACGAAAAATTATATTAAAATATGAAAAATATTATATTATTTAAAGATTTTTTGTAACTTAAAATAATTATTAAAATAAATAATAATAATAATTATTTTTATTATTATAATTTTTATAATTATTATTACTATTACTATTATTATAATTACTATTATTATTACTATGAATATTATTATTATTATAATTATAATAGTACTAATAATAATAATTATTATTATTACTGTTGGTGGACCCCACAATGGAATTACTGTCGGAGTTAGAAAACGACAGAAATAACTTTTTATAAAAATAACGGCAAAAGTTTTACCGTTAACTGTTGAAATACCCGGTGATAAAAGTACAGTAATACGTGTGGTTCCACAGTAGCACACAGTATTGTACAATATCTTTGATTATTGATGTTTACGTGAGAAGTCACTCAGTTTTATTCAATTATTGTCACAGTAATTGCTGCATAATATCTCACGTTATTGATTCAATTATTGTCACAATATTTTATATTATTAAATCAATAATTGAGACGACAAAGTTATTCATATTATTATTTGCATTATTGACGATGTCTAGAAAGTTCTGTCGAGAAAAGAGGTTTGGTCACCTAATTACGCGCTAATAAGGAGAAGCCCTTATCGGAAAGCCCCCTCTTTCCTGAGAATGATCTGGTTATTAATATTGTGAGTTATAATATTAATGATGAATGTTATTAAAAATGTGTTTTATGAAGCCAAGTGAATTGAGATAAATAGAGGAGATTTTTTTGAAGTATTTGTTGTAAATTTTGATTATTATTTGGACCCCCACTTGCCTATTTTTTAAAACTGTCGGTAGAAGTTATCTCAGTTTTGTTATATATATATATATATAAGTTTTGTTTTTTATGTAAAATAGAATATATTATATTTTATTGTTTGCTTAGTACTGTATAGTGTTGCATAGTACAACATAGTGCAACATAGTGCAGCATAGTAAAATCAAAATTTTTTTAGAATTCGTCCGTGATTTCGTTCGATAGTTTTACTGTACAGTCCATGATTTTATTTTCTAAATAGTATCTTTCCATTATCCTATAAATAGGATGCTCAGTTTAGAATTGAAAATCACACCAGAATCAGAGAATTATTCTTCTATAATATTGAGCGTATTTCTTTAGAGTTTAAGGAAGCTTTGAATATAGAAAATAGTGCAAGTTTTCTTCAAGAATAGCTCCGATATATCAGTTGGAATTGCTCTCTTTTTGAGTTAAGGGGTATTATTTATTTCATATTCACTTACGATATTATTTTTCGTATTCGTAAGGAATTTTATTTTCGTTCAATATTCGTAAGGAATATTATTTTTGTTCAATATTCGTAAGGAATATTATTTTCATTCAATATTCGTAGGAATATTATTTTCGTTCAACAGTAGTAAGGGGTATTATTTATTTCATATTTGCCTACGATATTATTTTTCGTATTCGTAAGGAATTTTATTTTCGTTCAATATTCACAAGGAATATTATTTTCGTTCAATATTCGTAAGGAATATTATTTTCGTTCAATATTCATAGGAATATAATTTTCGTTCAATAGTTGTAAGGGATATTATTTTTGTTCAGTATTTGTAAGAAATAATATTTTCTTCCATACTTTTGTAGTATGTAAGTAATATTATTTTGTTTCAGATTCTGATTCTACACTCATTTTGTTAAGTATTGCTTCTATACTCCTTGGAATTAGTAGAATATCCTTGATATTTACGCTTCATCTAGTATCTTTTTACGGAAATATTATTTTGAACATTCTTGATAATTTTTAATCTTTTCATGTCGGGTTACTATTCATGGGGTACTATTCCCGAAGTACTATTCACGGGGTACTATTCACCTAGGGTACTATTCACGACGAAAAATTTATTTTTTTATGTCTAGATTATTTTTGATACGTGAATATTATTCTTGAATTTTTACTCCACAAAGCAGTATCATGTTGACAATTTGGACATTTTTAAACTCTGGAAAAATTAAATTATAAATATTTAATATTTATCCTTGATCTCGTTTGATTGAATTCTTATATCATTGCATCATCCTCATGCTTATATTGTGATGAAAGTCCTCTTTTGCCCATAGTGCATAGATGAACTGTTGATTGGTATGATTATGACCATGAGTTATTCGGTATAATCATGACCTGTAATGTTACAAATGATGTGGTAAAAGTCATCATTAGCCCGTAGTGCATTGATGGACAATTGTTGGTATGATCATAACCATGGGTTCTCTTCGGCCAAGGGTGCAAAGATGAATTGTTGTTTGGCATGATCATGATCATTTGTGATAACACGAATATCCTTGGCCCGTAGTGCATGGATAATTTGTGGATGTGATAATATTGAATAACATTGGCCCGTAGTGCATGGATAATTCAGTGATGTGGATTATTTATGGAGCTGAGTCTCAGTGATAAAATTTATGAAAACCTTTTAAATCATAGAAGATAGTAGATATCATGCTCTACTTGACTCTTATAATGGATTGTTATTTCCGATGTAGTTGTTGATCTAAAACTTGTTGCATATTGTATTCTACGATAATTTATTTTTGCATTATTTTAGTCATAATATTTTTTACTGGCCTAGTTGAGCTCACCCTTTTCTTTCATTGTTCTCTTCAGGAAATGAGAATACAACTGAGACTAGTCAGGGAATGGAGTAATGGTTCAAGATGGTTGCTATAGTAGTCCTCATTATTCTATAAGAATAGTGTGATAATAATTGTAATGGGACTTATTTTGAGTTTGGATATTGTCTAGGAGACAATATTTGTATTAAAACTCACAACTTATGTCTTGTCGTATTCTGCACGACACTTAACAGTTGTATAAATTAAGTTTATATTTGACTTATGTACCGTGTATCTGGCGACTCAAGATGGGTTGTGTATACCTATTTTGGGGGCGTCACAGTTGGTATCAAAGCTTAGGGATATGATCCCTGGCTGAGATTTGAGGCTAGAACTAGGATGGGAGAGACGGGTAAATCCTTCGCTAGTATGACATACCTAAGCTTATTTGTTAATTAATTGGTCGGTCAGAATATAGGGAAAATATGTGGCATGTCAATTAACCCTTGTTTTTGTGGCAGTGTTTGAAAATGACATCTGAAAATGTTGAGATAAGCAATGGAGCACATGAGACCGTTGAGTCACCGATGGTCAATAACCAGGATAATGTGCATCAGGAAGGCAATAATCCTCAAGTAAACAACCAACTGACCAAATGATGAACGATGGGATGTTCAGAGGCTTTCTGCAATTCATGCAACATCAGGCGAGAGATACTCCTGTTCAAAATATAGGTGGAAACACTGGCAACTCACGGATGGTCACTGCTAAATAGTTCAAGGAGCCGGGACCATAGAAGTTTTTAAAAAAGCCAGAACCACTTAAGGCAGAGACGTGGATAAAATAGATCACCAAGATATTTGATGTCTTGGGATGCTTCGAGGAGCAAAAGGTTCCTTTTGCCACCTTCATGTTGCGAGGAGAGGCAGATTATTGGTGGGAATATGTAAAACTTACTCAACCTGCCGCACTGAAGATGTCTTGAGAGAAGTTTCAAGAATTGTTTAACGACAAGTACTTCCACGAAAGTATTCGTCACATGAAGGAGGTGGAATTCATCAAGTTGGAATAAAACAATATGACCGTATTGCAGTACGAGGCTAAGTTTACCGAGTTGTCCCGGTTTGCATCCTATTTGGTAGATAATGAGGTGTGAATGACACGAATATTTCTAAGAGGTTTGAAACCCAAAATACGTCAATACCTCATTTCTCACAAACTTTATTTATATTCAAATGTTGTGAATATGGCTTAGTTTATGGAGCACGATAATGAGTCAGCTCAACCAAAAGGTAACGACTAACAACACGATAATAATCGTACCAGTGGCAACGACCATCCGAACAATGATAACCATCGTGGAGGAAATTATCATGCCAGAAATGGTAAGCACTTTGATGATAATTATGGCCAAGATAATAGGAAAGGTGAACTACGTGAGAACAACTTTAAGATGAGAAAATTCAACAATGACAGAAAAACGACGGCAACAACACCAGCATCCGTTTCCAAGGAAGGAGAACGACCACCGGTTGTATGTTATAAATGCGGACAGGAGAGACATCCATCCAAACTGTATGCAGCAACCCAAAGCGTGTTTTAATTGCGGAAGAGAAGGTCATGTAGTTCAATTTTGTCGTGTGGAGAAGTCAAGTCCAGCTGGGATGGAGACACCAAAGGCCGTCCCAGAAAATTTAAAATCGATAGTTTTAGGGAGAGCATTTTCGTGATGAGGAACCCGAACGAAGTTATCACGGGTAAACTAATCATAAACTCTTGCGAAGTCTATACCTTATTCGATACTGGTTCTACCCACTCTTTTATTTCACCTATTTGCGCTCAACGTTTAAATTTAACTCCAGAGAAATTAGACTTTGACTTATATGTTGAAACTCCATTGGGAGAAACCTTCGTTACCTCCACTGTTTATAAATCTTGTTTGATTTAAATCACCACCCTCACGTTACCTGTCGATCTTATCTCTTTAAAAATACTTGCATTTGATGTGATTTTAGGAATCGACTGGTTAAATACTCATCATACTAAAATTGATTGTTTTCGTAAGGTTGTTAGCCTTCATATTCCTAACCAACCTGTTATTCGAATTCAAGCAACCAAATCACTAAAGTCAATCACTGTCATATCAAGCCATAAGTAAAGAGCCCCGAGCCTTTATCTAGTGACTTCCTTGTGTGGGATGCACCGAAGCCAGACTTTCTGTAGGGGATGCCGTGAATAACGGTGGCAAGTTGATAGGTATCAATTTGAGGTGCTATCCAAGTCTTGGATGATAGTCACAGTTTTGAATGATATTTCTATTATTAATAAATTTCCTGATGTATTCCTCGAAGAACTTCTCGGCCTATCCCCAGAGCGTGAAATCGAATGTTGTATTGACCTTGAACCCAATACAAAACTCTCAAATATTTCTTCACCCAAAACGAACGTAACATACGCCAAAGACGTTGGCTCAAGTTGTTGAAAGATTATAGCCATCCCATTCAATACCATCCTGGAAAAACGAACGTGGTAGTTGACGCGTTGAGTAAATGATCGTATGCGGTTACGAGTGCGACGTTGTTAACACAAAGACCCATTTCGTACAACTTACAAAAGATGGAGATAGAGTTAAAGACTCCAAGAACCTACGTGAAGATAGCGAATATACGATTAGAACCGACTTTAATCGATAAAGTTAAATCCGCTCAAGCTACAGACTCAGAGCTGATAAATGCGAGGGCCCCAAATCCGTGGCCCCGAATCACCGCGGATCTGGTTCGATCATTCTATCACTATTACTATATTTACGAAAGATATAAACATAAATTATTTATACAATAAACTTACACATAATCCCCAAGGTCGAGTAACCTTAACTTATACACAATACATAACTTATTTAACTTATAATAACATTAATATACCATACTTATACAAATCTAATCGCACCCATTAACTTTAAGCTGGAACTATCTTTAACCTTTCCTTGTATCCGACGTATTCACCTTAATCTGCAATGTTTATCATGATATAGCAAGGGAGATCATAAGATTGCCCATCAAGTTTAAGTTCAATAATTTAACGATATATCATGATTGAAAGAATCTGAATAATAAGCTGGCTATAATTCAACAATAGAATTGTGAACTAGCAGGAACAAACTTTTGACTGAACAAGTATATAACATGAACAAATATATCTGAACCGAATTGTAATGAAGGTGATCAACCTTTCATACCTGACTTATACATGCAATATGTACAGAGTACAATTCTACAATGACAATCAACAATGATTAACCATAAGCATATCTGAATGAAACAACTCTTACTAGAGTTAAGTAAAAACTTGCCTGAACCGTTGATTACCGCTATACAATTTATAACGCTTTATCCGAAGACCTAATATTAGTAATATAGATCTCCAATATTAAAATAATATCATCACAATATAATACTATTATATATATAGATATACATAAAATAACCTAAACACATAACACATAACACATAACCCTATCAGTCTACAACACACATAGGACTCGTTATCAAGTCAAACTATTGCAGTCTAAGTTGAACTCGACACAAATCTGACATCCCGACGGTCTAGTCGGACTTTTATCGAGTCTAAGTTCAATTAAACTCTGCTTAACACTTAACAATTATCTCAGACAATTTATTAACAATCAAAATATTTTTCATAAGCTCGTAATAATTTTTAAATAATTATTACTATTTATCATGAATTTTCCATTATTAATATCGTATTTAAATGAATTAAATATCACTTAATTCTTTTATCATTAATATTTATTTCTTATAAGATATTAATGAAATACATGTCATAATATTATAATATATTTATAATATTTCAAAGTATTTTTAATACATTATTATTTCCTTTAAATGTTTTTAAAGTAATTAAAATATTATTCAATAAATCATTATTAATATAAATACCACATTATTTTCTTTATCATTAATATTTATTTAATATTAAATATGAATGAAAATTATAGCATAATATTATAATATATCAAAGTATTTTTAATACCTTAAAATTATATTTATATGATTTTTAAACAATTAAATTCTTTATCCGATAATTGCTTTTAATATTAAAATATTAATATTTTCATGATAAAATATCAAAAGTTATATTTTATAACTTAAAATATTTTTATAACACTTAAATAATTTTATATGATTTTTAAATCATTAATTCTTTTTTCCATTATTTATTTAATATATTTATTAAATAAACTAATTACCATTAATATTGATTAATTAATGAAATTCATCCTAAAATATTAAAAGTCACTAAAAATAACTTAAAATATTTTATTATACCATAATATTATATTTCATGATTTTTCAAGTATTAAAATCATTTTAAATAATTTATTTAATATTATAATTAAATAAATTAAATACCATTTATATTCCAAAAATATTAAATATTTATGAAATATACTCTAAATAATTAAAAACTATTTTTCAGACTTTAAAATAATTTTTTGGAATTTATTTTGTAATTTTAATAATTAAAAACCATTTGATTCGATTTATTTATTTAAAATAATTATTTTTCCAAATTAAGTGTCGCTAAAAAGGGCCTATAGCAGCAGAGCATCTGTCATCGCTATAGGTGTTCTTGCTTTGTTTTGAGTTGCCCGTAAAACGCATGTCGCTTAACCGAGTGGGTGGTTTTGACCATCTAAATCATAGATTTTGATGTATCTGGGTACGGTTTTTGGGTCAATGTTATAGTATTGATGCAATACTATAACCTTAAACAAACATCATGGCCAACCTACACCAAATCAGTGAGATATAGTGTAAGACCCCAACTTATTATAAATAAAATTGAATTTTCTCTATTTATTATCTTGAAATAATATGGAGTTAATTTGATATAATACTTTGGTTATGGGTGAAATGTGAAAATTTTGCAAAATAAGCAGCAAGTGGTTATAAAATATTCATTTTGTCGGGCAATATTCATTTGGTC
Organism: Panax quinquefolius; assembly: GCA_020205615.1. Classification (NCBI taxonomy): domain Eukaryota; kingdom Viridiplantae; phylum Streptophyta; class Magnoliopsida; order Apiales; family Araliaceae; genus Panax; species Panax quinquefolius. The sequence continues at coordinate 49,925,439 of CM035171.1, read as the reverse complement.
GTGGAATATTCTTTCTGTCGGAGAATAATCGTACGACGGCGCATCCATTTGTGGGCCCCATAACGAATAACTGTCGGATGAAAAAAACGACAAGCTTGAGTTTTTATAAATAACGGCGTAGTTGTTACCGTTAACACTGTTGGAATACCTGGTGGTTAAAATATAGTAATACGCGTGGTTCGCACGATAGCATACGGTATTATTACGCAGATTGTTGAATTATTAATTCTTACGTGAAGGCACTTTACTCGATAATTGTTATACAATTAATTCTTCAATTTTTTTATTTTATTGATTCAATAATTGTTGCGTTGATATTTTATATTATTGTTGTTTCAATAATTATCAACGCATATATTTCCCATTATCGGATCAATAATTCATATTATTTGAATAATATTATTAGATATCATTATTGGTAATGTCTAGAAAGTTCTGTCAATGAGAGGTTTGGTCACCTAATTGCGTGCCAGTAAGGAGAAATCCTTATCGAAAAGCCCCCTCTTTCCTGGGAACGGCCTGGTTGTCATTATTGTGATTCTGTAATATTATTCGTGAATAATTAATTATTGGTTTATATGATAAGAAAAATATTTATTTTATGTGGATTTAAACAGAGGAATTTTGTTAGCATGTGGCATTTGATGAAAATTGGTATTTTATCTATTCCGATAAAATATTCATTCATATATATTATTATAATATATTATAATTATTTAATAATATATATATATATATATATATATATATATATATATATATATATATAAACATGTGGTTAAGGGACGGAGGTAATTAAAATGATTTTGGAATGCTAGCTGGGTTTGGTTGGTGGAAATGGTGGGTGAGAAAGCTGTCTGCAAATTCTTAATTTTTAAATATATTAAAGGAGCATTGTTTTTTTTTTCAAAGTTGAGTCATGCCTTGTCTTTTTTTTTTCAAAGCTGGCTTGTTTCTTTTTCTTTCCTTCAAACCATTCTTCAAAGGGATGGCCCCACCCATTTGAAAATATGAAATGTTAGGCATGATATTAGGCAGAGGAAAAAAAGAAGGAAATGTCAGGCGCGCTGTATCTGTTTCTTTTCTCCTTCCGTTGCTATAAATAGGGGGTAACCCCTCCTTCCTCAATCACACCTTAATAATCATAAATTCTTATTCTATATTATTGTGAGTATTTTTCTTGAGTATAAGAATACTTTGAGCGTATTTTTTTGCAAGATTTTCTCAGAATATTGTCCGATATTCCAGTCAAATCCAACTTCTACTAAGGTAAATGATATTATTTTATTGCAACACTCGTGAGAAATATTATTTTCTATCATACTCCATATTACGTAAGCGATATTATTTCTTCTCGTATTCTTAAATTTGAACTAACTATGGTAAGTATTGCTTTTATAATTTCTGAAATGATTAAAAATTTCGCTTCATCTAATATCATTTCATAGGAATATTGGTCTGAACGTTTTATCAAATTTGGAACTTTTCATATTTGTACTATTATTCACGGATCTTGTTCACTATTCCATCGCTCACTTCTTTTCGCTCACAAAAGAAATTTTTTTTTTCTTCCAAGTTATCTGTTGTGACCCTTATTCTTGAAATTTAATCCATGTTTTGATCTTCATTCTTGAATTTTACTCCACTATAGTTTATTATGGAGTATTATTGATCTTGGATAAACTGTAATACGAATCCCTAATATTTGTCCTTCGGTCTCACTGGATTCGTTCTCTAAAATGCTTTTCATCATTCTTAGTCCTTAATAGGTGATACTTGATGAATATCTTTGGCTTGTAGTGCAAAGATGAATTATTATCTGATGAATATCTTTGGCCCGTAGTGCAAAGATGAACAGGTATTGAGATGAACAAAACTAACTGATGATACAAATGAATATCTTTGGCCCGTAGGGCAAAGATGAATATTTGATGCAATATGTATATTGATTGATGTTACAGGGATAAAATATTGATGATGGATTTTTAAATCTTAGAAGATAGTAGAATTCATTCTCTACGTGACTCTTCTAATGGATTGCTGTTTCCGCTGTATTTGTTGATCTAAAACTTGTTGTCTATTATATTTTATCAGATTTTTCCCTGTTGAAGACTAATGATAAATTGTTGTATATTATCTTAGTCATAATATTTTTTATTAGGCTAGTTGAGCTCACCCTTTTCCTTGTTGTTCCATTTTTCTTCTCAGGAAGCGAGAATATAGCAGGAACCAGTCGGGGTAGAGAGTGATGGTTCTAGAAAGTTGTTTTAGCAGTCCTCACTATTTTTGTAAAATAGTGTATGAATAATTGTAATGAGGACTTATTTGAGTGTGAATATTGTCTTGAAGACAATATTTGTATTTAAACTCACAGTATGTGTTGTTGTATTATACATGACAATTGTAATAATGAAGTTGTAGTTTTCTTTCTGTACCATGTATTTGGTGACTCAGAATGGGTGTTGTATACCTATTTTGGGGGCGTCACAGTTAGTATCAGAGCTTAGGGATATGGTCTCTGGAGATCGGGGAATAGAACTAGGAGGAGAGATGAGTAAATCTTTCGCTAGTATGTCCTACCTAAGCTTATTTGTTGGTCGGTCATAATATAGGGATATTATGTGATATGTTAATTTGTTTAATTAACCTTTGTTTTATGGAAATATTTAAGAATGGTTGCTGAGAATGTTAACAATGGAGTGTATGAGACCGTGGAACAACCTTTAGTCACAAACCAGGAGAACGTATAACAGAAGGCAATATTCCTCCCATAAACACACTACTGCCAAGCAAACGATGAATGATGGAATATTTAGGAGCTTTTTGCGTTCATGCAAAAATCGGAATGAGGAGACTTCGTGTACAAAATACGGGTGGAAGTGATAGCAACGCTGCGATTCACATCCACATCAAGCGATTCAAGGAGTTGGGACCACCGAATTTATTGGAAAGCCGGATTTGATCAAGGCGGAAACGTGGGTCAAGCAAATTACCAAGATATTCGATGTCTTGGGATGAATGGAGGAACATAAGGTTCCATTCGCCACCTTTATGTTCTCGGTGAGAGGAGACTCTTGGTGGGAGTCATGAAGCGTACTACCCGACTGCTTTTCAACATGTCTTGGGAAATATTTCAAAATTATTCAATGACAAGTACTTTCCTGAAAGTATTCGTCATATGAAGGAGGTAGAGTTTATTAGACTGGAACAAAACAACATGACGGTGTCCCAATATGAGGCGAAGTTATTTGAGTTATCGAGTTTGCACCTCATTTGGTAGAGAATGAGGAGCGAATGACAAGGATGTTTCGAGAGGTCTAAAACCCGAGATTCTAACAATATCTTATCTCTCATAAATTTTCTTTATATTCAGATGTTGTAAACAGGGCTCAATTATTAGAGTGAGATAATGAGTATGTTCAAGCAAGGGAACACAACCAGGGTCATACCGGTGGTAGCGGTCATCGAAGAAATGAAAACCAACAGGGAGGAAAACATTCGGACAAAAGCGGTAACCACTCTGGTGGTAATCGTGGCCGTGATAATAGAAGGAGCGAGTCGGGAGGAGATTTCAAAAAGAGAAGGTACAACAATGATAATGTGAAGACGTCAGCTCAAACATCAACTGTTTTTAGGGGAGGAGAACGGGCACCGGTCGTTTGTTACAAATGCGGGAAAGTGGGACACATCAGCCCAAACTGTCCACAACAATCCAATGTGTGTTATAATTGTGGAAAGGAAGGTCATATAGCTAGAGATTGTCTAGTTGCGAAACCAAGTTCAACGGGGATGGTGACTCCAAAGGCTGTCCCGAATAAGTGAAAATCAGCGGTTCCTGGAAGAGCTTTTGTCGTGACTGGCCTAAACGCAAGGAACCCGAACGAGGTGATCACGGGTAAGCTAATCATAAACTCTTGCGAAGTTTATACCTTACTAGATACCGGTTCTACACATTCTTTTATCTCCCCTGCTTGTGCTCAACGTTTAAACTTGACTCCGGAGAAATTAGACTTTGATTTATCAGTGGAGACTCCGTTAGGAGAAACTTTCGTTACGTCCACTATTTATAAATCTTGCTTAATCCAAGTTGGCACCATCACATTACCTGTGGATCTTATCTCTTTAAAGATACTTGCTTTTGATGTGATTTTAGGGATTGATTGGTTAACCACTCATCATGCCAAAATTGATTATTTTCGTAAGGTTGTTAGTTTTCATATTCCTAACCAACCTGTTATGCGAATTCAAACAACTAAACCCCTAAAATCAGTCACTGTCATATCAAGCCAAAGCTATTCGTTTATTAAAAAACGGATGTCAAGCTTTCTTAGCCCATGTTATGGATTTGAACAAAGATAAGTCAGATTTGAATAATATTTCTGTTGTTAGTGAATTTCCTGAAGAACTTCCCGGTCTACCCCTAACACGTGATGTTGAATTCTTTATTGACCTTGAACCGGGTACAAAACCCATTTCTAAAACCCCATATTGAATGGCTCCTATTAAACTTCAGGTGTTAAAAGTCCAACTATAGGAATTGTTAGACATCGGTTTCATTCGTCCTAGTACATCTCGTTGGGGTGCTCCTATTTTATTCAGTAAAGAAGAAAGACGGGAGTATCGCGACTTTGTATTGACTCTGAGAATTGAACCATGTCACCATCAAGAATAGGTATCCGCTACCTCACATTGATGACTGTTTGACCAATTCAAGGAGCACAATTCTTTTTAAAGATCGATCTTCGCTTACGGATATCATCAATGAAGATTAAAACTAAGGATATTCAAAGGCGCCTTTAGAACTCTCGATGACGGGCATTATGAATTCTTAGTCATGTCTTTTGGATTGACTAATGCTCCTGCTGCTTTCATGGATATGATGAACCGTGTATTCAAGGAATATTTGGATCAGTTCGTTGTTGTCTTTATTGATGACATCCTCATCTATTCCAAAAGCCGTGAAGATCATGAGCACCATTTGAAGCTGATACTTGAAAGGCTTTGTGAAAACAAGCTATATGCCAAGCTAAAGAAATGCGAGTTCTGGCTTGAGGAAGTAGCATTCCTTGGGCACGTGGTGTCAAAACATGGAGTATCTGTTGACCCGACGAAGATTGAAGCAATACAAAGTTGGGAGCAACCAAAGTCGGTGACCGAAGTGCGTAGCTTTCTGGGCTTAGCTGGTTATTATCAGAGATTCGTGGAAGGATTTTCTCGAATCGCTACTCCGTTAACTCAGTTGACTCGGAAGGATACAAGATTTGTCTGGAGCGAGGAATGCGAGAAGAGTTTCCAAGAGCTCAAGAGGAGACTCATTTCGGCACCTGTTCTTGCAATACCATCTGGTTCGGATGGATTTGTTATATACAACGATGCTTCAGGCAAAGGGTTAGGATGTGTTCTCATGCAACATGGGAAAGTCATAGCCTATGCCTCACGACAACTCAAAGAATATGAGAGGAATTATCCTACTCATGATCTAGAGTTGGCAGCAGTCGTTTTCGCGTTGAAAATCTGGAGACACTACCTGTATGGGGAGAAAGTGGAGATCTATACGGATCATAAAAGCCTCAAATACTTCTTTAACCTAAAAGGAACTCAACATGCGGCAACGACGTTGACTCGAGCTATTGAAAGATTACGATCATACCATTCAATACCATCCTGGAAAAGCAAACGTAGTAGCTGACGCATTGAGTAGAAGATCGTATGCGGGTACGAGTGCGATGTTGTTAACACAAAGACCCATTTTGTACGATTTACAAAGGATGGAGATTGAGTTAAAGACTCCAGGGACCCATGTGATGATGGCGAATATACGAGTAGAACCAACTTTAATCGATAAAGTTAAAGCTGCTCAAGCTACGGCCCTGGGGCTGATGCGTATGAAGAAGAAAGTGCAAGAAGGTGCTGTTCCAGAAGCAAAAATCGACGAAGAAGGAATACTTCGAGTCAACTCTAGACTTTACGTTCCTAACAATTCTGACTTGAAGCATAGAATCATGATGGAGGCACACAACACCCCGTTTGCAATCCATCCTGGGAGTACCAAAATGTATCATGATCTTCAACATACATTTTGGTGGAACAATATGAAGAGAGAGATCGCGGAGTTTATCTCGAGGTGTTTAACCTATCAACATGTAAAGGTAGAGCATCAAGTGCCGAAGGGTCCATTGCAACCACTTGATATTCCGAAATGGAAGTGGGAACACATTACTATGGATTTCGTTACGGGTCTTCCCATGGTTTCTCAAGGCATATATGCGATTTGGGTTATTGTTGATAGATTAACCAAGTCTGCTAATTTCTTGCCTATACGTGAGACTTATTCCCTTGAACTTCTTGCTAGTATGTACGTGAATGAGATTGTAAGATTGCATGGCATGCCAGTATCCATAGTTTCGGATCGTGACCCAAGATTCACTTCACTATTTTGGGTTAGCTTGCAAAAAGCTATGGGCACTGATTTACAATTCAGTTCGGCATACCATCCTCAAACGGACGGACAATCAGAGAGGACTATTCAAACTCTTTAAGATCTATTAAGACTCTATGTCTTAGATTTCAAAGGGAGTTGGGATAAGTACCTGCCATTGGTGGATTTATTTTACAACAACAGTTATCAAGCAAGTATAGTTGTGGCTCCATTTGAAGCATTGTATGGACGAAAGTGTCGCTCTCAAGTATGCTGGGATGAGGTGGGAGAAGCAACATTGTTGGGACCAGAGTTGGTACGAATGACTACAGAGAAGATTCAAACGATTCGACAACGTATACAAACGGCACAAGATCGACAAAAGAGTTATGCTGATCTTCATCGAAAGGACGTGGAATTTAATATTGGAGATCATGTACTGTTACGTATTGCTCCATGGAAGGGAGTTACAAGATTTGGGAAGAGAGAAAAGCTCAATCCAAGATTTGTTGGTCCATTTGAGATTCTAGACCGAATAGGAAATGTTGCCTATAGACTCGCGTTACCTCCAAGTATGTCTCGTGTTCATAATGTTTTTCGCATATATATGCTTTGTAAATATGTGAAAGATCTGAACCATATTATTGCGTTAGAACCAGACGAGATAGCCGAAGATTTAACGTACGAAGAGGTGCCTGTTAAGATCTTGGATAGGAAAGAGCATGTCCTACGCACCAAGGTTATACCACAAGTTAAGGTTTTGTGGAGGAACCATGCTATTGAGGAAATGACATGGGAGTTGGAATCGGAAATGAAAGCGAGATACCCTCACCTTTTCGAAACACCAGGTACGTACTTGGAGGGGTGGTTGTAAGACCCGAACTTATTATAAATAAAATTGAATTTTCTCTATTTATTATCTTGAAATAATATGAAGTTAATTTGATATAATACTTTGGTTATGGGTGAAATGTGCAAATTTTGCAAAATAAGCAATTGGTTATAAAATATTCATTTTGTCGGGGAATATTCGTTAGGTCGTGGAATATTCTTTTTGTCGGAGAATATTCGTACGACGGCACAGCCATTTGTGGGCCCCATAACGGATAACTGTTGGATGAATAAAACGACAAGCTTGAGTTTTTATAAATAACGACATAGTTGTTACCGTTAACACTGTTGGAATACCTGATGGTTAAAATACAGTAATACGCGTGGTTGCACATTAGCACACGGTATTGTACAGTATTGTTGAATTATTGATTCTTACGTAAGAAGGCACTACTCAATAATTGTTACAGCAACTACTGTTCAATATTTAATTTAATTGATTCAATAATTGCTGCGTTGATATTTTATATTATTGTTGTTTCAATAATTGTCACTACATAGTATTTCCCATTATTAGATCAATAATTCATATTATTTGAATAATATTATTAGATAGCATTATTGGCAATGTCTAGAAAGTTCTGTCAAGGAGAGGTTTGGTCACCTAATTGCGCGCCATGAAGAGAAAAATCTTATCGGAAAGCCCCCTCTTTCCTGGGAACGGCATGGTTGTCATTATTGTGAATAATTAATTATTGGTTTATATGATAAGAAAATATTTATTTTATGTGGATTTAAATGGAGGAATTTTGTTAGCATGTGGCATTTGATGAAAATTGGTATTTTATCTTTTCCAATAAAATATTCATTCATATATATTATTATAATATATTATAATTGATTAATAATAATATTATATATATATATATATATATATATATATATATATAAACATGTGGTTAAGGGACGGAGGTAATCAAAATGATTTTGGAATGCTAGCTGGGTTTGGTTGGTGGAAATGGTGGGTGAGAAAGCTGTGTGCAAATTCTTAATTTTCAAATGTATTACAGGAGCATTGTTTTTTTTTTCAAAGATGAGTCATGCCTTGTCTTTTTTTTCAATGCTGGCTTGTTTCTTTTTCTTTCCTGCAAACCATTCTTCAAAGGGATGGCCCCACCCATTTGAAAATATGAAATGTTAGGCATGATATTAGGCAGAGGAGAAAAAGAAGGAAATGTCAGGCGCGTTGTATCTGTTTCTTTTCTCATTCAGTTGCTATAAATAGGGGGTAACCCCTCCTTCCTCAGTCACACCATAATAATTGTAAATTCATATTCTATATTATTGTGAGTAATTTTCTTGAGTATAAGAATACTTTGAGCGTAGTTTTCTGCAAGATTTTCTCAAAATAATATTCGATATTCCAGTCAAATCCAACTTCTACTAAGGTAAAGGATATTATTTTATTGCAACACTCGTGAGAAATATTATTTTCTTTCATACTCCATATTACGTAAGCGATATTATTTCTTCTCGTATTCTTAAATTTGAACTTACTATGGTAAGTATTGCTTCTATTATTCCTGAAATGATTAAAAATTTTGCTTCATCTAATATCATTTGATAGGAATATTGGTATGAAATTTTTATCAAATTTGGAACTTTTCATGACTGTGTACTATTCACTTCAGCATCTGATCATTCATTCTTCTTCATTTGAGTCTTTCATTCACAAAAGAAAAAAAATTATTTTTTTTTCTTCCAAGTTATCTGTTGTGACCCTTATTCTTGAAATTTAATCCATGTTTTGATCTTCATTCTTGAATTTTACTCCACTATAGTTTATTATGGAGTATTATTGATCTTGGATAAACTGTAATACGAATCCCTAATATTTGTCCTTCGGTCTCACTGGATTCGTTCTCTAAAATGCTTTTCATCATTCTTAGTCCTTAATAGGTGATACTTGATGAATATCTTTGGCTTGTAGTGCAAAGATGAATTATTATCTGATGAATATCTTTGGCCCGTAGTGCAAAGATGAACAGGTATTGAGATGAACAAAACTAACTGATGATACAAATGAATATCTTTGGCCCGTAGGGCAAAGATGAATATTTGATGCAATATGTATATTGATTGATGTTACAGGGATAAAATATTGATGATGGATTTTTAAATCTTAGAAGATAGTAGAATGCATTCTCTACGTGACTCTTCTAATGGATTGCTGTTTTCGCTGCATTTGTTGATATAAAACTTGTTGTCTATTATATTTTATCAGATTTTTCCCTGTTGATGACTAATGATAAATTATTGTATATTATCTTAGTCATAATATTCTTTACTGGGCTAGTTGAGCTCACCCTTTTCCTTGTTGTTCAAATTTTCTTCTCAGGAAGCGAGAATATAGCAGGAACCAGTCGGGGTAGAGAGTGATGGTTCTAGAAAGTTGTTTTAGCAGTCCTCACTATTTTTGTAAAATAGTGTATGAATAATTGTAATGAGGACTTATTTGAGTGTGGATATTGTCTAGAAGACAATATTTGTATTTAAACTCACAGTATGTGTTGTTGTATTATACACGATAATTGTAATAATGAAGTTGTAGTTTTCTTTCTGTACCATGTATTTGGCGACTCAGAATGGGTGTTGTATACCTATTTTGGGGGCATCACATATAGTGCATCAAAGTATTGTCAGAGACTGTTCTTCATCTTCTAGGTTACCCAGAAATGAAGAACAACTCAATGTGTCACTTTTGGAGCTTCGTAACTTGTATTCTGTAACTTTTTTGGGTGAAATAAAAGTTCACAATTGTAGTCTTGATGTCAGAGTACAACCTCATAACATCATAGCAACATAACAACATCAGCTACACAAGATCTGGGCCGGTCAAACTAGGAATCAAGAACTGTTCATGAGAAATCTGGGTTTCCTAGATTTCTTCATAAGGCAGTCGGTCAACGCTTGTTTGACCTTAATTATCTTCAATTCTGTTGTTAATTTAGGCGATCTAATATCATAAAAGTGTAGTTCATATAGTAGTCTATAACATTAAACCTACAAAATGACCTAAAACCTAAAACACAAGCAAGATCACAGCCTGCAAAAACGCTGTCAGACGTTCTGGAAATTCTGGGTTTGCCCAGAAACCAAATTTCGTGACCGGTCAACACTGTTTGACCAACAATAACTCTCGATCTACAAATGATCTGGACTTGATTCAAGTTCCAGATCCAAGACCTTATAACATACAACAAGTAGAAACTCTTAAAACACTTAAACACTTAACATAGACGGATCTAGGAGACCTGACATTTGACTGTCAGACACCATTTCTCCAGTTTTCCATATTTGAGAAATCTTTAAATTCGAGTATCTAAATGATATGGATCTAGGTTTTGTCAACCCAGATCATCAAATGACACCCTCTAACATAACTTTAAACAACAAACAACAACATTAAACATCAAATCAAAAGATTTCTAGGTTTAGGGTTTTATACCTTTTGAGCTTTAATTTTTAATTCTGATCTTGATGATCTGATGTTGTTAAGCTAAGGGGTGATTCTTGGCTTTGTTTTACACTCTCTCTCACTCTATAATTTTGGATTTAGAGAGAGAAGAGCTTAGGTGAGAATGAGAAATAAAGTGGCCCATTTCTCTCTCTTTCTAATCTTTATATCTAGCAATGCAATGCATGTGGTCACAATTGATGATGATTCATTGGATATAAAAGTCTTAAGCTAGAGTTAGGGTGGTTCACCAACTCATTTTAGGGCTAGATCTACAAGCAATCTACTAAATAATGCAATAAGGATAATTGAGTCATTTTGCTTCAATTTTTAACACCAAAGTTGTAATTTGATCAAACCCTAAGGGTTTAGGGTTTGGAACACTTAGGGTTTAGGGTTTGAACCCTTAACTTTGCAATTTAATTTCTAACAATTCTGAATTTCGGTTTTCAAAATAGAAAATTAATATTTCTAAATTATACTTAGAATTTTATAATTATATTAAAATTTACTAATCATAATTTAAATCTTGCTAATTAGGATTAGTGTTTCCTAATTAAAATTGATAATTTAGCAATTAGGGTCATAATTGGTCATTAGGGTTTATAACCCACGAATTAGGGTTTCTAATAGAAAAATAATTTTCTAATTTAGAAATTAGATTTCATAATTAGATTAGAGTTTTCTAATTACTATAACTTGAAAATTAGGATTAACGTTTCCTAATTAAGAATTAAAATTACCTAATTATAAATTAGGGTTTCAAATTTACAAATTAGGGTTCCTAATAATTAGGGTTTCTAATTATTAGAATTTCTAATTAATGAATTAGGGTTATCCCTAACTAAGTTTGTGATTAATACAAAAACCATATACGTTGTACTTAAATCCCCAATTTACGGTTCCCATAAACCGAATTATGGTTTTAAAATTTCCAGAACTGAACTTGGGGTTTCAGAACCAGTTTCTAGGGTTTCTTATCCATTGCTAGGGTTTTCTAACAGAACGTTGACCTTCTTAATCATATTAGGGTTTGACACTGATAAAATTTATCTGGTTAACCATTGACCCTTAACCACATACTGAACACATAAATGACCATATACACAGAACATATTCACATATACACTTAATCCTGAATAATTCACTTAAATCCTTCACAGAATTTTGAAATTCTCAAAATTCATTCTCAAAAATATCAAACACATACACTTATTTTCTGTCTAGGTTCTAATATTGAACCTTAAATCAATTAATTAAAATTTTAAAAATTTTCTAAATTCTCAAATTGTCACATTCACCCCTTCTTCTAAAAATTTCATCCCCGAAATTTACCTTACACCTTACACCATACTGCTTACACCATTCACACACATTCACATGCTACTTAATACATTCTTCACAAGAATAAAAATTTTAAAATTGTGCTGAGGGGTTTTACAGACTATTGTTTGTCATTTTCACAAAGGTTTTATGGAAATTCATCCGCAAACCGTCATAACTTACGGACATAGTGGGTAATTAGTCCGGTATGCCCTGTACTTATAAAGTACTACTGGTCTGATCTATTTCTCGTCTCTGCCATAGGCACAAAAATTCTACCTCAGTCTTATCGGATTCCTCACCAAAATAATTTGGTTCGAGAAATTTCTTTCAATGAACACTTAGAGTTTTCATAACATTAGTCTAGCTGAATCGAATAGCGTAGGCTCATATCAATAATTCAATTCAATTGAATTATTTAGGTGTAGCCAAACCCCGTTGGCAAAATTAAAATTTTTGAAATAGTTTGAAAATGACGCCATGATGCCGTACTGTATTAACAGTCCGTTTGAGGATGCCGTCATTATATGACTTTGTCATAACACATCATACAATAGTGGAACACTGATTTTTAGATCGAATTCACACTAAGTATTCCTGCATTTATAAACCTATCAACTTTTATCATCTCTGCACCAGGTTACATGGTACATGAGTGATAAATAAAAGATATTTTGATATTTCAAATCATTTGCGTCTAGCTGAAATAAGTAGCATAGACTATACTTTAAACTGTTTCAAAAATAATTACGAGTCTACATATTTTTTTATTTTTGTTTTCAAAAGCACATAGTGCGTATTTAGCTTGATGTCAAAATTCCGAAGTCTAGCATAGCTAGGAGTTTTGGAAAACTTATGTCTCCACTAATAATCATTTGCTTAACAATCTATCTGTTCCTATAATCTTTAATACTCCATTTACACACAACTATACCCAGTTCGTCAAACCACACTTATGAGTTCATTTACTTGCCACAACCATATGAGTTTAAGAACTTGTCCTAGTCAGACCTTTGGCGTCCATTCGCTGAGGGGTTCATAAACATTTCATATAACTATGAGTCAAGAATGTCACATAAGTATGAGTTTTAAGAACTCGTACTTAACCTTATATTCTCCACCTTTAACCTATCTATCTGTTCTACACATGAGAAAGGAATCACCCTATTAACATGCATATAGCAAATAGCGCGACACAAACATCCCAATAATTATCCTAACTCCCTTCTCCATACGAATTTCATTTAATCCGTATTCATAATCCTTTCCTGAATCTGTACCAATTCATAGTACAACTGACACCCAGCAATCTTGCTGTAAACCTTTCAATCATTAGATTGATTCTTCTCCTTGCTATCACCTTATCAGATCACGGGGAGATCTCATCGTATATATTACGATTCATTTCTATACTATGATCTTTTTGTTTTACGATCTCCTATCACTGTACTTTTAGTCTTTTAGACTCTATCTATTCATCACTACTGTTCAACTTTATTATCAGTGTAAAACCCCAACTTTTTGAATAAAAATGAATTTTCGATAAATATCATTTTGAATATTATGGAATAAATTTGATATAATGTTATAGTTGTGGGTAATATTTACAAATTTTGTAAAGTATGGAAGTTGTCATATTATATTCGATTGGTCGGGAAATATTCTTTTTGTCAGAGAATATCCGTATGACGGTACAATCATTGGTGGACCCCACAACAGAATTATTGTCGGATTGAGAAAATGACAAAAATATTTTATAAAATCAACGGCGGAAGTTTTACCGTTAATATTGTTGAGCTACTCGGTAGTAAAAGTACAGTAATACGCGTGGTTGCATAGTAGCACATGGTATTGATTATTGATGCTTACGTGAGAAGTCACTCAATTTTGTTCAATTATTGCTATAGTAATTGTTGTGAATTTTTCTTATTTTATGGACCCCCATTTACCCATTTTTCAAAATAATCGGTAGGAAATTATTTTTAATAGTGGGGCCACATGTGGGGCCCGTGTGTGGAAGAAATTAGTGAAATGGGCAGATTCACGAGAGTTGTTTTATATGGAAGGTAACATGATATTTATATATATATATGTTTATATATATATGATGATTGGTGATTATATATATAATATATATATATATATATATATATATATATATATAATGTTTGATTTTGAAACGTGGGGGAGTACAATTATTTTGATGGCTTTGTTGACAAAGTGGGAGGGGAGTATACATATATTATATTTTATTTAAAAGATTTTGCTTTAAATATGGACCGTTAGATTAAAGTAAATCAATCTGGACCGTTCATGAGTTAGTTACTATGCAGTCCATTTTTCTATAAATAGAAGCTCATTCCTTCATTATTTTCTTACGAATTCATTGAACTCTAGAGAGATAAACTAAAGAGAGAAAGAAGAAAGTGTTCTGCTACTTCACTACTTATATAACCAGTACCCTTCTTCTTAAGGTAGGGAATATTATTTGTTGTACTCGTAAGGGGTATTATTTCTTTTGTATTCATGAAGAGAACTTATGTTATTCCATTATTTATTATTCTGTTGGAATAACCTGTATACACGGGCTACCATATACTTGGTGAAATTCTTCTGTTATTCCATTCTTTATTATTACATTTGGAATATCACATGCATGCGTTTACTGCCTAGGACTGATTCCGTCTTTATTATTACATGCTGGAATATCCATGCATGCGTTTTACGGCGGGACTGATTCCGCCTTTATTATTCTCATTGGAATATCCTGTCTCTGTGGTGTTTCTGCCGGGACTGGTTCCGTTAATTATTATTCTGTTGGAATAACCTGCCTGTGCGGTTTATCACATGCCTGATGATTTCTTTTGTTATTCCATTCCTTATTATACTCAGTTGGTTAAAGTTTTGACTTCTATACTCCATAAAATTAGTGGAATATTCTTGATATTTGCGCTTCATCCAATATCTTTTCATGGAAATATTTTTCTGAGCATTCTTGAATTTTACTGCACAAAGCAGTATCATGTTGACAATTTGGACGTTATTAGTTCCTGAATAAATTAATTCTTAAATTTGTTTTATTGAATTCTTATATCATTGTCATCATCCTCATGTTTATATTTTTGAAAGTCATCTGTGGCCTGTAGTGCATAGATGGACTTGGTATGATTATGACTAGGGATTATTCGGTATAATCATGACCGTAATATTATAAATGATGTGGAAAAAGTTCTCATTGGCCCGTAGTGCATTGATGGACAGTTGTTGGCATGATCATGACCATTAATGAATACACAAATATTCTTGGCCCGTAGTGCATGGATAATTATGGTCGTGATACTAAAGAATATCCTTGGCCGTAGTGCAGGGGTGATTCGATGATGTGGAATATTTATTAAGCCGAGTCTCAGCGATAACAGTGATGATGAAAAACCTTTTAAATCATAAAAGATAATAGATTTTATTTTCTACTTGACTCTTTTAATGAATTTCTTGTTCCACTGCAGTTAAACTTGATGTCTATTATATTTTATCAGTTTAACATTGTTGAAGACTAATGATAATTTATTCTGCATTATCTTAGTCATAATATTTCTTACTGGGCTAGTTGAGCTCACCCTTTCTTTCACTGTTCTCTTCAGGAAATGAGAATATAGCTGGGACGAGTGGGGAACGGAGTGATGGTCCAGAGGATAACATTAGTAGTCCTCACTATTATGTGAAATAGTGTGTTAATAAATGTATTGAGGACTTATTTTGAGTTTTAATACCGTCTAGAAGGCAATGTTTGTATTGAAACTTACAGCTTATGTTGTATATTTAAAGATTGTATTTGTATTCTGTACCATGTATTTGGCGACTCATAATAGGTGATGTATACCTGTTTTGGGGGCGTCACAGTTGGTATCAAAGCCATAGAAAAGAGCCCCGAGCCTTTTGCTGGTGACTTCCAAGTCTTGGGATGCACCGAAGCCAGACTTTCCGTAGGGTACGCCGTAAGTAACGGTGGCAAGTTGATAGGTATCATTGTGAGGTGCTATCCACGTTAAGGGATAGAAGTCACAGTTGGTATCATAGCTTAGGGATATGATCCCTGGCTAAGATGTGAGACTAGAACTAGGAAGGGAGAGATGGGGAATTCCTTCGCTAGTATGATCTACTTAAATTTATTTGGTATTTAATTGGTTGGTCAGAGTTTAGAGATAATATGTTACATGTCAACTAACCCTTATTTTGTGGCAGTATCTGAAAATGACATCCGAGAATATTGAGAATAGCAATGGAGCACAGGAGACCGTTGAGTCTCCACATATTAATAATTAGGATAATGTGCATCAGGAAGGCGACAATCCTCATGCAAACAACAACACTGACCAAATGATGAATGATGGATTGTTCAGAGGCTTTATGCAATTCATGCAACATCAGGCGAGAGCGGCTCCTGTCCAAAATGTAGGTGGAAATACTGGAAACTCTCAGACGGTCACCACTAAACAGTTCAAGGAGCTATGACCACCGGAGTTTATTGGAGAGCCAAAACCACTTAAGGCGAAAGCATGGATAAAGCAGATCACCAAGATATTTGATGTCTTGGGATGCTCCGAGGAGCAAAAGGTTCCCTTCGCCACCTTCATGTTGCGTGAAGAAGCGGCGAGTTCTTGGTGGGAATCAGAAAAAGCGTACCCGACTTTGACCTTACTTAAGATGTCTTAGGAGAAGTTCTAAGAGCTATTCAACGACAAATACTTTCCCGAGAGTATTCGTCACATGAAAGAAGTGGAGTTTATCAAATTGGAATGAAACAATATGACCGTGTCGCAATACGAGGCTAAATTTGCGGAGTTATCCCGGTTTGCATCCCATTTGGTCGATAATGAGGAGCGAATGGTGTGAATGTTTTTAAGAGGTTTGAAACCGGAGATACGTCAATATCTTATTTCTCATAAATCGTGTTTGTACTCAGATGTTGTAAATAGGGCTCAGTTATTGGAGCGTGGTAATGAGTCAACGCAACCTAAAGAAAGCAGCCGGCAGCATGAAAATACCAGTGGTATCAGTCATCGAAACGGTGACAACAAACGTGGAGGGAATCAACATGCCAGAAATGGTAACCACTTCGGTGGTAATCACGGCCAAGACATTAAAAATGTACATTTCAAGAAAAGGAGATTCAACAATGATGGAAAGACGTCAGCACTAGCAACCGTGGTTAAGGAAGGAGAACGACCACTTATCATATGCTTCAAATGCGGAGGGGAAGGACATATCAGTCCAAACTGCGCGATGCCATCCAAAACGTGTTATAATTATGGAAGAGAAGGTAACCTAGCCCGATTTTGTCGTTCACCGAAGACAAGTTCAGCTAGGATGGAGGCACCAAAGGCCGTCCCAGAAAAGTCAAAGCCGGTGGTGCAAGGGAGAGCATTTGTTGTGACCTCCCAGAAAGCAAGGAACCCGAATGAGGTCATCACGGGTAAGCTTATCATGAACTCTAGCGAAGTCTATACCTTATTTGATACCGGTTCTACCCATTCTTTTATTTCTCCTACTTGCGCTCAATGATTAAACTTGACTCCGGAGAACTTAGACTTTGACTTATCTGTGGAAACTCCGTTGGGAGAAACCTTCATTACATCCACTGTTTATAAGTTTTGTTTGGTTCAAATTGGTACCCTCACATTTCCTGTCGATCTTATTTCATTGAAAATACTTGCATTTGACGTGATTCTAGGGATTGATTGGTTAACTACTCATCATGCAAAAATTGATTGTTTTCGTAGGGTTATTAGCTTTCATATTCCTAACCAACCTATTATGCGAATTCAAACAACTAAACCATTAAAATCAATCAATGTCATTTTAAGCCATAAAGCTATTCGTTTATTGAAAAACGGATGTCAAGCTTTCTTAGCTCATGTCATGGATCTAAATAAAATTACGTCAGTTTTGAATGATATTTCTATTGTTAATAAATTCCCTGACGTATTCCCTGAAGAACTTCCTAGCCTACCCCCAGAGCGTGAAATTGAATTTTGTATCGACCTTGAACCCGGTACAAAACCCGTTTCCAAAGCCCCATATCGAATGGCTCCTATTGAACTTCAGGAGTTAAAGACCCAACTGCAGGAATTGTTAGACATTGGCTTTATTCGTCCTAGTTTTTCTCCTTGGGGTGTTCCTGTTCTATTCGTGAAAAAGAAAGATGGGAGTATGCGACTTTGTATTGATTTTCGGGAGTTGAATCATGTCACCATCAAAAATAGGTACCCATTGCCACGTATTGATGACCTGTTTGACCAGTTGCAAGGAGCCAAATTCTTTTCAAAGATTGATCTTCGTTCCGGATATCACCAATTGAAGATTAGAACCGATGACATTCCAAAGACGGCTTTCGAACTCCCGATGCGGGCATTATGAATTCCTATTCATGTCCTTTGGATTGACTAATGCTCCTACCGCCTTCATGGATATGATGAACCGAGTATTCAAGGAATATTTGGATCACTTTGTGGTCGTCTTTATTGATGACATCCTTATTTATTCCAAAAGCCATGAAGATCATGAGCAACACTTAAGGCTGATACTCCGAAAGCTTCGTGAATACAAGCTTTATGCTAAGTTGAAGAAATCGAGTTCGGCTTGAGGAAGTAGCATTCCTTGGGCACGTGGTATCAAGTCATGGAATATCCGCTGACCCAAAGAAATATTGAAGCTATTCAAAGTCGGGAGCAACCTAAATCGATGATCGGTATCGTAGCTTTCTCGACTTAGCTGGTTATTATCGGAGATTCGTAGAAGGGTTTTCTCGAATTGCTACTCCACTAACTCAGCTGACTCGGAAAGATACAAGGTTCGGTTGGAGCGAGGAATGTGAGTAGAGTTTTCAAGAACTCAAGAGGAAACTCATTTCAGTACCTGTTCTGACAATACCATCTGGTTCGGAGGGATTTGTCATCTACAGTGATGCTTCGGGCAAAGGGTTAGGATGTGTTCTCATGCAACATGGGAAAGTCATAGCCTATGCCTCACGACAACTCAAAGAATATGAGAGGAATTATCCTACTCATGATCTAGAGTTGGCAGCTGTTGTCTTCACACTAAAGATTTGGAGGCATTACTTGTATGGGGAGAAAGTGGAGATCTTTACGGATCATAAAAGCCTCAAATATTTCTTCACTCCAAAGGAACTCAACATGCGATAACGACGTTGGCTTGAACTGTTGAAAGATTATGATCATACCATCCAATACCATCCTGGAAAAGCGAACGTGGTAGTTGACACATTGAGTAGAAGATCATATGCGAGTACGAGTGCAATATTGACAACACAAAAGCCCATTTTGTGTGACTTGCAAAGGATGGAGATAGAGTTAAAGACTCCAGGGACCCATGTGATGATGGCGAATATACGAGTAGAACCGACTTTAATTGATAAAGTTAAAAGTCGCTCAAGCTACGATCCGGAGGCGATGCGTATGAGGAAGAAAGTCTGAGAAGGTGCTATCTTAAGCAAGAATCGATGAAGAAGGAATACTTCGAGTCAACTCCAGACTTTGTGTTCCTAATGAACCTGATTTAAAGTATAAAATCATGATGGAGGCGTACAACACACCGTTTACAATGCATCCTGGGAGTACCAAAATGTATCGTGATCTTCGTCATACATTTTGGTGGAGCAATATGAAGAGAGAGATAGCACTGTTTATCTCAAGGTGTCTAACTTGTCAATGAGTCAAGGCGGAGCATCAAGTACCAAAAGGTCCATTGCAACCACTTGAAATTCCAGAATGGAAGTGGGAGCACATTACCATGGATTTTGTTACTGGTCTTCCCAAGGTTTCTCAAGGCATTGATGCAATTTGGGTCATTGTTGATAGATTTACCAAATCTGCTCATTTCTTACCAATACGAGAAACTTATACACTTGAACGTCTTGCTCGTATGTATATAAACGAGATTGTAAGACTGCATGGTATGCCAGTATCTATAGTTTCTGATCGAGACCCAAGATTCACTTCACAATTTTGGGTTAGTTTGCAAAAAACTATGGGCACAGATTTACGATTTAGCTCGGCATATCATCCTCAGACGGAAGAACTGACATATTGGTATGGATCTTATTATGGAATTTCTACCTTTTTGAGTCGGGGTTACTATTCACGTATACGACACTATTCACGTATACGACACTATTCATGTATATGGCACTATTTACTTATATGACATTATTTACGTATACGGTACTATGTATGAATACGGAGTACTATTCAAGAGTTACTATTCATGAGTTACTATTCACGGGTACTATTCACAACAAAATTGGTTTCTTTTTCTGACCAAATTATCGTTGATTTATGAATGTTGCTCTTGAAATTAAATACAGTTGTTGATCATATTGTTTTTATTATCATATATAACATTTTTATAACCCTAATGATGATATTTCTCTTTGACTTGAGTGTAAAGATGGGTAGATTATTGGTATGATCATGACTATGGGTTCTCTTTGGCCAGTAGTGCAAAGTTGAATCGTTGACTGGTATGATCATGACCATTGAATTTATAATTGAATATTTTTAGCTTAAGTGCAAAGGTGAATTGATCAACATGGTTATAATTATGGTTTATAGAATGATTATGTATTTCTTTGAGATATGAATATCTTTGTCCCGTAGTGCAAAGATGACCTGTTGAATATCTTTGGCCCGTAGTGCAAAGATGACCTGTTGTTGAATATCTTTGGCCTGTAGTGCAAAGATGACTTGTTGATGAATATCTTTGGCCCGTAGTGCAAAGATGAATTTATTAGTATGATTATGAACATGAACTGTGATTTGGTATAACCATGATCTTTGATGTTTCGGTAAAGACAAGTGATGAAAATTATTTTCGTCCTAGGGTGCGAAGAGGAATTTAGAATCACAATTATGATTATGAGTTATTCATATGATTATAGAAAGGAACTGTTGATTGATGTTACAGGGATAAAACATTGTTGGTGGATTTTTAACATGGAGAAGATAATAGACTTCATGGTCTATTTGACTCTTCTAATGGATTGCTTCGTTCACCGCAAACGTGGTTGAAATTTTTATCATCGACCATATGTTCTAAATCTACGATTTATTACTTTGTTGAAGGCTATTGATAATTTATTTATCTTTAGTCATGATATTCTTTATCATTAGTTGTGCTCACCCTTCATTTCACAATTCCTTTCGTGTAATAAGAGTGTAGGTTTGGGTCGAAAGCGGGGTAACAGGAATAGAATCAATGTGGTCATCATTTAGTAGTTATATTTGGTGAATCAAATAGGGTGAAAGCGAACCCAACGTTGGAAGGGTGTTTTGCCACTATCATACAAGATGTCTAATGACATACAACCTCGTGTCATCATAAAGACGTGGTTGTGCTCATACACTTCTTTGAGTAAATTCTGAGCACTACCTATATAATCTGGGTGTTTGTTTGAAGTATAATTCTCAATTAGAGACAGTGGAGATAATGATATGTCAAGAGAAGACTTCCCGTTTTTCTTTGGGGTCTATTGGGTCAACCAATGATAATTCCGTGGCCATATGATATCTATCATAACCTAGAAGCATGGCCTTCCATGTACAAAGGTTTCCTTGAGCACTTCCCAAAGATTTTAATTTCTAAAACAGTTTTTGACTATACCTTTATATAAGATGTCATGGTGATGTGCTACCCAAGTTGGTGTCAAGAGTCACAGTTGATATATATATTTGTATCAAAACTCACAACACATGAGTTGTTGTATTTTGCATGACAATTGTTGTAATAAAGTTGTAGTTGTTTTCTGTACCATGTATTTGGCGACTCAGAATGGGTTGGATGGAATGGACCTATTTTGGGGTCGTCACACTTAGAGTTTCTGAACCGATTTCTAGGGTTTCTTATCCATTGCTAGGATTTTCTAACAGAACGCTGACGTTCTTAATCATATTAGGGTTTGACACTGATAAAATTTATCTGGTCAACCCTTGACCCTTAACCACATACTGAACACATAAATGACCATATACACAGAACATATTCACATATACACTTAATCCTGAATAATTCACTTAAATCCTTCACAGAATTTTGAAATCCTCAAAATTCTTTCTCAAAAATATCAAACACATACACTTATTTTCTGTCTAGGTTCTAATATTGAACCTTAAATCAATTAATTAAAATTTTAAATTTTTTCTAAAGGCGTTATTCTAGAATCAAGAATCGACGAAGAGAGGAAATCTCAACCCTCAATTTTATTGGTCTATTTGAAATCCTCGATCGAGTAGGAACTGTGGCCTATAGACTCGCTTTACCACCAAGTATGTCGCGTGTTCATAACATTTTTCATGTATCGATGTTACGTAAATATGTGGACGACCCGAACCACATTATTGAATTAGAACTACACAAGATATCGAAAGATTTAACGTATGAAGAGGTACCTATTAAAATCTTGGATAAGAAGGTCTTAGGAGATTACATATTTAAATTTGATGTTGAAAGTAAATATTCATGATTTCATGTAAAGTCCTTAAAGGAATATATGTACAAGGACTTAGCAGTAGATCAAAATTGTTAGGTTGATCTGAGCTATTAATGTTTATAATTCTGTAAATGAATGTATAGATGAAAAGAACAAAGCTATTAGGTTGATCTATATCTCGAGATGTAATAAATAGGCTTCAACAGAATCGTAGTCTATCAAGCTGATCAAGAAATTGCAGAAGCTAAGACAGGATCGTAGAGCATCGAGAATCGTAGTATGTCTACCTTGAAAGGCCTCTCCTGGAATCATAGAGTGGTCCAAATGTTTGCCAAGCTAACTCAGAGATCGTAGTGTGCTCTCGGAAGCGTAGAGTTTACAAGACAAGCAAGTGAAGATCGTAGTGTGATAGTACTTAAGAGAAATTGTAGTGTTCTCGTTTGCTAGTATTAGATCTAGCACCAAGGTGGCAAGACACCACGATCAGAATCGTAGAGCTTCATTTGTCTGTGTCAGAAGCATCGAGCCTCGTCCGTTTGTTTAAAGAATAAATCGCAACAAATATGGAATGGGTTATAGACGTTGAAGTTCTCAGGAGTCCCAATTACACAACAGTCATCCTTAATATGTAACAAAGAAATGTATTGAAGAAGTTAAGGAAAGTACTTTGGGTCAGCAGAAAACATCTTTTCAGGTGTTAGGTGAGGCAATGATCCTTTATGTCGATGGGGTCGATCGCAAATCAGAAGTTGTGCAAAACGTCTCCATCAAAGTTCAGAAATGTCAAATGCATTTAATGCTTCAACGGATGTCTCCATTTAATGCTTTAACTGCTATTGTAGACACTCTAAATTTTCTTCTACTGTTACTAACATTACAGGAGGACAGATTCATCTTTTAAGAGGGAACCCTGAAAGACAATCCAAATCCATACCGGATACTACCAGAAGTTCATCATCAAACCCCGGATCGCAATCTGGGAGTAACCAAATCCAACCCCGGAGATAGCCCCGGGAAATCATGTTCCAACCTTGGAGATAATCCCGGGAAAGTAAGTTTTAACCTCGGAGATGACCCCGAAGGATCAAGATCAAAGCCTGGAGATAGCCCCAGGAGGTCAAGCCAACCTCAGAGATAACCCTGAGGACAGTCAAAGTCAACATGAAGTCAACCTCAGAGATAACCCCGAAAAACGATCGCTACAATCTATTGGCCGGAGATAACCAGAGAGGGGCAAAATGGTCATTTTGCCGACTCAACTTCACTTTAAATCAAATACACTCAAAATACTTCAAAGGAAGTCCCACAAGAGCGATATCTTAACTCCGGAGCGCAAACTACACAAAACGGCTCACTGGATTGCCTGACGGAAACCCGGGAATGCCATTTAGGTCATGGACCCATCTTCCTAGAATAAAAAAGGTCAAATCATATATCATTGTGTAGTTCTCAGAAAGAGCTTTCCAGAATGGTATGACACGCTTCCATCGGACTCCCGGATTGAAAGTTATGAGCGTCGATCGAGCAGTAACAACACAGACGTTTCTCGACACTGGCGGGACCCACACCGCCTGGGCACCCCGGTAGCCTGCAAGTGCACACTGCACTAGGTGCCACAGTGAGACCTGCGGCTCCAACCTCTATAAATATGGGGCTTGGGGTGCTTTGATTTGCTAAGAGAAAAAATCGGAAACCTGCGATAATTCGCCTTCAAGACTCGCCCATACAAAGGTATTTTCCCACTTTTAAACACCTGTGAGCTCTTATATAGCCTCTTTTTTTACCCACAAAAGCTGTGTGTTTACCCACTCTAAAGATATAGAAGCCTTCTTTATCGCTTAGTCGTAAGCCTTCTCACACACTTTAGAGTCTTTCTCTTCATCTTTACACACCCTTACACGTTGAGAGTCATGTTGCTTGCTTTTTGCGGGACTTCTATTCCATGGTTTCATTCCATCAGTATATATATATATATATATATATATATATATATATATTTATATATATATTGACTAACATTATCGAGTTATGCCTCGATTGAGCCTAGATTTTGATGCGAGCGTTCTTCGCTTTAATATATATATATATATATATACTTATATATATCAACCGTGTGTCTGGACTTTGTTCGATGAGCCTGAACTTGATGCAGTGCGTTTATTAAGCTTTTATATATATATATACTTATATATATCAACCGTATGTCGGACTTTGTTCGATGAGCCTGAGACTTGATGCAGTGCGCATTTACTCGCTTATATATATATACTTATATATATGAATCGTGGTCGAACTATGTTCGATGAGCTTTGAATTTTACATCCTAATGCGTTTATTGCTTTTATATATCTATATATATATATATACATATACATATACATACATATATATATATATATTTATTTATTTTGTCCTGCCTGGAGTTCCCTTCAGTAGTGATTGATCGCTTTTCTGACTTTTCTTTACATTTAAATCCCGCTCGAGTTTACTTAAGTGGCGATTGGCCAAATATTCTGACTTTTAACGACTTTATTTA
The DNA here is from genome assembly GCA_020205615.1 of Panax quinquefolius. Classification (NCBI taxonomy): domain Eukaryota; kingdom Viridiplantae; phylum Streptophyta; class Magnoliopsida; order Apiales; family Araliaceae; genus Panax; species Panax quinquefolius. Next base: position 49,900,310 of record CM035171.1, on the reverse strand, counting down.
TATTTCTGATCCCCCATGGAGGTGCTTCGTGGTTGGTGATCATGTCTGTATATGTATATATATATATATATATATTTATCGCTTTTATATATATACCTGCTTATTGCTTTTATACAAATTTCAATATTCTGTGCACCTAGGAATCATGTGATCACAGATTCATCCCATTGGATCTAGATTCGGTTCGCGTGATGGACATTTTCAGCTGTAAGCAGCTTGTAAATTATTTTGTGATGTCTGTATTTCCTCAGATGGTTTCCATACCCACGAGGAAGTCGGCATTATTTTTGGATATATTATTTTTCATACGGATGCCTCGCATCCGTCAAATAAAATCAATTCAGCCGCTCACTTAATAAAAATGGGAGTGTAAAAGGTCTCAATTCCTATTGAGCATCAGGGTTTGAAAAACCTCTTTTATAAAACATCATTGCCATATCTTGCTAAAAACTAAATTTTTACATAAATTCAAACCCTGTGTATATAGGTTCGAATGAGGCCTCGTACAAATTTCATATAACAGCACATTGACCCACACATACACACACACACACACACACACTCAGATAATAGTTTCTTGAAAAGAGGCGGTCACCGTGGTAACACGGATGTTGGGGGGTGCCTAACACCTTCCCCCCGCATAACCAAGTCCCTGCACCTAAATGAATCTCGGTTTGTAGGCCAGTATATCGATGTCACATCAACGGGTCAATGTAAAACCTTTTCTCGATTGTGTTGGTACAACCATTTAAAAACCAACTGGCGACTCTTAACAGTCCCATCATTGACATTATACATGTCGGACCTTTTTCACTTGTTTTTTTCAAACAAATCTCACCTAAAATGAGAACACCAAAGAACAAGTAACGGAAAGGGACACCCAAAAATCTCGACGTCGACAGCTATAACTGCTTAACTCCCATTAACTCATTATATCTTAAAGGGGAAACAAACAAATCACAATTCCGCTGTGTTTAAATCATTATCAAAACTAACAAGTATTTCGAAAAGAATTTTAAAAAAAATTTATTCAACTCCCCTCCTTCTAGATAACTATTGTGCCTCTGGGTACTAACAATTGGTATCAGAACAAGTTCTATCAAATAGCCTACAAAGCTTAAGTAGATCCAATGGCACATCTGATAAGCGAATCAAAGACTAGAGGAGGCAGCAAGCCACCTATGTGCAACAAAGATAAATTTTCCAACTGGAAAGTTCGTATGCAAGCCTACATGGATTCAATAGATGAAGATCTATTTGAAACTGTTCAAAATGGGCCCTACGTTCCTATAAAGCTTGCACCAACTTCAGACGACCCAAACAGAATTCAGATCAAGGTTAAAGAAGAATGGAATGATAACAAAAAGAAAGCTGTCCAACTCGATAAAAAGGCCAAGAACATTTTGTTCCAATCTTTAGAAGATGACATGTTCAAGAATGTGGTCAATAGCAAAACAACAAAGGAAGTATGGGAAGCATTTCTCATCATGCATGAAGGAACAGAAGAAGTCAGAGAAAACAAGCAATCTCTTCTGACTCAGCAATATGAAATGTTTGCACACATTCAAGGAGAAAATGTCACTTCCACATACGAAAGATTCAATGTACTGCTCAACTCTCTCCGAGCCTATAGAAAGATCTCTCCAAATAAAGATCTAATCATAAAGTTCATGAGAGCTTTACCTAGCAATTGGGATGCCAAAACCACTGCCATCAGAGAATCAAAGAATCTCCATAAAATGACTGTTCAACAGTTATATGGCAACCTTCTCACGTATGAACTGAAGCTGACTCAACGAGCAGAAACTCTATCTGAAGGAAGAAAGAATGATAAAGGGGTTTCTCTCAAAGCAACAAACAACATCTCCAAAGCCAACACTGAAAATGTCTCTGACTATGATGAAGATGATGATGAGGACTTTGCAATGCTGGTAAGAAGACTCAAAAGGTTCATGCGTCAAGGCAGAATAAGCAAACCAAAGAAAGTCAACAACTATAACATCCAGGAGCAGATAAATGACTTATACTACAACTGCAAGAAGCCTGACCATTTCATTGCAAACTGCAACAAGCCTCTTAGAGAAGAACTAAAGAGGAAATCAAATCCAAAGAAAGAATTAAAAGGCAATAAAAGCCTCAGAAGAAAGACAAAGGTCTTGTGGCCGAAGGATCGTGGAGTGACTCAGACGGCTCAACTCCCGAATCTGGAGATGATGAAGATCCTCAAATGACAAATCTCTGCCTAATGGCTAAACATGCAAAGGATAAGAAGAGCTCTGACATTCATGAAGTAAGTATAGATGAGGTATTTGACTTTAACTCTCCTGATGTAGATATTGATAATTTAAGAACTGCACTACATGGCATAACATCTGATCTGCATCAATACATGAAATGGTTCAGAGTTCTATCCAAAGATTATTCTTTTCTTGAAAAAGAGAAAGAGAAAGTTTAGGAAGAACTGGAGACAACTCTTCTAAGTACTAACTCTCTCTCTAAACTTGAAGCTGAGAATAAACTCTTAAAAAAGACAAATGATCTTAATGCACAAAGAGAGTCAAGCCTAACCTCTAAAATTGAGGAACTAGAAAGGAAAATCTCGACATGGAATAAATCCTCTTCTTCCATGGACTCCCTGATCTCGAGTCAGAGAAGTACATTTGACAGAACATGTTTAGGTTTTGGGGAATCCACCTCAGAACCATATGTGGAAAAGATAAAGGAAACTAGCTCTAGTAATGCTTCAAGTTTTAGTAGAAATATTACATTTGTGAAATCCTCACAAAAGGAAGAACCAGTCCAACCCTCCTCTTCTGATCCAATATATGTTCCAAGGAATAAAGGATCTCATGCTGGCATATGTTTCAGAAAAGAGAAGAGTAACTTAGTCACTACTCTCCAACCTCAAAGGGTCGTAAAGTCGAGTAAAATCAACTCCATGAACTAACTGGGAAGAAAAAGTAGAGTTAAGCCTCACTTCTCACAAATTATGAAACACAAGGTCACATGGAAAAAGGAGAATCAGTATAAAGGAAGGATTGCTAAGAACCCACATAAGTCCAAATTGAGGAAGAATCCACACACACACACACACAAGCATGCATCATATTAGATGCTTTGTATGTAATAAGATATGTCATAAGGCTGTAATATGCTACCATAATCCTATGCATGTGAGACCCAAAATTAAGCAAATTTGGGTTCCCAAGGGTACTAACAAAATAGGACCCATGCAAGTATGGGTACCAAAATGAGAGTTTAATCTTACCACAGGAACAGAGCTCCATGATCACAACCTTGTATCTGGATAGTGGATGCTCAAGGCACATGATCGGGAACAAAGCCCTTCTGTCTAACTACATAGAGAAAGAGGGTCCTTCAGTCATCTTCGGAGACAATGGCTCTGGCAAGACAAGAGGATATGGCTCAGCTGGAAATGGTGCAGTGTCCTTCAGTAAAGTAGCCTATGTGGAAGGATTACAACACAATCTTCTGAGCATAAGCCAACTTTGCGATAAGGGTCATCAAGTCACCTTCCTCAACAATTAATGTCAAGTCAGAGATCTAAAGACATCCTCTATAAAGCTGACTAGAACAAGAGAAGGAAATGTCTACACTGTTAATCTTGGTCAACTGAGCTCGGATGAGACAATATGCTTTCTGGCTAAAGCATCTGAAGAAATGAGCTGGTTATAGCATAGAAGACTGTCTCATCTCAACTTTAAGAGCATGCCAAAACTGGCCTCCAAAGATCTAATAGTAGGCTTACCCAAGTTCAGTTTCATCAAAGAAAGGTCATGTAATGCCTGTTAGCTTGGAAAATAAACTAGAAGCTCATTCAAGAGCAAAACTATCAACTCAATTGACAAGCCTCTGCAGCTGCTTCACATGGATCTATTTGGGCCAATTCCGACAACAAGCCTTGGAGGGAAGAGATACTCTCTGGTTGTAGTGGATGACTACACCAGATTCACATGGGTGTTCTTTCTAAACTCAAAAGATGAAATGAGCTCCCAACTAATCAAGATGTCCAGACTGGTGATGAATGAGAAAGGGGAGAAAATCAAGGCTATAAGGAGTGATCATGATAGAGAATTCAACTTCTCTGAGATGGACCAGTTCTGCACAGACAATGGCATCAGTCATAACTTCTCAGCTCCACTAACTCCTCAACAAAATGGAGTAGCTGAGAGAAAGAACAGAACGTTTATAGAGGCTGGAAGAACTCTACTAGCAGTAGTTCATCTACCTGAATACTTCTGGGTAGAAGCTATCAACACTGCATGCTACACTCAGAACATATCGCTACTTTCATGTATTCGGTTGTGCATGCTACATTCTCAACAATAGGAAACAATATCTGACAAAGTTCCAACCCAAGTCAGACGAAGAAATCTTTCTTGGACATGCCACTGATAATAAGGCTTATAGAGTGTTCAACAAGAAGACGCTGAGTGTTGAAGTCTCGATTCATATCATCTTCGATGAAACAGACTTGGACAAAACAGTGTCTCAAGACACTACAAACGATAATTCAGACACTATCAACAAGAACGTCGAGCTCAACACCACGATCATAGTTCTAAAAAATGAATTTGTTGAGCAATGAGAGGAGATCGTAGAGAGAACTACGCAAGACAACGAACATCCATATCAAAAAGCAAAAATTGATCTCGAAGGTCTCAGACAAGAAGGAATCAGGACAGATGTTCCAACAGGAAACTGATGGGCAAAAGATCACACTCAAGACTTAATCATTGGAGATCCAAATGCAAGAGTCAAGACAAGAGCTGCCACCCAAAATGAGTGTTTCTATCTAAGCTTTCTATCACAAATGGAACCCAAGAAGATAGAAGATGCTATGGAAGACTCCAGTTGGATAGAATCCATGCAAGAAGAACTAAATCAATTTGAAAGAAGCAAAGTGTGGGGATTAGTTCCAAAGACCAAGAAACCATCCAGTCATTGGCACCAAGTGGGTCTTCAGAAAAAAGATGAATGAAGATGGAGTAATAACAAGAAAAAAAGCAAGACTAATGGCCAAAGGTTACTCTCAAGAGGAAGGCATTGACTACGACGAGACCTTTGCACCTGTTGCCAGACTAGAAGTCATCAGAATATTCCTTGCCTTTGTTGCTCACATGAAATTCAAAGTATTTCAGATGGATGTCAAAAGTGCATTCCTGAATGGTGAACTTTAAGAAGAAGTATATGTGGAACAACCTCCAGGTTTCATCAATCCAACATTATCTAATTATGTCTATAGATTAGACAAAGCCTTATATGGTCTTAAACAAGCACCTAAAGCATGGTATGAAACATTAACTAACTTTCTTATTGAAAATAGTTTCACTAGAGGTAGAGTAGATACCACATTATTTCTTAGAAAGCATAAAGACAAAGTCTTATTAGTTCAAATATATGTTGATGACATTATCTTTGGCTCTACTGATGAAAAATTATGTAAGAGATTTGCCAAACTTATGCAGAGCAAGTTTGAAATGAGCATGATGGGTGAGCTGAACTTCTTTCTTGGATTGCAAGTAAAGCAGACTGATGAAGGAATCTTCATAAACCAAGCCAAGTACATTAAAGACTCAAAAAGTATGACATGGAATCAGCCTCTCCCATGAAAACCCCAATTGCTCCAGCAACCAAGCTTAACAAAGATAAAAAAGGTAAAAGTATTGATATAACTCAATCCATAGGTATGATAGGCTCTCTTCTATATCTAATTGCCAGTAGACTAGACATAATGTTTGCAACATGCATATGTGCTATATTTTAAGCTAATCCTAAGGAATCACACTTAGCTGTTGTAAAAAGGATTTTCAGGTATCTCAAAGGAAAACCTTACTTGGGACTTTGGTATCCCAAGGAGTCCTCCTTTGAACTAACTGGATATACAGATGCTGATTTTGCAGGTTGCCAAATAGATACAAAAATTACCAATGGCACCTGTCAGTTGCTAGGAAATAGACTTGAGTCCTGGTTTAGCAAGAAGCAAAACTCAGTATCTACTTCAATTGCAGAAGCTGAATACATTGTGGCTGGAAGCTGTTGTGCTCAAATCTTATGGATGAAAAATCAGCTAGCAAGATTATGGGTTTGATTTCAAATCTGTACCTGTTTATTGTGATAACACAAGTGCCATAGCAATAACACACAATCCTGTCATGCCCTCTAGGACTAAGCATATAGAAATAAGATATCATTTTATTGGGGATTATATTCAAAATGGAACAATATCTTTACAATACATTCCTACTGAAAATCAACTTGCTGATGTCTTTACAAAGCCTATAGATGAATCCAGATTTAATAAATTAATAAGCGAGTTAGGAATGCTAATTCTACAACCATAAAATCTATGCTCTAGTTTATGATAACCATGTAGATATAAAAGCTAAGTTCAAAATCGTAGAGATAACCATAGAAAGTTTACGATCGTAGAGCTGCCTCAACATGACAAAGAAACATCCTGCGATGATAAAAGTTCCAACAAATCTGAGCAATCCCTCTGTCAAGCACCTCAGGGACAAACCTAATCCTTAGTTCATTCTAAGAGGTTGGCCCTTCCTGAGCTACCTTTACCTGGAAGGAATGCTAAGTCAAAAGTTCATCACAAGGACCAGGGTAGAAAACATTCGTAGAGCAGATTCAGCAGTTGACTCAATGATCACAGTGCAAACTCAACGATCACAATGACAACCTCAATGACCATAGTGCTACCTCGACGATCGTAGTCCTCCCAAAGAATACATTAGCTCAAGAGGAGCTAATGGCAAATTAGTATTTTCTACACAAGTTAAAATCGTGGAGCCAAGCAGAACTTGACACATGGACTACTAAGCAAATCGAGAGGAGAGAAGTTACAAGTACAGTTTGAAAATATCTTTTTGAAATCAGAAGTTCAAAAAGCTTATTCCTCTCTCTACTAGCAGAAACCCTAGCCTTCAGAAACGCTTAACCAACCTCAGTGCAAAGAAATCAATAGCGGCTTCAAATGTTATCACTGGTTACAGATTCTGCTTTGATGAGTTCAAGATAGCTAACCCTCAATTCCACAAGAATCTGTCTCTATTGAAGAAAGCTGGTCTTGAAGAAGCTCTGGGCACCAACACATGGATCTACCCTAAGCTAGTAAAAGAGTTCTATAGAAACGGAGCTTTTGAGAACGATGTTATAAGCACAATGGTCAAGGGCGAGGAAATCATACTTAAAGCTGAAGATATAAACCTAGCCCTAGGTTTTAAATCGAAAGGACTTCCATCAATGGAGGTCATCTACTTCCATAAAGGACTGAAGAAGATGCATCATAAGAAGTTTCAGACAGTCAAGGGATACAAGAAGAAAGAGTTTCCCCAAAGGTATGAATTTTTGGCTGACATTGTTGGGAAATGCATATGTTGTAAGAGCTCTGGCCATGACTCTGTGAATGGAGTACAACTTAAGCTCATGACAGCAATCTGCTTCGGGGTTCAACTCAACTATGGAGCCCTACTCATCGACTGGATTGGGAAGTGGATTCTCAGTTCGAAGAAATCAAAGAGCTCTGGAAAGATGCTCTATGGGTGATTTATAAGCATTATCCTGCAGTTAGCTCTGGGTGATAAAATTAGGGATAATGAAGGAGAATCCATTAATCCCAACAAAAGGATTGTGAGGTCCCCGAATCTGAGGTTCCGAATCACCGCAGATCCGGTTCGATCATTCTATACAACTATTACTATATTTGCGGAAGATATAAACATAAATTGTTTATACAATAACTTTACATACTATTCCCCAAGGTCGAGTAACCTTAACTTAATCACAATCATAACTTATATAACTTACAATAACATTAATATACAATAATATTACAAATCTAATCGCTTACATTAACTTTACACTGGAACTATCTTTAACCTTTCCTTGTATCCGACGTATTCACCTTAATCTGCAATGTTTATCATGATATAGCAAGGGTGAGCATAAGATTTCCCAGCAAGTTTAAGTTTAATAATTTAATGATATATCATGATTGAAAGGATTCGAATAATAAGCTGGCTATAATTCAACAATATAATTGCGAACTAGCACGAACAAACTTTTGACTGAACAAGTATATAACATGAACAAATATATCTGGACCGAAGGGTAATGAAGGTGATCAGCCTTTCATACCTGACTTATACATGCAATATGTACAGAGTACAATTCTACAATGGCAATCAACAATGATTATCCATAAGCATATCTGAATGAAACAACTCTTAGTAGAGTTAAGTAAAAAAAAACTTTCCTGAACTGTTGATTACTGCTACGCAATTTATAACGCTTTATCCGAAGACCTAATATTAGTAATATAGATCTCCAATATTAGAATAATATCATCACAATATAATACTATTATATATATAGATATACATAGAATAACCTAAACACATAACACATAACACATAACCCTATTAGTCTACAACACACATAAGACTCGGTATCAAGTCAAACTATTACAGTCTTAGTTGAACCTGACACAAATCTGACATCCCGACGGTCTAGTCTAACAATTCACGAGTTTAAGTTCAATTAAACTCTGCCTAAACACTTAACAATTAACTTAACTAATTTTATTAACAGTCAAAATAATTTTCATAAGCTCGTAATAATTTTTAAATAATTATTACTATTTATCATGAATTTTCCATTATTAATATCATATTTAACTAATTTAAATACCACATAATTCCTTTATCATTAATATTTATTTATTATCAAATATTAATGAAATATATGTCATAATATTATAATATACTTATAATATATCAAAGTATTTTTAATACCTTAAAATCATATTTATATGATTTTAAACAATTAAATTCATTATTCGATAATTACTTTTAATATTAAAATATTAATATTTTCATGACAAAATATCAAAAGTTATATTTTATAACTTCAAAATATTTTTTAACACTTAAATCATTTTCATATGATTTTTAAATCATTTATTCTATTTTTCCATAATTTATTTAATATATTTATTAAATAAAATAATTATCATTAATATTAATTAATTAATGAATTTCATCATAAAATATTAAAAGTCACTAAAATAACTAAAAATATTTTATTATACCATAATATTATTTTTCATGAATTTTCATGTATTAAGATCATTTTAAAATAATTTATTTAATATTATAATTAAATAAATTAAATACCATTTAGATTCCAAAAATATTAAATATTTATGAAATATACTCAAAATAATTAAAAACTATTTTTCAGACTTTAAAATAATTTTTTGGAATTTATTTTGTTTTTTTAATAATTAAAAACCATTTAATTCGATTTATTTAATTAAAACAATTAATTTTAATAATTATCTGTCGCTAATGGGCCCTATAGCGACAGACCCGTCGCTATAGGTGTTCTTGGCCTGTTCTTCATCAAGCCCAGAACTTCATCGCCAGTCACCAAGGTAGGAGGGTTGACCGACTTTAAATTCTTTGTTTAAAAGATTTCTGGGCAAATAGAGTATCAAGATCGTAGTATCCATGTAATACTACAACTGAATTCCAGTTTGAATGTCATTACACAACATCACATCAAGATCTAAGCTAGCCAAATGTCTGACAACGTTGTTCTTCATTTTCTGGGTTTTCCAGAAAATGAAGAACAGACGTAGGTGCTACTTTGGTCCTTTTAATCTACACATCTCCGGCTTGTTTAGGGTGTTTGATTGATTCAGTAATGTAGTATTGATGGCAGTGTACAATTTCATAACACTAAATCATAACAACAACATCACACAAGACAAATTTGAGCCGGTCAAACTGGTAGTCAGAAAACGCCCGTTGAAGATCTGGGTTACCCAGAATCTTCTTCCGGTCGTGATGGTCAACGCAAGTTTGACCCTAATTTAATCCGATTCCGTGTATGATCTGGGAGTTTTAGAGGCATGTATTAAGAGTCCTAATTTTAGTCTATACAAATATAACAACATCATGACCCAATATAATAATATTAGCGGATCCACGACCGCAAAGTGATATCGACATCAAGATGGGTTACAGGTTGCCTGTGAAGCTCATTCTCGTGATCGGTCAATGCTGTTTGACTGATCATAACTTGAGATCTAGAAACGATACAACCCTAATTCAAGTTGCAGAACAAAGACCACATGGCATAATATAGATTCATAACATAAAACACATAAAACACTATAAACATTTAACACACACATATCTAGAAGTCCTGACATTAGGCTATCAGACAACTTTTTCAACCTTTTCCAGATTTTTGAAAACTCAATTTTTAAGCACTTTGATGTTATGGATCCATGATCCATCAACCCAGATCATTAAAAGACACCCCCTAACACATATCTAACCTATCCTTAACAACATTTAACATCAAATTCAAAGATTTCGAAATTTAGGGTTCTTATACCTTCTTATGCTTTTGATCTCTGATTTCTGACTTTGATTCTGATATTGGCTTGCTAGGAACTGATTATAGCTCACCTTCTCTCTCTCTCTCTCTCTCTCTCACTCTAGATCTCGAAAATGAAGAGAGAGAATGGCTTGGCAAAAATGAGAAATAAAGTATGTGATTTTCTCTTTCTAAATCTATATAAATTATTGATGCAATGAAATGGCTGTCAAGGTGGGCTGATATAATTGAGATATAATTCAATTGCTAGAGCTAGGGTAGTTCACCCATTCACCTTACGTTTAGATCTACAAGTTATGCTAAATAATGCACTAAGGGTAATATAGTCATTTCAATTTCTAATTTAATGGCATAATGGACATTGTCCAAACCCTTAGGGTTTAGGGTTTAAAAAAAATTAAATTTAAGGATTTCCAAATTATGTTTTCAAACTTGAAAATTAATATTTCTTAATTATAATTAGAATTTTCTAACTATATTTAAATTTCTTAAACATAATTTAAATCTTGCTAATTAGGATTAGTATTTCCTAATTAAAATTGCTAATTAAGCAATTAGGGTCAAAATGGTCATTAGGGTTTATAACCCACGAAATTAGGGTTTTAATTAGAAAAATAATATTTCTAATTTTGAAATTAGATTTCTAATTAGATTAGGGTTTCCTAAATAATTAACTTGAAAATTAGGATTAATATTTCCTAATTAACATTAAAATTATTAAATCAACAATTAGGTTTTTTCTAATTATAAATTAGGGTTTGTAATATTTACTTTTTCTAATTATTAGGGTTTCCAGTAAATCTTTAGGGTTTTCCCTAATTAGGTTATATTTAATAACGTGTAAATCTTATACCAGCATTGCATTCCCAAATTAGGGTTTCATACACCGAATTAGGGTTTCAAATTCCCAGAACTAAAATTAGGGTTTCCAAAACCGGTTTTTAGGGTTTCTTATAATTCGCTAGGGTTTTCTAACCGAACGTTGACATTATTAATATATACTTAGGGTTTGTAACATATATCGTTTATCTGGTCAACCCTTGACCCTTAACCACATTCTGAATACATAAATGACCATATCCATAGAACATAAACACGTATACACTTAATCCTGAATAATTCACCTAAATCCTTAACAGAATTTTGAAATCCTCAAAATTCCTTCTTAAAAATTTCAAACGCATACACTAATTTTCTGTCTAGGTTCTAATATTAAACCTTAAATCAATTAATAAAATTTTTAAAACTATTCAAAATTCTCGGGTTGTCACATTCACCCCTTCTTCTAAAAATTTCGTCCCCGAAATTTACCTTACACCTTACACCTTACACCATACACCATTCATACTTATCATCACATGCTACCCAATACATTCCTCACAAGAATAAAAATTTTAAAATTATGCTGAGGGGTTTTACAGACTATTGTCTGTCATTTTCGCAAAGGTTATATGGAAATTTATTCGCAAACCGTTTTAACTTACAGACATAGTGGGTAATTAGCCCGTTATGCCCTGTACTTATAAAGTACTTCTGGTCTGATCTGTTTCTCGTATCCGCCTTGGGCGCATAAACTCTTACCTCAATCTTATTGGATTCCACACCAAAACAATTTGTTTTGGGAAATTTCTTTCAATGAACACTTAGAGTTTTCATAAATGTTTGTCTAGCTGAATCAAATAGCATAGACTCATATCAATAATTCAATCCAATAGAATTATTTAGGTGTAGCCAAACCCCGTTGGAAAATTAAAATTGTTGAATTTTTTTTTGAGAATGACGTCATGATGTCGTACTGTATTAACAGTCCGTTTGAGGATGCCGTCATCGAGTGACTTTGTCATAACACATCATACAATAGTGGAACAATGATTTTCAGATCGAATTCGCACCAAGTATTCCTGTATTTATAACTCTATCAACTTTTATCATCTCTGTACCAGGTTATATGGTACATGAGTGATAAATAAAAGATATTTTGATATTTCAAATCATTTGCGTCTAGCTAAAATAAGTAGCATAGACTATACTTTAAACCGTTTCAAAAATGATCACGAGTCTACATATATTTTTTTTCAAAAGCACATAGTGCGTATTTAGCTTGATGTCAAAATTCTGAAGTCTAGCATAGCTAGGAGTTTTGGAAAACTTATGTCTCCACTAATAATCATTGGCTTAACAATCTACCTGTTCCTATTATCCTCAATACTCCATTTACACACAACTATACCCAGTTCGTCAAACAACACTTATGAGTTCATTTACTTGCCACAATCATACGAGTTTAAGAACTTGTCCTAGTCAGACCTTTGGCGTCCATTCGCTGAGGGGCTCATAAACATTTCATATAACTATGAGTCAAGAATGTCAAATAAGTATGAGTTTTAAGAACTCGTAATTAACCTTATAGTCTCTACCTATAACCTATCTATCTATTCTACACATGAGAAATGAATCACCCGCTTAACATGCATATAGCAAATAGCGCGACACAGATATCCCAATAATTATCCTAACTCCCTTCTCCATACGAATTTCATTTAATCTGTATTCATAATCCTTTCCTGATTTTGTACCAATTCATAGTATAAGTGACACCCAGCAATCTTGCTGTAAACTTTTCAATCATTCGCTTGATCCTTCTCCTTACTATAACCTTATCCGATCACGGAGTGATCTCATCGTATATATTACGATTCATTTCTATATCTTGATCTTCTTTTTACGATCTCATATCACTATACTTTTAGTCTTTTAGACTATATCTATTCACCATTACTTTTCAACTTTATTATCAGAGTTAGGAAACTCTGTATCTTTTACCCCGCCGAGATTTGTCTTTGAATCTTACCGACCAACTAACTCTATTTGAGTTAGTACTTATCTTAATCACTGCGGTTATTAGTCTCAGGTATTCCTACCTAAGGTTCATAACCTACAGCTTTGATACCAACTGTGAGGTCCCTGAATCCGAGGTCTCGAATCACCGCGGATCCGGTTCGATCATTCTATACAACTATTACTATATTTTTGAAAGATATAAACATAAATTGTTTATACAATAACTTTACATACTATTCCCCAAGGTCGAGTAACCTTAACTTAATCACAATCATAACTTATGTAACTTACAATAACATTAATATACAATACTATTACAAATCTAATCGCACACATTAACTTTACGCTGGAACTGTATTTAACCTTTCCTTGTATCCGACGTATTCACCTTAATCTGCAATGTTTATCATGATATAGCAAGGGTGATCATAAGATTGCCCAGCAAGTTAAAGTTCAATAATTTAACGATATATTATGATTGAAAGGATTCGAATAATAAGCAGGCTATAATTCAACAATATAATTGCGAACTAGCACGAACAAACTTTTGATTGAACAAGTATATAACATGAACAAATATAACTGGACCAAAGGGTAATGAAGGTGATCAGCCTTTCATACCTGACTTATACATGCAATATGTACAGAGTACAATTCTACAATGGCAATCATCAATGATTATCCATAAGCATATCTGAATGAAACAACTCTTAGTAGAGTTAAGTAAAAAAACTTGCCTGAACCGTTGATTACTGCTACGTAATTTATAACGCTTTATCCGAAGACCTAATATTAGTAATATAGATCTCCAATATTAGAATAATATCATCACAATATAATACTATTATATATATATACATAGAATAACCTAAACATATAACACATAACACATAACCCTATCAGTCTACAACACACATAAGACTCGGTATCAAGTCAAACTATTACAGTCTGAGTTGAACCTGACACAAATTTGACATCCCGACGGTCTAGTCGGATAATTCACGAGTTTAAGTTCAATTAAACTCTGCCTAAACACTTAACAATTAACTTAACTAATTTTATTAACAGTCAAAATAATTTTCATAAGCTCGTAATAATTTTTAAATAATTATTACTATTTATCATGAATTTTCCATTATTAATATCGTATTTAACTAATTTAAATACCACATAATTCCTTTATCATTAATATTTATTTATTATCAAATATTAATGAAATATATGTCATAATATTATAATATACTTAATAATATACCAAAGTATTTTTAATACCTTAAAATCATATTTATATGATTTTTAAACAATTAAATTCATTATCCGATAATTTCTTTTAATATTAAAATATTAATATTTTCATGACAAAATATCAAAAGTTATATTTTATAACTTAAAAATATTTTTGTAACACTTAAATCATTTTCATATGATTTTTAATCATTTATTCTATTTTTCCATAATTTATTTAATATATTTATTAAATAAACTAATTATCATTAATATTAATTAATTAATGAATTTCATCATAAAATATTAAAAGTCACTAAAAATAACTAAAAATATTTTATTATACCATAATATTATTTTTCATGATTTTCATGTATTAAGATCATTTTTAAATAATTTATTTAATATTATAATTAAATAAATTAAATACCATTTATATTCCAAAAATATTAAATATGTATGAAATATATTCAAAATAATTAAAAACTATTTTTCAGACTTTAAAATAATTTTTCAAAATTTATTTTATACTTTTAATAATTAAAAACCATTTAATTAGATTTATTTAATTAAAACTATTAATTTTAATAATTATCTGTTGCTAAAGGGTCCTATAGCGACAGACCCGTCGCTATAGGTGTTCTTGGCCTGTTCTTCATCAAGCCCAGAACATCATCGCCAGTCACCAAGGTAGGTGTGACAACCCGAGAATTTAGAAAAATTTTAAAATTTTAATTAATTGGTTTAAGGTTCAATATTAGAACCTAGACAGAAAATAAGTGTATGCGTTTGATATTTTTAAGAAAGAATTATGAGGATTTCAAAATTCTGTGAAGGATTTAGGTGAATTATTCAGGATTAAGAGAATAAGGGAATATGTTCTGTGAATATGGTTATGTATGTGTATAATATGTGGTTAAGGGTCAAGGGTTGAACAGATAAACGATATATGTAACAAACCCTAGGTATATATTAAGAACGTCAACGTTCGGTTAGAAAACCCTAGCGAATTATAAGAAATCCTAAAAACCGGTTCTAAAAACCCTAATTTCAGTTCTGGGAATTCGAAACCCTAATTCGATGTATGAAACCCTAATCTGAGAACTTAACGGATAATTATATTTCTTAAGTAATATTAATTGTAATATTAATTAGGGTAAAGCTTAATTAATTAGCAAACCCTAATTTCAAATTTAGAAAACCCTAATTTCGGGATTTGAAACCCTAATTTATAATTAGGGAAAACTTAATTGTTGATTTAATAATTTTAATGTTAATTAGGAAATATTAATCCTAATTTTCAAGATATGAGTAATTAGAAAACCCTAATCTAATTACAAAATCTAATTTCTATTTTAGAAAATTAATTTTCTATTAGAAACCCTAATTCTGGGTTAAAAACCCTAATGACCAATTTTGTCGTTAATTGCTAAATTAGCAATTTTAATTAGAAACTGCTAATCCTATTTAGCAAAATTTAATGTATGATTAAGAAATTTTAATATAATTAGAAAATCCTAATTATAATTTAGAAATATTAATTTTCTATTTTGAAAACCGAAATTCGAAAATGTTAGAAACTATATTGCTAACCTAAGGGTTCAAACCCTAAACCCTTAAGGGTTCAAACCCTAAACCCTAACCCAAACCCTAAACCCTAAGGGTTTGGCCAATGTCCAAAATGCCATTAAAAATAAAATTGAAATGACCATAATGCCCTTTGTTGCATTATTGGAAATAATTGGTGAATCTAGCAATAATTGAGTTGTTAAACCACTCCACAAACTCCATGTGACTCATATATCCAGCCATTCTAGCCGAAATCAACCAGATCCTAGCAACAAATCAACATATATAGATTAAAAGAGAGAGAAATGGCCACTTACATTTTAATTTCTCTCCAAGACCTTCTTTCTCTAAAATTCGAAAATGTAGAGTGAAAAAGTAAGATAAGATAAGCCATGATCAGTCCATAACTATCAACTATCAGATCATTAAGGATCAGATTCATGAATCAAAGCCTAAGAGGTATGAGCCCTAAAATAATTTTGAATTTAGTGATTTGATGTTGTTTGATGTTAGTTGTTGTTTAAAGTTGTGTAATAGGGTGTCTTTTAAGGATCGAGGTTGTTGGATCATAGATCCATAACACTTAGATGCACGAAAATAACATTTTCAAAAATCTGGGAAAGGTTGAAAAAGGTTGTCTGACAGTCACATGCCAAGGCCTCTAGATCTTTATATGTTAGTGGGTTTGTGTGTTTTATGTTATAGATATGTAGTATGACATATGGACTAGGATCTGAGGCTTAAATCAGGTTTAAATCATATTTAAATCTCAAGTTATGAACGGTCAAACCTAGTTGACCGATCACGAAAATGATTTCTGGGCAGCCCAGAAATTTCCAGAGATTCTTAACAAGCTTTTGCAAGCCTCTGATCTTGCAGTCGTTTTATTGTTTGGCCATGTTGTTATTTTGATATTGTAGTCTGACATTCATATTACACATCTAAGCCATCAGAACCACCAAATCGATCACAGCATCAAAGATAATACCGGTCAAACAACCGTTGACCAAACTGCTCAAGAACATTTCTGGGTTTTCGAGAAATGTTTAAGAACAGTTGTTGTGGCCTAGTTTGACTGACCTAGATCGTACTGTTTTGATGTTGTTAAGTTGATCTATTTAATTGTTGTTGTACCTTGACATAACTACTATATATTGGAACTTTACATCACATAAACAAGTAATGAAATGCAAATATCCAAGGCTGCAAAATGGTACCTTCGAACTGCTTGAGTTTCTGGGCAGCCCAGAAACTTAAGAACAACTCTGACATGCATTTCTAATGCCTATAACTCACTGATTAGTTGTTCGATGTCCATGAACTTAGTTGGTAGTTATTGTATTTGTAAAGCCCCCAAACTCGGGTACTTGAAACCCGAACTCGGTGCTTCACGATACCATTTCTATGAGCGAAATAATACTAATAATAATAACAATAATATAAATATCAAACTTATCTTACATTTATCAGAGTCTAATCCCAATTATGCAACCTTTACTATAATTCTTTACATGATATATAATACATATAATTGTCTATATATTGTCTAACTATTACAAAAGATACCATTAAATATGTTCTGTTTGCTTTTCTTTTCACTTGTTCTTGTCTGAACCTTCGAGTTGGTCATGCCTAGCTGAAAATATTTAAATTTAAGCATGGGTGAGCATTTGGGTGCCCAGCAAGTAATAACAATTATGAATATAATTAGCTGAAAGAAATAAATGTTTTCTTTGTACATCAGTTCTACAACGAATTTATAGTTGTGAAGTAAATTGAACCGACAATAACAACATAACAATTCTATCTTAAATTTTTAAAACTACGTATAGACTATATATATAGGGTAGTCGACATACTATGAACATTGTTTTTAGTTTTCACTAAGGTTTAGCAGAACTTCATCTGCAAACCGTCATAACTTACGGGCGTTAGGTTGTACTTCCCATGGGCCCTGTATTGATCAATACTACATTACAAGAACGATATGATCGTTCACTCTGTCCGCCTTGGGTGCATAAAAGTTTTTCCGTGATCGGGATGTTCATACTTAGACTGGAATCCGGACCAAAACAATTTGATTTGGATACAAAAAGTTTTAACTTATTCAACGATATTTCTGAATTTATGTCTAGCTGGGTCAAATAGCTTAGACGGCTTTATATTTATATATATATATATATATATATATCATCATGTGATTAAATATAATGATTATCCAAGTGGGGACACTTGTGTAACCATGTTCAGAAATTAACGAATGTAATATATATATCTCAATTACCATATACTAACATGTTGATAAACAATGATCTGGATATAGAATATATCATAATAAGGTTAATACTATAGCATAATAATAATATAATTACAAACTTCTTACTCATGTCCACCTGCATAAAAGGAAATGCAAAGGTAAGATACTTTTTTGATCACCGCACATACGATTCAGAACTTAGTTATATCTTTATATAACACCTATCGAAGAATAAGATCATTTGATCGATTAGAATAACATACTATAACACATAGCACTGCTTATTGCAGTCAGCACATAACCTAATCACATTGTCACATATATTCCACAACCATTGAATCACAAATAAACACATATCTAATCAAATTATCTAAGTCCAGATCAATTTCTGAAACATGTCGGCCTACCGACAACTTCATCGGGTAATTATAGAGTCTAGGACTCTATCCCGTTTCTCAATATCTGTAAGTATTAGTCATATTATTTTTAAATGACTTATAATGGGTTTTAAACATTTATTATAATTTATCACGAATTTTCAAACACCGAAATCATTATTAAATAATTTAAATATTAAATAATTCTATTATCATTAATATTTAATTAATATTAAGTTATTAATGTAACCATTGCCAAAATGTTAAAGTTATTTATAATAACTTAAAATACTTTTAAAGTATTAATATTACCTTTAAATGATTTTTAAATGAATTAAAATCATTTTTAAATAATTATCATTAATAGTAAAGTATTAATATATTACTTATCAAAATATTAAAAGTCCTTAATCATAACTTAAAATATTTTTAATTCATTAATATCCTTATTAAATGATTTTTAAATAAATAAAACCATTTTAAAACTATTTATTTAAAATAATTATTAAATAAACGTAATATCATTTATTATTAAATTAATATCATTAATATTAAATTATTAATGAAATTATCCTTTAAATATTAAAAGTTATATTTTATAACTTAAAATATCTTTAAACACTTTATTTTTATTTTAAATGATTTTTATAATATTAAAATCATTCTTAAACTAATTTATTTAATATAATTATTAAATAATTCTAATATCATTAATAGTAAATAATTAATGAAATTTACCTTTAAATATGGAAAATTATATTTTATATCTTAAAATATTTTTAATTATTTTCATCTAAAATGATTTTTCTAATATTAAAATCATTTTAAACTAATTTATTTAATATAATTATTAAATAAATTTAATATCATTAAAATATTAATATTTTTCATGACAAAATATCAAAAGTTATATTTATAACTTAAAATACTTTTATAACCTTTAAATCATTTTTCCATAATTTTAAATCATTAATTCTATTTTTCATAATTTATTTAATATATTAAATAAATAAATTAATTATCATTAATATTAATTAATTAATGAAATTTATCACAAAATATTAAAAGTTATCAAAAATAACTTAAATTATTTTTTACCATAATATAATTTTTAAATGATTTTTCATGTATTGAAATCATTTTAAATATTTTATTTAATATTATAATTAAATAAATTAAATACTTTTAATATTCCAAAATATTAAATATGTATGAAATATATTCAAAATAATTAAAACTAATTTTCGGATTTCAAAATAATTTTTAATAATTTATTTAGTATTTTTAATAATTAAAAACTATTTTTTTCTATTTATTTAATTAAAATAATTAATTTTCAAAATTAAATTAATTAAAATAAAGCTCTTCGTCAAGAAGACCACCTATAGTGATGAGGCTGTCGCTATATAGGTGTTCTTCATGCAAACCCAGAAATTCATCGACAGTCACCGAGTAGGCACGTTTGACCACCAATAATTGTTATTCTGTGATGGTTGTTGGAACGCTAAATGCCAGATGTTGTAGTACTCATGTAAAAGAACAATATCCAACAACAAATAAAGCTATAAAAAGAGCTAACTGCAAGCTAGAAGCCTTCAAAGAGACTGTCAGACGTGTTCTTCATTTCTGGGTTACCCAGAAATGAAGAATAGTTCAACTGCCTTTCTTTGGGCTGCTATAACGCGTGATTCTAGTAATGGTTTAGTGATCTATAAGCTTCAGTATGTAGCCAACATGTACAGCTACAGATCCATTACATAAAATCAATAAAACAACAACAAAATCAAAATATACATGATGGTCAAACCTTACTGGAAAAATTTCCCATGAAGGTTCTGGGTTTCCCAGAAACCTTCAAAAGGCAAAACGGTCAACATACTTTGACCAGGGCTAACTTCGATCTTGTTCATGTTCTGGGTAATATAAAAACATGTATGTGTCGTCCTAATGTCAGGTTACAATAACAAAACAACAACTTGGCCAAAACATCAAAACGTAGCGAGATCAGAAGCTTTGAAAACTTTATCAGAGGCACCTGGGAAATCTGGATTGCCCAGATTTCCAATTTTTGTGGTCGGTCTACTGACTTTGACCACGATTATCTTACAACCTATGAATGATTTGGTCCTACTAAAAGTTTTAGAACACGGATCTCACAACATACAACAAGATCCAACATTGAAACAACAAAAACACGTAACGACTAAAGATTTATGAGGTCTGACATTTGACTGTCAGACCCAAAAATAACATTTTCCAGATTTCAAAAATTTTTAAATTCATGCACTTTGATGTTATTGATCCATCAACTACCAACCCATATTAACTATATGGACTCCAAACAACATGTTTAACACAAAAAAATTAACATCTAACAAAGGATCATTGGACAGATTTTGAATTAGGGTTTAATACCTTTCTAAGAAATTTTTTGATTCTAGCTTCAGATCCGGCAATCTTTGGTCTTCGTAATTGGTCTTGGGGCCGATCTAGCAAATATTTTCGTGGGTTTAGAGTGAGATGGTCTTGGTGAAGTGTATGAGCACAAATGAGCAAATATGTGCATTTTTCTCTCTCCTAACCTATTTATAATTCTTAGATGCAATGAATCTAACTTGCAAGGTGTCAAAGAGGATAAACTTGGATGAGTTTTAGGGCATGTGCTATAATCTAGGGTGATGACTTGACAAGATATGGAAAGATTTGCAAGAAACCTATTAAAAATAAATCCAAAAAGGGTATTTTAGTAAACTAATAAAACATTTTAAGGGTATTCTTGTCCATGACACTTGAATCTAGGTTTTAATCAATAGATTTAAAGCCTTAAAGTTTCCCAAATAATTTCTAGGGTTTGAAAAATTAAGATTAAAGTTTAATAAAATTTTAATTAGAACTTACTAAATAAAATTAGGGGTTTAATACAAAATTTGGGGTTTTAAAAAAAATACCTAGGGTTTCTTGATATTATTAGGTTTCCCTAAATTATGAATTAGGGTTTCCTATTTACATTATAATTTACTAAAATAATAATTAGGGTTACCATTTTAGCAATTTAGGTTTCAAATTGGAAATTAGGGTTTCTAATTTACAATTAGGGTTTCTAGACAATAATTAGGGTTTACCTAATTAGTATAATATAATAATGGTCATAAATCACGTACCACTAATTCCTACCACTCGCAACCTCCGGTTTGAGTTTCAAGTTAGGGTTTAACGAATTAATGCAACGGTTTTGACATGCCACAACATAATTGACCAATCATTATCTGTGCGTACATATAATACATATTTATAGCACTGTAAACTCAAAATATAATTAATATTATATTATTATTCTCATTCTTTAATAAAAATCCAAAACTAGGGTTTGGATTCCATATCTAATTTATCTTTCATATTTAACATTATTAATTAAGTTAAAATAATTAACTTAATTAATCTAGCATAAATTCATATAATAAAATATATTATTTTAATAATTCTAAAAATCATTTCATACATTATTTAAATAATATATAATCATATTTTCATAGAAAATAAATAATAAAAATATTTCTACTATAAAATTAATTATTATAAGAAATTAGTTTATAATGTGCAATAATTAAAAAATAAAATTATTTGTAAACATTCATGTAATAAATATATTTTATTTATTACATAATTTCATACACACATTATCTTGTACACATTCTCATCCTTAAAATAAAAAAAAATTTTTATACATGAAAATTTACGATTATACGCAAAAATAATATTATGCTATAAGAAAATATTTTAAGTTATTTTCAATGACTTTTAATATTTTATGATGAAATTCATTAATTAATTAATATTAATGATAATTAGTTTATTTAATAACTATATTAAATAAATTATGGAAAAATAGAATAAATGATTTAAAAATCATATAAAATGATTTATGTATTAGAAAAATATTTTAAGTTATAAAATATAACTTTTGATATTTTTTCATGAAAATATTAATATTTTAATATTAAAAACAATTACCTGGATAATGAATTTAACGCTTTAAAAATTATATAAATATGATTTTAAGGTATTAAAAATACTTTGATATATTATAATATTAAGTGATGATTTTCATTAATATTTAATAATAAATAAATATTAATGATAAAGGAATTATGTGGTATTTAATTCATTTAAATACGATATTAATAATGGAAAATTCAGGATAAATGATAATAATGGTTTAAAAATTATTATGAGACTTGGAAAAATATTTTGACTGTTAATAAATTATCTTAGATAATGGTTAAGTCTTTAGACAGAGTTTAATTGAACTGAAACTCAAAATTTTATCCGACTAGACTATCGGGACATTAGAACTTTGTAGAACTCAAGTCAGACTGAAATAGTTTGACCTGATACTGAGTCTTATATGTGTTATAGACTGATAGGGTTATGTGTTATGTGTTTAGGTTATTCTATGTATATCTATATATATAGTAGTATTATATTGTGATGATATTATTCTAATATTGGAGATCTATATTACTAATATTAGGTCTTCGGATAAAGCGTTATAAATTGCGTGTAGCTGTAATCAACATTCCTGCATAAGTTTGTTTTTACTTAACTCTACTAAGAGTTGTTTCATTCGGATAAGCTTATGGTTAATCATTCATTGGTTGCCATGAATTGTACTCTGTGTATATATGCATGTATAAGTCGGTATGAAAGGTGATCACCTTCATTACCAAATATCGGTTCAGATATATTTGTTTATGTATAATACTTGTTCAGTCATAAATTTGTTCCTGCTAGTTCACAATTATATTGTTGAATTCTAGCCAGCTTATTATTCAAACTCTTTCAATCATGATATATCGTTATATTGTTGAACTTAAACTTGCTGGGCAATCCTTATGCTCACCCTTGCTATATCATGATAAAACATTGTAGATTAAGGCGAATACGTCGGATACAAGAAAATGTTAAAGACAGTACCAGCTTAAAGTTAATGTGCGCGATTAGTTTTGTAATAGTATAGTTTGATAATGATGTTATGTGTTAGATAGTTATGAATTGTGTATAAGTTAAGGTTACTCAACCTTGGGGAATAGTGTGTAAAGTTAATGTATAAACAATTTATGTTTATATCTTTCGCAAATATAGTAATAGTTATAGAATGATCGAATCAGATCCGCGGTGATTTGGGACCTCGGATTCGGGGCCGTCACAGTTGGTATCAAAGCTGTTGGTTATGAACCTTAGGTAGGAATACCTGAGACTAATTACCGCAGTGATTAGGATAAGTACTAACTCAAATAGAGTTAGTTGGTCGGAAAGATTCAAAGACGAATCTCGGTGAGTTATAAGATACAGAGTTCCCTAACTCTGATAATAAAGTTGAATAGTAGTAAAGAATAGATAGAGTCTAAAAGACTAAAAGTACAGTGATAGGAGATCATAAAACAAAACGATCAAGGCATAGAAATGAATCGTAATATATACGATGAGATCACCCCGTGATCGGATAATGTTATAGTATGGAGAAGAATCAATCTAATGATTGAAAAGTTTACAACAACAATTGTTGTGTATGTTGTACTATGAATTGGTACAATTTCGGGAAAGGATTATGAATACGAGTTAAATGAAATTCGTATTGAGAAGGGAGTTAGTGTTAGGTGGGGATTCAATTGAGGATTCATGTCGACAGCAGAGTTGTATGATTCCTTGTGTGGGCGGAGATTGTACTTGGTGTAATAACTACTCAGTTCTAACAATGATAATCATTGAAATGTTTGTGTCGCGCTATTTGATATATGCATGTTAAGAGGGTGATTCCTTTTTCATGTGTATAACGAATAGATAGGTCATATGTAGAGGATATATGATTAAGTACGAGTTCTTAAAACTCATACTTATGTGGCATTCTTGATTCATAGTTATATGAAATGTTTATGAACCCCTCAGCGAATGGACGCCAAAGGTCTTACTAGGACAAGTTCTTAAACTCATATGATGGTGGCAAGTAAATGAAATCATAAGTGTGGTTTTACGAACTGGGTATAGTTGTGTGTAAATGAAGTATTGAGGATTATAGGAACAGATAGATTGTTAATCAAATGATTATTAGTGGAGACATAAGTTTTCCAAAACTCTTAGCTATGCTAGACTTCGAAATTTTGACATCAAGCTAAATACGCACTATGTGCTTTTAAAAAAAATGTAGACTCGTAATCATTTTTAAAACGGTTTAAAGTATAGTCTATGCTACTTATTTCAGCTAGACGCAAATGATTTGAAATATCAAAATATATTTTATTTATCACTCAGGTACCATGTAACCTGGTGTAGAGATGATAAAAAGTTGATGGAGTTGTAAATACAAGAATACTTAGTGTGAATTTGATCTAAAATCGTTATTCCATTATTGTATGATGTGTTATGACAAAGTCATACAATGACGACATCCTCAAACGGACTGTTTATCCAGTACGACATCATGACGTCATTCTCGAAAATATTTTCAAAATTTTTAATTTGCCAACAGAGTTTGGCTACACTTAAATAATTCGATTGAATTTAATTATTGATATGAGTCTATGTTATTCGATTCAGCTAGACTAATGTTATGAAAACTCTAAGTTTTCATTGAAAGAAATTTCGCGAACCAAATTATTTTGGTATGGAATCCTATGATAATACTGAGGTGAACTATGTTGTTTGGATAAATAATCCAATCAAGTAGCTTAAATATTCGCTAGACATGATTAATACGTTATGCATGACGTAAGAGTACGATATGCTAATCACCTAAAGTACTAGCAACGATAGTTTACCTTCTTCGTGATTGTAAACATACCAAACAATGTATTGTTTTGCGGTATGAATACCGTTAAAACTATGTGTTCATGGTCTATATGACCCCTCAGCATGATTTGAAAAATTTTACTCTTGTGAGTGGTGTATTGGGTAGCAAGAGAATGTGTGTGAATGGTGTAAGCAATATGGAGTAAGGTGTAAGGTAAATTTTGCGGACGAAATTTTTAGAAGAAGGGGTGAATCTGACAACCCGAGAATTTAGAAAAATTTTAAATTTTTAATTAATTGGTTTAAAGTTCAATATTAGAACCTAGACAGAAAATAAGTGTATGCGTTTGATATTTTTAAGAAGGAATTTTTAGGATTTTAAAATTCTGTGAAGGATTTAGGTGAATTATTCAGGATTAAGAGAATAAGGGAATATGTTATGTGAATATGGTTATGTATGTGTAAAATATGTGATTAAGGGTTAGTCATGGGTTGACCAGATAAACGATATCTGTAACAAACCCTAAGTATATATTAAGAACGTCAACGTTCGGTTAGAAAACCCTAGCAAATTATAAGAAAATCTAGAAACCGGTTCTAGAAACCCTAATTTCAGTTCCAGGAATTCGAAACCCTAATTCGATGTATGAAACCCTAATCTGGGAACTTAACGGAGAATTATATTGCTTAAGTAATATTATTTGTAATATTAATTAGGGCAAAGCTTAATTAATTAGCAAACCCTAATTTTAAATTTAGAAAACCCTAATTTCAGGATTTGAAATCCTAATTTATAATTAGGGAAAACTTAATTGTTGATTTAATAATTTTAATGTTAATTAGGAAATATTAATCCTAATTTTCAAGATATGAGAAATTAGAAAACCCTAATCTAATTACAAAATCTAATTTCTATTTTAGAAAACTATTTTTCTATTAGAAACCCTAATTCTGGGTTAAAAACCCTAATGACCAATTTTGTCGTTAATTGCTAAATTAGCAATTTTAATTAGGAAATACTAATTAGCAAAATTTAAAGTATGATGAAGAAATTTTAATATAATTAGAAAATCCTAATTATAATTTAGAAATATTAATTTTCTATTTTGAAAACCGAAATTCGGAAATGTTAGAAACTAAATCACTAACCTAAGGGTTCAAACCCTAAACCCTTAAGGGTTCAAACCCTAAACCCTAACCCAAACCCTAAACCCTAAGGGTTTGGCCAATGTCCAAAATGCCATTAAAAATAAAATCGAAATGACCATAATGCCCTTTGTTGCATTATTGGAAATAATTGGTTAATCTAGCAATAATTGAGTTGTTGAACCACTCCACCAACTCCATGTGACTCATATATCCATCCATTCCAGCCGAAATCAACTAGATCCTAGCAACATATCAACATATATAGATTAAAAGAGAGAGAAATGGCCACTTACATTTTAATTTCTCTCCAAGACCTTCTCTCTCTAAAATCCAAAAATGTAGAATGAGAAAGTGAGATAAGATAAGCCATGATCAGTCCATAACTATCAACTATCAGATCATCAAGGATCAGATTCATGAATCAAAGCCTAAGAGGTATGAACCCTAAAAAAATTTCAAAATTAGTTATTTGATGTTGTTTGATGTTAGTTGTTGTTTAAAGTTGTGTAATAGGGTGTCTTTTAAGGATCTGGGTTGTTGGATCATGGATCCATAACACTTAGATGCATGAAAATAGCATTTTCAAAAATCTGGGAAAGGTTGAAAAAGGTTGTCTGACAGTCACATGTCAAAGCCTCTAGATCTTTTTATGTTCGTGGTTTTGTGTGTTTTATGTTATAGATATGTAGTATGACATATGGACTAGGATCTGAGACTGAAATCAGGTTTAGATCATATTTAAATATCAAGTTATGAACGGTCAAACCTAGTTGACCGATCACGAAAATGATTTCTGGGCAGCCCAGAAATTTCCAAAGATTCCTGACAAGCTTTTGCAAGCCTCGGATCTTGCAGTCGTTTTATTTTTTGGCCATGTTGTTGTTTTGGTATTGTAGGCTGACATTCATATTACACATCTAAAACATCTGAACCACAAGATCGATCACAGGATCAAAGATAATACCGGTCAAACAACCGTTGACCAAACTGCTCAAGAACATTTCTGGGTTTTCCAGAAATGTTCAAGAACAGTTGTTGTGTCCTAGTTTGACTGACCTAGATCGTACTGTTTTGATGTTGTTAAGTTGATCTGTTTAATTGTTGTTGTACCTTGACATAACTACTATATATTGGAACCTTTACATCACATAAACAAGTCATGAAACGCAAATATCCAAGGCTGCAAAATGGTAAATTCGAACTGCTTGAGTTTCTAGGCAGCCCAGAAACTCAAGAACAGCTCTGACATGCATTTCTAATGCCTATAACTCATTGATTAGTTGTTGGATGTCCATGAACTTAGTTGGTAGTTATTGTATTACATTAGTACTATATTAATAAAACAAGAATAAGGCCAGAAACTTAAGGATCAAAAAGTTACAACCTAATCAAACGTAGTACCACACTCGACTACTGAAGCTCAAGAAGCGGTTAAGAACACCTATAGCGACGAATTACGTCGCTATAGGGCTCTTTAGTGACAATTATTTTCGAAAAATAGATTAATTAATTAAATAAATAGAAATAAATGGTTTATATTTATTAAAAGTACTAAATAAATTCAAAAATTATTTTAAAGTCCTAAAAAATAGTTTTTAATTATTTTGAGTATGTTTCAAAAATATTTAATATTCTTGGAATATAAAAGGTATTTATTTATTTAATTATAATATTAAATAAATTATTTAAAATGATATTAATACTTGAAAAATCATGAAAAATAATATTATGGTATAAAAAAATATTTTCAGCTTTTTTTTCGTGACTTTTAATATTTTATGATGAAATTAATTAATTAATTAATATTAATGATAATTAGTTTATTTAATAACTATATTAAATAAATTATGGAAAAATAGAATAAATGATTTAAAAATCATATAAAATGATTTATGTATTAGAAAATATTTGAAGTTATAAAATATAACTTTTGATATTTTGTCATGAACATATTAAAATTTTAATATTAAAAAGCAATTACTGGATAATGAATTTAATTCGGTTTAAAAATCATATAAATATGATTTTAAGGTATTAAAATACTTTGATATATTATAAATATATTATAATATTAAATGATGATTTTCATTAATATTTAATAATAAATAAATATTAATGATAAAGGAATTATGTGGTATTTAATTCATTTAAATACGATATTAATAATGGAAAATTCATGATAAATGATAATAATTATTTAAAAATTATTATGAGACTTGGAAAAATATTTCGACTGTTAATAAATTATCTTAGATAATGGTTAAGTCTTTAGACAAAGTTTAATTGAACTTAAACTCAAAATTTTATCCAACTAGACTGTCGGGACATTAGAACTTTGTAGAACTCAAGTCAGACTGAAATAGTTTGACCTGATACTGAGTCTTATATGTGTTATAGACTGATAGGGTTATGTGTTTAGGTTATTCTATGTATATCTATATATATAGTAGTATTATATTGTGATGATATTATTCTAATATTGGAGATCTATATTACTAATATTAGGTCTTCGGATAAAGCGTTATAAATTACGTAGCGATAATCAACGGTTCAAGCAAGTTTGTTTTAACTTAACTCTACTAAGAGTTGTTTCATTCAGATAAGTTTATGGTTAATCATTGCTGGTTGCCATGAATTGTACTCTGTATATATTGCATGTATAAGTCAGGTATGAAAGGCTGATCACCTTCATTACTAGTTGGTTCAGATATATTTATTCATGTATAATACTTGTTCAGTCATAAATTTGTTCCTGCTAGTTCACAATTATATTGTTGAATTATAGCCAGCTTATTATTCAGACTCTTTCAATCATGATATATCGTTATATTGTTGAACTTAAACTTGCTAGGCAATTCTTATGCTTACCCTTGCTATATTATGATAAAACATTGCAGATTAAGGCGAATGCGTCGGAAACAAGGAAAGGTTAAAGACAGTGCCAGCTTAAAGTTAATGTTCGCGATTAGTTTTGTAATAGTATAGATTGATAATGATGTTATTTAAGACCCCAACTTATTATAAATAAAATCAAATTTCCTCTAATTATATTTGTGAATAATAAGGTATTAATTTGATATAATTCTCTGGTTATGGGTGAAATGTGAAAATTTTGCAAAATATGCAAGTGGTTATAAAATAATCATTGTTGTCGGGGAATATTCGTTTGGTCGTGGAATATTCTTGTTGTCGAGGAATATTCGTACGACGACGCACGCCGTCCATTTAGGGCCCCATAACGTAATAACTATCGGATGAAGAAAAAAACGACAAGTTTGAGTTTTTATAAATAATGGCGTAGTTGTTACCATAACACTCGCTTGGAATACCCGATGGTTAAAATACAAGAATACTCGTGGATGCACGTGATTTGATGAATTATCGATCCTTACGTAAGAAGGCACTACTCAATAATTGTTACAAAGAGTTACTCGCTCAATATTTTATTTTATTGATTCAATAATTGTCATATTGATATTTTATATTATCATTGTTTCAATAATTGTCACCGCACAAAAGATTTCCCATTATCGCATCAATAATTCATATTATTTGAATAATATTATTAGATAAAGATTATTGGCAATGTCTAGAAAGTTCTCGCCAAGGAGAGGTTTGGTCACCTAATCAAGCGCCAATAAGGAGAAATTTTATCGAAAGCCCCTTCTTTCCTCGGAAACTACTCGTCATATAAATGTGATTCTGTAATATTATTTATGAATAATTAATTATTGATTCATATGATAAGGAAATATTTATTTTATGTGGATATAAATGTTGGATATATTTATTATGGTTAAAAATGAAGGAGTTAATGTTGAGGTGTTTTATCAAGATTTTTGTTGGAATAGAGGTATTAAAAATTAAACCAAAGTTTTTGAGATATATTGCATGAGTTATAATTTTTAATCCGACCGCTGATCGTTGTAATTTTTTGGATATGTTATACATATAAAAGTTGAGTATATGTCCACAAATTTTGAACCGTTAAAATGAACGTATGATTTGTTATGAATTTTAAGAGGTGACCGTTCGTATATTGTCAAGTATCCGAATTTAGCATTTTGGTGGAAAATTCTAGAATTGAGTGGGCCCCACTTGTGGTTGGTGAAGAAATGTGCTGAATTTATTTCAAATGTGGTGGGTGGGAATAGTAGTAGATAAAGCCATCAGGTTGTAGGTCAAGTCTGCTAATATTTTCCTATAATTAGAGGGCTAAGTTAGAATTGAAAATCACACCGTAAACAAGTTTTCTTTTTCTCTCTAGATTATCGAGTGTATTTTGTGAGTATTTAGATACTTTGTGAGTTTCTATTCATCAAAGGCAAGTTTCCTTCAAATTTTATAACCGATATTCCGATCGTAAATAATCGATATTTTGAGGTAAGGGATGTTATTTTCTTCATATATGATATTATTTCTTCAATATCATTATGCCGAAGTATTGATCTGAATTTTTATCAAATTTGGAACTTTTTGTGTCGGGGTTACTATTCACGATACTACTATTCATATTCACTATTACGACACTATTCACTCATTCAAAAAAATGAATTTTTCTTCTTTTGTCCAAGATGTCTATTATGGTTACTATCTTTGATCAGATCCATGTTTTGATCTTTATTTTTGAATTCGCTTTAAAATTGGTATTTATGAAGTATTATTGATCTCGATAAACTTTTATACTAATCCCTACTATTTGTCCTTCCGCTTCACCGATTCGCTTTTCTTTAAAATATTTTTCATCATCCTCACCCTAAATGATGATATTACTAAATATCTTCTACCAGAAGTGCAAAGATAAATGATTAATCGATGAATATCTTTGCCCGTAGTGCAAAAAGATGAACAAAAGTGTCGAGAAGAATACGACCAATCGGTGATATAAATGAATATCTTCGCCCGTAGTGCAAAGATGAATATTTGATTAAAGATGTATATTGATTGTTGTTACAGGATAAAATATTGATGATGGACTTTTAAATCTTAGAAGATAGTAGAACTCATTCTCTACTCGACTCTTCTAATGGATTGTTATTTCCACCGCAGCTTGTCGATCAAAAACTTGTTGGCTATTATATTTTATCGATTTTTCCTCGTCAAGACTAACGATAATTTGTCAGATATTATCTTAGTCATAATATTCTTTATCGGGCTAGTTGAGCTCACCCTTTTCCTTTTTGTTCCATTTTTCTCGTGGAGGTGAGAACATAGCAGAACTAGCTCTGGGTACGGAGTGATGGTTCTAGAAAGATGTTTTAGCAATCCTCACTATTTCGTAAAAATAGTGTTTGAATAATTGTAACGAGGACTTATTTGAGTGTGGATATTGTCTAGAAGACAATATTTGTATTTAAACTCACAAGATGTGTTGTCGTATTTTGCATGACAATCAGATTATTGAAGTTGTAGTTTGCTTTCCGTACTATGTATTTGGCGACTCGTAATGGGTGTCAGATACCTATTTTGGGGGCGCCACAATTGGTATCGAGCTTAGGATATGGTCTCCGGCGAGATCTGGGAATAGAACTCCGAGGGGAGAGATGAGTAAATCCTTCGCTAGTGTGTCCTATCTAAGCTTATTTGTTGGTCACCATAATATAGGGATATTATGTGATATGTTAATTTGTTTAATTAACCCTTATTTTATGGCAAGATTTAAGAATGGCCACTAAGAACGCGTAACAATGGAGTGTATGAGACCGTGGAACAACCTTTAGTTACAAACCAGAGAATGTGCAACAGAAGGCAATATTCCTCCCGTAAACAACACTACCGAAAGCAAACGATGAATGATGGAATGTTTAGAGCTTTTTGCAGCTCATGCAAAACCGCATTTAGGAAACTCGTGCACAAAATACGGTGAAAATGATAGCAATGCGCTACCGCTGTCACAAATGCAAGACATTCAAAGAGTCAGGACCACCGTAATTTAAGGGAAAGCCGATCCGATCACGGCGTAAATGTGGGTCAAGCAAATTACCAAGATATTCGATGTCTTGGGATGCACGAGAGAATGTAAGGTTCCATTCGCCACCTTTATGTTCATGCAGAGGCGTATCACCGGGTGGGAGTCTGTGAAGCGCACTCACCACCGCACTCAAGCATGTCTTGGGAAACATTTTAGAAACTATTCAATGACAAGTACTTTCCTCGAAAGTATTCATTATATATGAAGGAGGTGGAGTTTATCGATCGAACAAAACAACACGACGGTGTCCCAAAGACGAGGAGAAGTTTGCAGAGTTATCCAGTGTTCAGACCTCATTTGGTCAAAATGAGGAACGAATGACGAGGATGTTTCGAGAGGTCTAAAGCCCGAGATTCTAAATATCTTATATCTCATAAATTTTCTTTATATTCAGATGTTGTAAATGTGGCTCAATTATTAGAGCGAGATAATGAGTATGTTCAACCGAGGGACCACAACCGTGGTCATACCGGTGATGCTAGCCATCGAGCGATGATGATAACCAACGAGGAGGAAAAATACGAACAAAGCGGAACCACTCTGTGGTCATCGTGGCCATGATAATAGGAGAGGTGAGTCAAGTGGAAATTTCGAAAGAGGAGATTCAACAATAACGGAAGACATCAACAAAGAAGACCAAAGACCAACAACAAATTCTAGGGAAGAGAACGACCGCCAGCTTAGATGTTACAAATGCGGAAAGAGGGACATATCACCAAAAATCCGCCCACAACAATCCAAGGTATGTTACAACCGTGGAAAGGAAGGCCACATAGCTCGGGATTATTCTCAGAGCAAAACCAAGTTCAACGGGATGGTGACTCAAGGGTCTATCCTGATAAGTCAAAATCAATCTGCCTCGGAAGAACGCTTTGTCGCGACTAGCCAAAACGCGAGGAACCCGAACGAGGTGATTACGGTAAGCTAATCTTGAACTCTTGCGAAGTTTATACCTTACTAGATACCGGTTCTCTACCCATTCTTTATCTCTCCCGCTTGTGCTCAACGCTTAAACTTGACTCGAGAAATTGACTTTGACTTATCTCGCTGAAACTCCGCTGGGTGAAACCTTCGTTACATCTATAGCTTATAAATCTTGCATGATCCAAGTTGGCACTATCACATTACCTCGCTGATCTTATATCTTTAAAGATACTTGCTTTTGATGTGATTTTAGGAATTGATTGGTTAACCACTCATCATGCCAAAATTGATTGTTTTCGTAAGGTCATTAGTTTTCATATTCCTAACCAACCTCGTCATACGAATTCAAACAACTAAACCACTAAAATCACCACTATCATATCAAGCCATAAAGCTATTCGTTTATTGAAAAACGGATGTCAAGCTTTCTTAGCCCATGTTATGGATTTGAACAAAGACAAGTCAGATTTGAATAATATTTCTTTGTTAGAGAATTTTCTGATGTATTTCCTGAAGAACTTCCCTGTCTACCCCCAGAACGTGATGTTGAATTCTTTATTGACCTTGAGCCGGGTACAAAACCCATTTCTAAAACCCCATATCGAATGGCTCCTATTGAACTTCGTGAGTTAAAAGTCCAACTACAGAATTGTTAGACATAGGTTTCATTCATCCTAGTACATCTCCTCGGGGGTGCTCCTGCTTTTATTCAGAAAAGAAGAAAGACGGAGTATGCGACTTTGTATTGACTACCGAGAATTAAACCATGTCACCATCAAGAATAGGTATCCGCTACCTCGCATTGATGACCTATTCTTCCAGCCAGTAAGTAGCACAATTCTTTTCAAAGATCGATCTTCGCTCGATATCATCACCAAGATTAAAACTAAGGATATTCCAAAGATCGCCTTCGTAACTCTGACGGCATTATGAATTCTTAGTCATGTCTTTTGATTAACTAATGCTCCGCCGCTTTCATGGATATGATGAACCGTATTCAAGGAATATTTGGATCAGTTTGTTGTTATTTTTATTAATGACATCCTCATCTATTCCAAAAGCCGTGAAGATCATGAGCACCATTTGAAGCTGATACTTGAAAGGCTTCGTGAAAATAAACTTTATGCCAAGCTGAAGAAATGCGAGTTCTTACTTGAGGAAGTAGCATTCCTTGGGCACGTGGTGTCAAAACATGGAGTATCTCACGACCCTTGCCAAGATCAAGCAAGACAAAGTTGGGAGCAACCAAAGTCTGCGACCGGCAAGTGTAGCTTTCTCGGGCTTAGCTGGTTATTATCGAGATTCGTGGAAGAATTTTCTCGAATCGCTACTCTGCTAACTCAACCGACTTGAAAGATACAAAATTTGTATGGAGCGAGGAATGCGAGAAGAGTTTCCAAGAGCTCAAGAGGAGACTCATTTCGCACTGCTCGCAATACCATCCGGTACTTGGATGGATTTGTTATATACAACGATGCTTCGTGCAAAGGGTTAGGATGCGTTCTCATGCAACATGGGAAAGTCATAGCCTATGCCTCACGATAACTCAAAGAATATGAGAGGAATTATCCTACTCATGATCTAGAGTCAGCAAGCAATGATTTCAAGGCTGAAAATTTGGAGACACTACTTGTATGGGGAGAAAGTGGAGATTTATACGGACCATAAAAGCCTCAAATATTTCTTCACCCAAAAGAACTCAACATGCAAAGAACGACGCTGGCTTGAACTATTGAAAGATTACGATCACACTATTCAATATCATCCCGAAAAGCGAACGTAGTAGTCGACGATCGAGTAGAAGATCATACGCGAGTACGAAAAGCGATATTGTCAATGCAAAGGCCCATTCTCAGATGACTTGCAAAGGATGGAGGTAGAATTAAAGACTCTGTGGACCCACATGATGATGGCGAATATACGAGTAGAACCGACTTTAATCGATAAAGTTAAAGTCGCCAAGCTACTAACCGAGCCGATACGTATGAAAAGAAGAAAGTGCAAGAAGGAGCTATTCCGTATGTGAGAATCGATGAAGAAGGAATACTTAGATTCAACTCCGCACTTTGTATTCCTAACGATTCTCGACTTGAAGCATAGAATCATGATGGAGGCACACAACACCCCGCTTGAAATCCATCTCGGGAGTACCAAAATGTATCATGATATTCGACATACATTTTGGTGGAACAATATTAAGGAGAGATCGCGAGTTTATCTCGAGGTGTTTAACTTGTCAACGTAAAGGCGAGCATCAAGTGCCAAAGGGTCCATTACAACCACTTGAGATTCCGAAATGGAAGTGGGAACACATTACTACGGATTTCAAGCATGTGTCTTCCCAAAGTTTCTCAAGGCATAGATGCGATTTGGGTTATTGTTGATAGATTAACCAAGTTCCGCCCATTTCTTACCGATACGTGAGACTTATTCCTCGAACGCCTTGCTCGCATGTACATGAATGATATTGTGAGATTGCATGGCATGCCAGTATCCATAGTTTCGGATCGTGACCCAAGATTCACTTCACGATTTTGGGTTAGCTTGCAGAAAGCTATGGGCACATATTTACGATTCAGTTCGGCATACCATCCTCAAACGGACGGACAATCGAGAGGACTATTCAAACCCTCAAGATCTATTAAGACTTTATGTCCTAGATTTTAAAGGAAGTTGATAAGTACTCACATCGGTGGAATTCTCCTACAACAACAAAGCTTATCAAGCAAGTATAGGCATGGCTCCATTTGAGGTGTTGTATGGACGAAAGTGTCGCTCTCCAATATGCCGGGACGAGGTGGGAGAAGTAACGCTATTGGGACCGAATTAGTACGCATGACTACGTAAAAGATCCAAATGATTCGACAACGATACAAACCTCACAAGATCGACAAAAAGAGTTATGCGGATCTTCATCGAAAAGACGTGGAATTTAATATCGGGATCATGTATTGTTACGTGTTGCACCATGGAAGGGAGTTACAAGATTTGGGAAGAGAGGAAAGCTCAATCCACGATTTGTTGGTCCATTTGAGATTCTTGACCGAATAGGAAATGTGGCCTATAGACTCAGATTACCTCCAAGTATGTCTCGTGTTCATAATGTTTTTCACATATCCATGCTTCAGAATATGTGAAAGACCCAACCATATTATCATGATTAGAACCAGACGAGACGAGATAGTCAAGATTTAACGTACGAAGAAGTACTTGTTAAGATCTTGGATAGAAAGAGCATGTCCTACGCACTCAAGGTTATACCACAAGTTAAGGTTTTGTGGAGAAACCATGCTATCAAGAAATGACCGGGAGTTGGAATCGTAAATGAAAGCGAGGTATCCTCACCTTTTCAAACACTGTGCACGTATGTCAATTTCGAGGATGAAATTTCATAAGGAGGGAGGTTGTAAGACCCCAACTTATTATAAATAAAATCAATTTCCTCTAATTATATTTGTGAATAATAAAGTATTAATTTGATATAATTCTCTCGTTATGGGTGAAATGTGCAAATTTTACAAAATATGCAAGTGGTTATAAAATAATCATTGTTGTTTGAAAATATTCGTTTGGTCGTGGAATATTCTTGTTGTTTTCAGCAATATTCGCATTTACTACGTGAGTCATTTAGGGCCCCATAATGTAATAACCGCTTTTGATGAAGAAAATGACAAGTTTGAGTTTTTATAAATAACTACAGTAGTTGTTACCAAGTAACACTCGCTGGAATACCCTATGGTTAAAATACGTGAATACGCTGTGGATGCACAAAAGATTTTTATGAATTATTAATCCTTACGTAAGAATGCACTACTCAATAATTGTTACAAAGAGTTACTGCTCAATATTTTATTTTATTGATTCAATAATTGATGCGTTGATATTTTATATTATTGTTGTTTCAATAATTGTCATCGCATAAGATTTCCCATTATCGATCAATAATTCATATTATTTGAATAATATTATTAGATAACATTATTGGCAATGTCTAGAAAGTTCACAAGGAGAGGTTTGGTCACCTAATCAAGCGCTACCAATAAGGAGAAATTTTATTGAAAGCCCCTCTTTCCCGGAACTATTCGTTGTCATAAATGTGATTCTCAGAATATTATTTTTGAATAATTAATTATTGATTTATATGATAAGGAAATATTTATTTTATGAGGATATAAATGTTGGATATATTTATTATGGTTAAAATGAAGGAGTTAATGTTGAGGTGTTTTATCAAGATTTTTGTTGGAATAGAGGTATTAAAAATTAAACCAAAGTTTTTTTAGATATATCATGTGAGTTAAAATTTTTAATCCGACCGCTGATCGTTGTAATTTTTGGATATGTTATACATATATAAGTTGAGTATATGTCCACAAATTTTGAACCGTTAAAATGAACGTATGATTTGTTATGAATTTTAAGAGGTGACCGGTTCGTAAATTGTTGGAAGTATCCGAATTTAGCATTTTGGTGGAAAATTCTAGAATTGAGTGGGCCCCACTTGTGGTTGGTGAAGAAATGTACTGAATTTATTTCAAATGTGGTGGGTGGGAATAGTAGAAGGTAAAATCCATCAGTCACAGTCAAGTCTCGCTAATATTTTCCTATAAATAGAGGGCTAAGTTAGAATTAAAAATCACACCGTAAACAAGTTTTCTCTCTTTCTCTAGATTATCGAGTGTATTTTGTGAGTATTTAGATACTTTGTGAGTTTCTATTCATCGCTGCAAGTTTCCTTCAAATTTTATACCGATATTCCGATCGTAAGTATCGATATTTTGAGGTAAGGGATGTTATTTTCTTCATATATGATATTATTTCTTCAATATCATTATGCCAAAGTATTGATCTGAATTTTATCAAATTTGGAACTTTTTGTGTCAAGGTTACTTATTCACGATACTACTATTCACTTTCACGATATTCACGAATACAACACTATTCACCAAAAAATGAAATTTTCTTCTTTTTTTGTCCAAGATGTCTCTTATGGTTACTATCTTTGATTTTATCCATGTTTTGATCTTTATATTTGAATTCGCTTTCAAAATTGGTATTTATGAAGTATTATTGATCTTGGATAAACCGTTATACTTAATCCCTACTATTTTTCCTTCCGCTTCACTAGATTCGCTTTTTTTAAAATATTTTTCATCATCCTCACCCTAAATGATGATATTACTAAATATCTTCTACCAGTAGTGCAAAAGATAAATGATTAATCGATGAATATCTTTGGCCCGTAGTGTAAAGATGAACAGTGTTGAGATGAATACGACCAACCGGTGATACAAATGAATATCTTTGGCCTCAGAGTGCAAAAGATGAATATTGATTAAAGATGTATATTGATTGTTGTTACAGGATAAAATATTGATGATGGACTTTTAAATCTTAGAAGATAGTAGAACTCATTCTCTACTTGACTCTTCTAATGGATTGTTGTTTCACTGCAGCTGTTGATCATCAAAAACTTGTTGGCTATTATATTTTATCGATTTTTCCTCGTTGAAGACTAACGATAATTTTTTGTATATTATCTTAGTCATAATATTCTTTATCGGGCTAGTTGAGCTCACCCTTTTCCTTTTTGTTCCATTTTTCTCGTGAGGTGAGAACATAAGAGAACTAGTCGGGGTATGGAGTGATGGTTCTAGAAAGATGTTTTAGCGCCCCTCACTATTTCTGTAAAATAGTGTTTGAATAATTGTAACGAGGACTTATTTGAGTGTGGATATTGTCTAGAAGATAATATTTGTATTTAAACTCACAGTATGTGTTGTCGTATTTTGCACGACAATTGTATTATTGAAGTTGTAGTTTGCTTTCTGTACCATGTATTTGGCGACTCAGAATGGGTGTTGTATACCTATTTTGGGGGCGTCACATGTTATGTGTTAGATAGTTATGAATTGTGTATAAGTTAAGGTTAATCGACCTTAGGGAATAGTGTGTAAAGTTAATGTATAAACAATTTATGTTTATATTTTCCACAAATATAGTAATAGTTATAGAATGATCGAATCGGATCCACGGTGATTCGGGACCTCGGATTCGGGGCCGTAACAGTAGGAGGGTTGATCGACTTTAAATTCTTTGTTATTAAGATTTCTGGGCAGATAGAGTATCAAGATCGTAGTATCCATGTAATACTACAATTGAATTCCAGTTTCAAGGTCATTACACAACATCACAGTAAGATCTAAGCTAGCCAAATGTCTGACAACGTTGTTCTTCATTTTTTGGGTTTTCCAGAAAATGAAGAACATACGTAGGTGCTACTTTGGTCCTTTTAATCTACATATCTCCGGCTTGTTTAGGGTGTTTGATTGATTTAGTCATGCAGTATTAAAGACAGTGTACAATTTCATAACACTAAATCATAACAACAACATCACACAAGACAAATTTGAGCCGGTCAAACTGGTAGTCAGAAAACGTCCGTTGAAGATCTGGGTTACCCAGGTTCTTCTCTCGGTCGTGATGGTCAACGCTAGTTTGACCCTAATTTAATCAGATTCTGTGTATGATCTGGGAGTTTTAGAGGCATGGATTAAGAGTCCTAATGTTAGTCTATACAAATATAAAAACAACATGACCCAATATAATAACATTAACCAGATCCATGACCTGCAAAGTGACTGTCAGACATCAAGATGGGTTCTGGGTTGCCCAGAAGCTCATTCTCGTGATCGGTCAACGCTGTTTGACTGATCATAACTTGAGATCTAGAAATGATACAACCCTGATTCAAGTTTCAAAACAAAGACCACATGGCATACTATAGACTCACAACATAAAACACGATAAACATCTAACACACATGCACATATCTAGAAGTCCTGACATTAGGTTGTCAAACAACTTTTTCAACCTTTTTCAGATTTTTAAAAACTCGATTTTCGAGCACTTTGATGTTATGGATCCATGATCCA
This sequence comes from Panax quinquefolius, assembly GCA_020205615.1. Taxonomy (NCBI): domain Eukaryota; kingdom Viridiplantae; phylum Streptophyta; class Magnoliopsida; order Apiales; family Araliaceae; genus Panax; species Panax quinquefolius. The sequence goes on along the minus strand of CM035171.1, from coordinate 49,859,837 downwards.
TCAACCCAGATCATTAAAGGACACCCCCTAACACATATCTAACCTATCCTTAACAACATTTAACATCAAATGCAAAGATTTCGAAATTTTGGGTTCTTATACCTTCTTATGCTTTTGATCTCTGATTTCTGACTTTGATTCTGATATTGGCTTGCTAGGAACTGATTAAAGCTCACCTTCTCTCTCTCCCTCTCACACTCGAGATCTCGAAAATGAAGAGAGAGAATGGCTTGACAAAAATGAGAAATAAAGTATGTGATTTTCTCTTTCTAAATCTATATAAATTATTAATGCAATGAAATGGCTGTCAAGGTGGGCTGATATAATTGAGATATATGTTAATTTCTAGAGCTAGGGTAGTTCACCCACTCACCTTACGTTTAGATCTACAAGTTATGCTAAATAATGTACTAAGGGTAATATAGTCATTTCAATTTCTAATTTAATGGTATAATGGACATTGTCCAAACCCTTAAGGTTTGGAAACCTTAGAGTTTAGGGTTTGGAAATCCTTAGGGTTTAGGGTTTAAAAAAAATTAAATTCTAGGATTTCCAAATTATGTTTTCAAAATCGAAAATTAATATTTCTAAATTATAATTAGAATTTTCTAGTTATATTAAAATTTTCTAATTATAATTTAAATCCTGCTAATCAGGATTAGTATTTCCTAATTAAAATTTCTAATTAAGCAATTAGGGTCAAAATGGTCATTAGGGTTTATAACCCACTAATTAGGGTTTTAATTAAAAAATAATATTTCTAATTTCAAATTAGATTTCCTAATTAGATTAGGGTTTCCTAAATAATTAACTTGAAAATTAGGATTAATATTTCCTAATTAACATTAAAATTATTAAATCAAAAATTAGGTTTTTTCTAATTATAAATTAGGGTTTCTAATAATTAGTTTTTCTAATTAGTAGGGTTTCCAGTAAATCTTTAGTGTTTTCCCTAATTAGGTTATATTTAATAACGTTTAAACCTTATACCAACATTGCATTCCCAAATTAGGGTTTCATACACAGAATTAGGGTTTTAAATTCCCGGAACTAAAATTAGGGTTTCCAGAACCGGTTTTTAGGGTTTCTTATAATTCGCTAGGGTTTTCTAACCAAACGTCGACGTTCTGAATATATACTTAGGGTTTGTTACAGATATCATTTATCTGGTCAACCCTTGACCCTTAACCACATTCTGAATACTTAATTGACCATATCCACAGTACATATACACGTATACACTTAATCCTGAATAATTCACCTAATTAAATCCTTAACATAATTTTGAAATCCTCAAAATTCATTCTTAAAAATTTCAAACGCATACACTAATTTTATGTCTAGGTTCTAATATTGAACCTTAAATCAATTAATAATTTTTTTAAAAATATTCAAAATTCGCGGGTTGTCACAAGGATGACCCAGCAGCTGTTTGAAAACTGGAATAGAAATCTAGATGAAAATGTAAGGATGATGTTTGAATCCAGTGGAAGAACTAATGAAGCTAAGGAGTTTGAAGTACCAGGAAATATGTCAGTTGTAAAGGAAATTGAAGAAGAAGAAGAAGAAATCAACAAGGAGGAACCCATTGCTTTGATTAGAAAAAGCATGGGTAAGAGAAAAATGAAGGCTCAAGTGACAGAGGAGCCTCAAGGTTCAATTACCGATGCACCACAAGAGAGTTCAGGCACTGAAACTCTGAAGAAATTGAAAAGGAAAGAACAACAGTCTGAGGAAGAAGAAGACAGAGCTACCCATCTCTCAGTTGCTTAAGAAGGGAAAACGCAACAACAAGTCACATAAGTCTTCTGTCTCTTCGATCGTTGAGTCTTTACCGATCGTAGAGTCCAGACTGGATCCCACTCCAGAAGAGGATACTGCAACAACTTCTCAGCTTGATCAACCTTCTAGAGCTGAAGCTGAGGAAAGCGCTGAGGCAATGGCTCAGCCTAGGAAGCCAAAGAGAAAGTTGGTCAAGAAGTACATCCTTGTCAATGAAGGAGTGCTAAATGAAGAAGACAGAAGGATAGCTGCTGAGAAAGAACTACTTGAAGCTGAGAATGAGCTACCCGAAGACAGTAAGGAGAACATAGCTCAAGTTGAGGGGGAGCTTCTTGAAGCTCTTACACCAGAAAATGCTCCAGCAGAGGGGGAGCTGTTTGAAATTCAGATGGATGATCGAGTTGAGGGGGAGCCTCATGAAGTCCCTATGTCAGAAGAGGCTACAGCTGAGGAGAAATTACTAAGAGATTATCATCGATCTTCCTCAGTCCCTCAAAAGATTCTAGCTTCAGAAACTGCAGAAATGGAAAGAAGTAAAACTATGGAGGGTGAAAGAGCAGAAGAGTAAAGAAGTCAAGTGGAGATAATTGATGTAGTGGAAACTTCAAATGAAGACAGAGAAAAAGAAGAGGACGAAGAAGTTGAGATTATTGCAGTGGGCTGTGATGGATATAGGAAAGCTAACTATAATCAATTGTTCTCCTATCTACCTATGATGCCCTTTCACATAGGCCAAATCCTCAACTCCTGGGATCACATATTTTGGACCTTCAAAGCCTATCCAGCAATCTCAGTGCTAGCTCATGGATTCCCAGGAAAACTCAACTTTGCCCGAAAGATGATCACCAATGGCCCCTCTTCTGAAAATGGGCATGATGTACAAACTATTCCCATCTCTTTCAGGGTTAGTCACTGTCCACCATCATTTTTCAACCAATTCTATGAATTACCAAGATGGTTGGAAGTGATACTTCATCCACTCAATTAATTTCCAGTTACAGAATCCCAACATTCTGTAACTGATGAACCAAATGTGCCTAACTTTATATTGATCCAATCTCCTATCATCTCACACTCTACGATTACTGATCCAAATCCAATCGTAGAGTCACCTGCTTAATTCGTAGAGTGACGTCCTCATGAAGCTCAACCTCACACACATGCCCCTCCATCAGATATCCCTTTCTCATCAACGAATGAGTGTTTCAATCTTGATCTTGCTATCTACAATATGCAAGATTAATACACAAGAACATCTCCTCCAAATAATCAACAACACCTTGAGCTTATATCAGATCTTCCCACCAAAATGGAGTTGTCTGAAGCATCCAAGAAGGTGACTAAGGACATACAAGAAGACCTTGAAGTTCACTTAGACCTTGTTCACCTAAGGCTGACTCATTTGATCGATGATGCCAACACTCTCCCAAGCAACCTAAGTTTTGAGCTTTCAAAGAAGCTTAGGGAGATCATAAAGGAGATGATTCAGAGTATCAATGAAAGGGATCAAATCCACTTTCAAGCTACCAAGAAACACAGGGAAGCTATTCTTGTCTTACAGAATACTCAGGAATCCCAGAATAAACTTATAATGGAAAGTCTCACGAGTCTACGAACTTCAATAAAAGAATTCCAAGGATTTTCCATGGGCCAAATGCAACAAACAGAAAATTTCTTGGCCATTCTCCAAAAGAGAGAAGCTCGAACTGATTCTCTGATTCAAGAGAACCGTGAAGACATTGCTCAATCCAAGAATTAGCTCAACGAGCTTGTACAAGGCATGACTCGCCTATCTGAAGATATTCGAACCCTTGATGTTGACATAAAGGGGAAGGAGAGAAAGGCAAAGGTAGAGGTAGAGGCAACTTCTCTCAATCTTCAAGAAGCCCTCTTGCAAGACAGCCTCGCCATCAGACTCCATGACCTGAACAACAATGAATTATCATGGAACAACCGCTGAGGAGTCAAGATCCATCTCCCAACTCACAAGATGTAACCACCACAGGCCTACACATGCCAATTGGAGATCCTGCATTCATGAACAGACACGATCATTTGAAACGGCTAAGTTAAAGTGAACTGGAAGATATAGCATGGAGAGACGAAGCTAACAGGAGAAGGAGAACTAAAGAATATGCCAATCCTCCAAAGAATAAAAGGCAAAAGAAATAGAGATAAGTTGAACTCAATTCCTATTGATGTAGATAAGCTTAATTGTAACATCTATCTTTACAAACATCAATAAATTCATGCTTTTTCTCTAGAAATTTTAGTTACTCACTAAAACACTAAGTCATATTTACTTTCTAGCAACTGCATCTAGAAATTGATAATCATGACACAAATCTCCTTGGTTATGTCAACATCAAATAGGGGGAGATTGCTGGGAGATTGCATATTTAAATTTGATGTTGAAAGTAAATATTCATGATTATATGTAAAGTCCTTAAAGGAATATATGTACAAGGACTTAGCAGTAGATCAAATTGTTAGGTTGGTCTGAGCTATTAATGTTTATCATTCTGTAAATGAATGTATAGATAAAAAGATCAAAGCTGTTAGGTTGATCTATATCTCGAGATGTAATAAATAGGCTTCAATAGAATCGCAGGCTATCAAGTTGATCAAAAAATTGCAGAAGCCAAGGCAGGATCATAGAGCATCGAGAATCGTAGTATGTTTGGCTTGAAGGGCCTCTCCTGGAATCGTAGAGGGGTCCAAATGCTTGCCGAGCACACTTAGAGATCGTAGTGTGCTCTCGAAAGCGTAGAGTCTGCAAGACAAGAAAGTGAAGATTGTAGTGTGCTAGTACTTAAGAGAAATAATAATGTTCTTGTTTGCTAGTATCGGATCAAGCACCAAGGTGGCAAGACACCACGATCAGAATCGTAGAGCTTCATCTGTCTGTGTCAGAAGCATCGAGCCTCGTCCATTCATTTAAAGAATAAATCGCAACAAATATGGAATGGGTTATAGACGTTGAAGTCCTCGGGAGTCCCAATGACACAACAGTCATCCTTAGTATGTAACAAAGAAACATATTGAAGAAGCTAAGTAAAGTACTTTGTGTGACGCCCCCAAAATAGGTCCATTCCATCCAACCCATTCCGAGTCGCCAAATACATGGTACAGAAATAACTACAACTTTATTAATACATTTGTCGTGCAAAATACGACAACATATATACTGTGAGTTTAAATACAATTATTTTCTTCTAGACAATATACATACCCAAATAAATCCTCATCACAATTATTTATACATTATTTTACAAAAATGGTGAGGACTACTAAACAACTCTCTCTATAACCATCATTCCATACCCCGACTGCATCGCTACATTCTCGCCTCCCGAGAAGAAAAATGGAACAAAAAGGAAAAGGGTGAGCTCAACTAGCCCAAGAAAGAATATTATGACTAAGATAATATACAACAAATTATCGTTAGTCTCCAACAGGGAAAAATCTAATAGAATACAATAGACAACCAGTTTTAAATCAATCTTCGCAGCGAAATAATAATTCATTAGAAGAGTTAAGTAGAGAATGCAAACTACTATCTTCTATATATGAATTTAAAAGTTCATCGTCGATATTTTATCCCTGTAACATCAATCAATATATATCTCGAATCAAATATTCATCTTTGCACTACAAAGTTAAAGATATTCATCACCGATCATGTTCATCTAAACACTGCTCATCTTTGCACTACGGCCAAAGATATTCATCGAAATCATTCATCTTTGCACTACAGTGCCAAAGATATTCAAAGAATATCATCATGTAGGATCGAGGATGATGAAAATATTATAAAGAAAACGAATCCAAAGAAAAAAGAACAAATATTAAGGATTCGTACTTTAAACAATCCAAATTCAAAAATACTTCATAACTAACTTGTAGTGGAGTAAAATTCAAGAATGATCAAAACATGGATACAATCAAAGCTAGTATCCATAATAGATATTTTGGACGAAAAAATGAAAAATTTAATTTTTCCGTGAATAATAGTGTCGTATTCGTGAATAAGTGTCAGATATACATGAATAGTGTCGATACGTGAATAGTAACTCTACACCAAAAGATAGAAATTTCACAAAAAATATCATCATGCTTCGTGAATAGTACTACGTGAATAGTAACTCGTGAATAAGAATCTCATGAATAAGAACTCGTGAATAGTAGTAACTCATGAATAGTAACTCATGAATAGTAACTCAAAATCATGAAAAAGTTCCAAATTTGATAAAATTTCCAACCAATATTTCGGCATAATGATATTGAAGAAATAATATCATTTTCGAATAAAATAACATCCTTACCTCGAAAGACAAGATTTAGTTGAAACACCGGATATCAAGCTATGACTTGAACTTGCACCGAGCAGCAATACTCAAAGTATAGTCAAAATACTCACAAGAATACTCGATAATATAGAGAGAGAAAACTTCAGTTTACGGTGTGATTTTCAATTCTAACCTAAGCACTATTTATAGGAAAATGCTTAGAACACCAAAGCGTAAAAAATTTAATAAATTAATATTAATTATTTTCCACATCTTCCTACGCTTCCATGAATCTGAACTCAACCATCCTAACACATGTTAAATGAGTCCCAAAATGTAAAAAACGTTTTCTTATTAAAAATAATTAAAACTTCAAAAATTAATTATTTTGGAGCTTCGAAACTTCAATAATTCATAATAAATAGCCCTTTTGTCAAAAAATTTGAATCTCGCGAATTTTTATAGAAAATTCAATTCTCTACAACTTTACAGAAGAAAGTGTTTCCAAATTTCAAATGAAATTGACCGAAATCCCCAAACCAAGCGATTTTACAAAGCTATAATCAAATTTCTATTATAATTGTGTCCACTAACACACAAAATATGTGTTAAACATTTAATGCCACAAAAATACTCTTCCTCCTCATATACTCATATATCCCACATTCATTATAAAAATATCACCGTTAATATATTATTAAAATAATATATTTAAATGAATTATTTTATCGTAAAAAGATAAAATATTAATTTTCAACAATTGTCACATTAAAATTTTCTCCATCTATATCCATATAAAATCAATATTTTCCTCATCATATAAATCAATAATTAATTATTCACAAATAATATTACGAGAATCACAAAGATCGGCAACCAAGCCGCTTCCCTCCGGAAAGAGGGGCTTCTAATAAAGATCTCTCCTTATCGCACGCAATTAGTGTGACCAAACCTCTCCTTAGATGTAACTTTCTAGACATTGCCAATAATGTTATCCAATAATATTATTCAGATAATATGAATTATTGCTTCGATAATGAAAAATACCGTAAATGACAATTTATCAAAACAACGTAATATAAAATATCAATGCAAAGAATTATTGAATCAATAAAATAAAATAATCGAATAAGAATTATCGTAATAATTATTGAGTAGTGCCTTCTTACGTAAGAATCAATAATTGGTGCAATACCGCAGTGCTATCGCTCAACAACGCCAGATTTAGTGTGTTTTAAGCACCGGGTATTCCAACAAAGATAATTAGCAGTAATAACTATGCCATTATTTATAAACAACTTATATTTGTCGCTTTTCTTCATCCAATCGCTTCAAGTTATGGGGCCCACAAAAGATCATACTGTGGCATTTAATATTCCCCCACCAAACGAATATTCTCCTAATAATAATGAATATTTTATAACCACTTGCTTATTCAAATATTTGCGTATTTTACCCATAACTATCCACATTAATCAAATCAACCCTTACTATTTCAAAATAATAAATAGAGGAAAATAAATTTCATTTATTAATAATTTGGGATCTTACAACCTCCCTCCTTATGAAATTTCATCCTCGAAATTGACGACGTTATTGGTGTTTCAAAAGATGAGAATACCTCGCTTTCATTTCCGCTTCCAACTCCTGTGTCATTTCCTCAATAAAGCATGGTTTCTCCATAAAACTTTAACTTGTGGTATAACCTCGGTACATAGGACATGTTCTTTCCTATCTAAGATCTTGACAGGTACCTCCTTGTATGTTAAGTCTTCCGCTATCTCGTTCGGTTCTAACTCAATGACGTGGTTCGGGTCGTCCACATATTTTTGTAACATCGATACGTGAAAAACGTTATGAACACGCGTCATACTTGGCGGTAAAACGAGTCTATAGGCCACAGTTCCTATTCGATCGAGAATTTCAAATGGATTAATAAATCAAAAGTTTGAGCTTTCCTCACCTCACCGATTCTCGCTTTTGGAATAACGACTTCTTACACCTCCTTCTTCAAATTCATCAGCTCTGGTGTGTATCTTGAATGACTTTTAACTTTATCGATTAAAGTCGATTATACTCAGATATCATCACGTGGGTACCTAGAGTTTTCATCTCCATCTCTATTATTTGTAAATTATACTGAAATGAGTCTTTGATAATATCGTTTTCTCGTATTGTATACGATCTTCTACTCAACACGCCGGCTACCACGTTTGCTTTTCCAGGATGGCATGGTCGTAACATGTCTTTGAAATGGGTCTCCTCTTGAGTTCTTCAAGCTCTTCCCACATTCCTTGCTCCATTCAATTTTGTATCTCTACGAGTCACCAAGCGTTAATGGAATAGCGATTCGAGAATATCCTTCAACGAATCTCCGATAATAACCAACTAAGCCTAGAAAGCTACGTATTTCGATTACCGACTTAGGTTGTTCTCAATCGTGACTTATATCCCAACCTTGGATAACACGTTACAATGACACCTATCGCTTTTACTATCGCATCGAATATGGTGTCCCTACGAGAGTCCGGCTTTGCATTCCACAAAGGAAGTCACCAGATAAAGGCTCAGTACCAAATTTATAGTTGAATTTTTAACTCCTGGAGTTTAATAGGAGCCATTCGATATGAGATTTTAGAAATGAGTTTTGTACTGGGTTCAAAGTCGATACAAAATTTAATATCAGGCTTTGGGAGTAAGCCAAGGAATTCTTCAGGAAATACGTCAGGAAAAATCAATAACAACAGGAATATTATTCAAATCTGACGTGTCTTTATTCAAATCCATAACATGGACTAAGAAAACTTGACATCCGTAATAAACGAATGACTTCATGGCTTTATATGAAAATGTTTGACTTCAATGGTTTGATTGCCTGAATTCGAATAACAGGTTGCATAGGAATATGAAAACTAACAACCTTACGAAAGCAATCAATTTTGGCATGATGAGTAGTTAACCTTAAAATCACATCAAAAGTAAATATCTCTATAGAAATAAGGTTAACAAGTAATGTGATAGTGCTAACCTGAATCAAGCAAGATTTCTAAACAACGGATGTAATGAAAGTTTCTCCTAAAGGATTCTCCATATATAGGTCAAAGTCTAATTTCTCCGTAGTCAAGTTCAAACGTTGAGCACAAGCAAGAGAGATAAAAGAATGGGTAGAACCGGTATCTAGTAAGGTATAAACTTCGCAAGAATTTATAATTAACTAACCCGTGCTAACTTCGTTCGGGTTCCTCGTATTTTGACCGATCACGACAAACGCTCTTCCAGGAATCGTTGACTTTGACTTTTCTGGGACAGTCTTTTGAGTCACCATTCCCTCTGGACTGGGTTTCGATATCGTACAATCTCGAGCGATATGTCCTTCTTTTCCTCAATTATAGCATACCTTAAACTGTTGTGGGCAGTTTGGGCTGATATGTCCCTCTTTCCCGATTTTGTAACATACTGATCGATGGTCTTTCTCCTCCTTGGAACCATTCTTACTTTTGGGCGCCGACGCTTCACATGGTCGTTGTTGAATCTCCTCTTTTAAAATCTCCTCCCACTCGCTTCTTCTATTTTCATGGCCACGATTACCACCAGAGTGGTTACCGCCTTTGTCCGTATTCTTCTTTCTCCGGCCGGTTATCGTTATTCGATTCATCGCTATCTTCTAGATGATCCTCGGTTATGGTCCCTCGGTTGAACGTGACTTTCGTTATCTCGCTTCTAACAACCGAGCCTCGACTGACAACATCCGAATAGAGAAAATTTATGAGAAATGAGATATTGACGTATGCCAGTTTCAAACCTCTCGTAAACATCCGCGTCATCGTTCCTCATTCTCCACCAAATGAGGTTCAAACTCGGATAACTCCGCGAACTTCGCCTCGTCTTTGGGACACCGCCATGTTATTCTCTCCCAGCCTAATGAACTCCACTTCCTTCGTATAGACGAATACTTTCGTAAAGTACTTGTCATTGAACTGCTTCAAACGCTCTCCATGACATCTTTGAAAAGCAAATTTGGATGGGTACGCTTCACGATTCCCACCAATGAATCGCCTCGTTCTTTAACATAAAAGTAGCGAATGGAACTTTCTGTTCCTCCGCATCCCAAGACATCGAATATCTTAGTAATTTGTTTAACCCACGCTCCGCTTTAATCGGATCCGGCTTTCCCCAAAATTCGTGGTCCCAACTCTTTGAATCGCTTGGGCAGTGACCACCCGTGAATTGCTATCATTTCCTCCTCAGATTTTGAACACGAGTCTCCTCGTCGATTTTGCATGAACTGCAAAAAGCTTCTAAACATTCCCTCATTCATCATCTCGCTTTCGGTGTGTTGTTCACGGAGGTACATTGCCACTGTTGCAGACGCTCTCCTCGTTGGTAAATACAGCATCTCCACGGTCTCATTTACTCCAATCATTAATATTCTCAATTGACATTCTCAAATCATCATAAAAACAAGGGTTAATTAAGGAAATCAATATATCACATAATATCCCTATATACTAACTAACTAACAAATAAGCTTAGGTAGGACACACTTTGGCGAAGGATTTACTCGCCTCTCCCCCTCCTAGTTCTATTCCCCGATCTCCGCCAGAGATCATATCCCTAAGCTTTGATACCAACTGTGACGCCCCCAAAATAGGTCCATTCCATCCAACCCATTCTTAGTCGCCAAATACATGGTATGTAAATAACTACAACTTTATTAATACATTTGTCGTGCAAAATACGACAACATATATACTGTGAGTTTAAATACAATTATTATCTTCTAGACAATATACATACCCAAATAAATCTTCATCACAATTATTTATACATTATTTTACAAAAATGGTGAGGACTACTAAACAACTCTCTCTATAACCATCATTCCATACCCCCGACTAAGTACTTTCGCTACATTCTCGCCTCCCGAGAAGAAAAAATGGAACAAAAGGAAAAGGGTGAGCTCAACTAGCTCAAGAAAGAATATTATGACTAAGATAATATACAACAAATTATCGTTAGTCTCCAACAGGAAAAATCTAATAGAATACAATAGACAACCAGCTTTTAAATCAATCTTCGCAATGAAATAATAATTCATTAGAAGAGTTAAGTAGAGAATGCAAACTACTATCTTCTATATATGAATTTAAAAGTTCATCGTCGATATTTTATCCTGTAACATCAATCAATATATATCTAGAATCAAATATTCATCTTTGCACTACAGGTCAAAGATATTCATCAGTTGATCATGTTCATCTAAACACCTGTTCATCTTTGCACTACGAGCCAAAGATATTCATCAGTTGATCATGTTCATCTAAACACCTGTTCATCTTTGCACTACGGGCCAAAGATATTCATCAGAAATCATTCATCTTTGCACTACTGTGCCAAAGATATTCGGCTTATATCATCATGTAGGACTGAGGATGATGAAAATATTTTAAAGAAAACGAATCCAGTGAAACAAAAGAACAAATATTAAGGATTCGTACTTTAAATAATCCAAATTCAAAAATACTTCATAACTAACCAGAGTGGAGTAAAATTCAAGAATGATCAAAACATGGATACAATCAAAGCTAGTATCCATAATAGATATTTTGACGAAAATGAAAATTTAATTTTTCCGTGAATAGTGTCGATTCGTGAATAGTGCACAGTATACAGATATATGAATAGTGTCGATATCGTGAATAGTAACTCTGACACACAAAAGATAGAAATTGCACAAAAAACATCATCATGCTACGTGAATAGTACTCGTGAATAGTAACTCGTGAATAGTAACTCATGAATAGTAACTCATGAATAGTAACTCATGAATAGTAACCCCATCATGAAAAAGTTCCAAATTTGATAAAAATTTCCAACCAATATTTCGGCATAATGATATTGAAGAAATAATATCATTTTCGAATAAAATAACATCCCTTACCTCGAAAGACAAAGATTTCTAGTTGAAACACCTGATATAGGCTATGACTTGAACTTGCACCGTATAGCAATACTCAAAGTATACTCAAAATACTCACAAGAATACGCCGATAATATAGAGAGAAAACTTGAGTTTACGTGTGATTTTCAATTCTAACCTAAGCACCCTATTTATAGGAAAATGCTTAGAACACCAAAGCAGAAAAATTAATAAATTAATATTAATTATTTTTCACATCTTCCTACGCTTCCATGAATCTGAACTCAGCCATCCTAACACATGTTAAATGAGACCCAAAAATGTTAAAAATGTTTTTCTTATTAAAAATAATTAAAACTTCAAAAATTAATTATTTTGGAGCTTCAGAACTTTAATAATTCATAATAAATAGCCCTTTTGTCAGAAAATTTGAATCTCACAATTTTTATAGGAAATTCAATTCTCTACAACTTTGCGAAAAGAAAGTTTTCCAAATTTCAAATGAAATTGGCCAAATCCACAAACAGGCGATTTTACGCCTATAATCAAATTTCTATTAATAATTGTGTCCACCAACACACAAAAATATATGTTAAACATTTAATGCCACAAAAATACTCTTCCTCATATACTCATATATCCCACATTCATTATAAAAATATCACCGCTTAATATATTATTAAAATAATATATTTAAATGAATTATTTTATCGTAAAAAGATAAAATATTAATTTTCAACAATTATCACATTAAAATTTTCCCATCTATATCCACATAAAATCAATATTTTCCTCATCATATAAATCAATAATTAATTATTCACAAATAATATTACAGAATCACAATCTTGTGGCAACCAAGCCGCTCCTGTGAAAGAGGGGACTTTCCAATAAGGATCTCTCCTTATCATGCGCGCATGATTAGGTGACCAAACCTCTCCTTAGATGTAACTTTCTAGACATTGTCAATAATGTTATCCAATAATATTATTCAGATAATATGAATTATTGCTCGATAATGAAAAATCTTTGTGTAATGACAATTTATTGAAACAACGATAATATAAAATATCAATGCAAAGTGAATTATTGAATCAATAAAATAAAATACCGAACAGTAATTATCAGTAACAATTATTGAGTAGTGCCTTCTTACGTAAGAATCAATAATTGGTGCAATACCGCAAATATTCTTTGCTTCAACAACGCCAGATTAGTGTGTTTTATCCACCGGGTATTCCAACAAGATAACAGTAATAACTATGCCATTATTTATAAACAACTTATATTCGCTGCTTTTTCTTCATCCAATCGCTTTAAGTTATGGGGCCCACAAAAAGATCGCATACCGTCGTCATTTAATATTCCCAACCAAACGAATATTCTCCGAAAAATAATGAATATTCTATAACCACTTGCTTATTCGAAATATTTGCGTATTTTACCCATAACTATCCACATTAATCAAATCAACCCTTACTATTTCAAAATAATAAATAGGGGAAAATAAATTTCATTTATTAATAATTTGGGGTCTTACACTTTAAGTCAGCAGAAAACACCTTTTCAGGTGTTAGGTGAGACAACAGTCTACTATGTCAGTGGGTCAGACTGCAAATTAGAAGTTGTGCAAAAAGTCCCCATCAAAGTTTAGAAATGTCAAATGCATTTAATTCTTCAACGGATGTCTTCAACGGTTACATTTCAAAGGCCTCATATATGCAAAAGATCAACAGATGAAAGAATCAAGCAAGCACTGAATAAAAAATGCTGAAGAACACTCAATGCTCAACTCTACGATTTGAAAAAGAAAGCTTGCTCAGCTACTCAGTTCTTTCGAACACAAGCTTAACAACATTTGAGTAGCACCATTCAAGAACCAAACTACTATCAAGTGAAGTAAGAAGTTTCAAGTTAGAAGGACTTGAAGATTTCTAAGTGAACTTAGAAGTACCAAGTCTGCTTGAAGAGTTCAAAAGTGAACTAAGTAGTTCCAAGACTGCTGGTCTTTAAGGAATCTGTGAGATTCAGAAAGTGTAAAGGTATCCTTAATGGATTTTCTACTCAAGGAGTAGAAGAGTGGATTAGGAGCTTTAAGTGCTCTAAACCACTTAAAAATACTGTGTCTCTTATATTCTTGCTATAACTGCTTAACTCCCATTAACTCGTTATATCTTAAACGGGAAACAAACAAATCATAATTCCACTGTGTTTAAATCATTATCAAAACTAACAAGAATTTCGAAAAGAATTTTTTAAAAAATATCTATTCAACCCCCCCCCCCCTTCTAGATAACTATTGTGCCTCTACGAACTAATAGAAGGAACAGATTCTACGCTCAAAGGTTATACCTCAAGAGTTAGAATCTGAAATAAAAATGAGGTATTCTCACCTCTTCGTCATACCAGGTACGTACACCAATTTCGAGGACGAAATTTCATAAGAAGGGGAGGTTGTAAGACCCCAACTTTTATGAATAAAGATGATTTTTTTTCTAAATTTCATTTTTGAATATTAAGGTGTGAATTTGTTATAATGTTATAGTTGTGGGTAATATTTACAAATTTTACAAAGTAAGCAAGTTTTTATAAATATTCGATTGGTTGGAGAATATTCGTTTTATCAGGGAATATTAAATGCGACGCAATCATCATTGGACGCCATACAATGTAATTCATCGGGAGTTAGAAAAACGCATGAAATAACTTTTTATAAAAATAGCGGCAAAAGTTTTACCGTTAACTGTTGAATACTCGGTGAGAAAAGTACAATAATACATGTGGTTGCACAGTAGCACAATGTATTGTACAATATATTTGATTATTGATGCTTACGTGAGAAGTCACTCAGTTTTATTCAATTATTGCCACAGTAATTGCTGCATAGTATCTCACGTTATTGATTCAATTATTGTCACAATCTATATAATAAAACATAACCCATTTTGAATCTTTCATTTGACAAAACACAATGACGGTTCTGATTTCATCTCAATTTTTCCAACTTAATCTAAAGGCTCACATTTCATCTCACACTAAAAATTTCCGCCCAAATAAAATAATAATAATAATAACAATAATGATAATAATAATTATTATAATAATAGTAATAATAATAAAAACAACAACAATAATAATAATAATAATAATAATAATAATAATAATTATAATTATAATTATAATAACAATAATAATAATAACAACAACAACAATAATAATTATTATAATAGTACTAATAATAATAATTATTATTATAATAATACTAAAAATAATAATTATAATAATAATAATAATAATACTAATACTAATAGTAGTAATAATAATTATTATTAGTACTATTATAATTATTATAATAATAGTAATAATTTTAATAATAAAAATAATTAATAATAAAAATAGTAATAATAATAATAATTCTTATAATTATAATATTAATATTAATATTAATATTAATTATAATAATGATAATAATTATTATTAATATAATTATGACAATAATAATAATAGTAATAATAATAATAATAATAATATTAATAACAATAATAATTATAATAACAATAATTATAATTATATTAACAATAAATATAATTGTAATAATAATAGTAAAAATATTATTATTATTAATATAATTATTATTGTGGTGGTGTGATGAATTATGAAAATTGTTATTGATGATTTGTAAGTTTTGTAGACAAGTTTAGATTTTTCTGGATATCTATTTTTAAAAGAAAATTAATTATTGTGGAGGTGTGATGAATTATGATAATTGTTATGTGTGATTGTAATTTATTTTAGGTTGCAAAAAGTCTTTAAGTAATGTAATATTTTTTGAATTTTAATCTAATTTTTCGTTATGTCTTGCCTTGCACGGGTAATTACAAGTATTTTATATTATTAAATAAATAGTTGAGACGACAAAATTATTCATATTATTATTTGCATTATTGACGATATTTAGAAAGTTCTGTCGAGGAAAGAGGCTTGGTCACCTAATTGCGCGTCAATAATGAGAAGTCCTTATCGGAAAGCCCCCTCTTTTCTGTGAATGATCTGGTTGTTAATATTGTGAGTTATAATATTAATGATGAATGTTATTAAAATTGTGTTTTGTGAAGCCAAATGAATTGAGATAAATAGAGGGGATTTTTATGAAGTATTTGTTGTAAATTTTGATTATTATTTGGACCCCCACTTACCCATTTTTCAAAAATATCGGTAGAAGTTATCTCAATTTTGTTATATATATATATATATATATATCATATATCCCCCCCCCCCCCGGTGACCCTTAATTCCCTCCCATATAATAATGAAACGTGGGGGGGGGGGGGATATATGATATATATATATATATATTATAATATATTTTGTTTTTTTATATAAAATAGAATATATTATATTCTATTATTTACATAGTACTGTAGTACAACATAGTAAAATCAAATCTTTTTCAGAATTCGTCCGTGATTTCGTTCGAAAGTTTTACTTTGCAGTTCGTGATTTTATTTTCTAAATAATATCTTTCCATTCTCCTAAAAATAGGATGCTCAGTTTAGAATTGAAAATCACACCAGAATCAAAGAATTCTTCTTCTATAATATTGAGCATATTTCTTTAGAGTTTAAGGAAGTTTTGAGTGTAGAAAACAGTACAAGTTTTCTTCAAGAATATCTCCGCTATACCAGTTGGAGTTGCTTCTTTTTTTTAGGTAAGGGGTATTATTTATTTCATATTCGCTTACGATATTATTTTTCGTATTCGTAAGAAATTTTATTTTTGTTCAATATTCGTAAGAAATATTATTTTCATTCAATATTCGTAAAGAATATTATCTTCGTTCAATATTCGTAGGAATATTATTTTCGTTCAACAGTAGTAACGGGTATTATTTATTTCATATTCGCTTACGATAATATTTTTCGTATTCGTAAGGAATTTTATTTTCGTTCAATATTCGTAAAGAATATTATTCGTTCAATATTCGTAAGGAATATTATCTTCGTTCAATATTCGTAGGAATATTATTTTCGTTCAACAGTTGTAAGAGATATTATTTTTGTTCAGTATTCGTAAGAAATAATATTTTCTTCCATACTCTGTAGTTTATAAGTAATATTATTTCGTTTCAGATTCTGAATTCTACACTCATTTTGTTAAGTATTGCTTCTATACTCCTTGAAATTAATAGAATATCCTTGAAATTTGTGCTTCAACTAGTATCTTTTCACGAAAATATTATTTTGAACATTCTTGATAATTTTTAATCTTTTCATGTCGGGTTACTATTCACAGAGTACTATTCCCAAAGTACTATTCACGAGGTACTATTCACTCGGGTACTATTGTTGATCGATTTCGCAATCAATGAGTACGTGCAAGTATACACAATCAACAAGTAATAAAGTGTAAGTAGAGTATCGTTCCCACGAGGAATTATTTAATAAAAATGTACCAAATACTAACTTGTAACCAAGTTAATTTTATCTAAACAAATGATTTAGGATTGTAAATTAAAATATATAATTAAACTACTACTAAATACCACTAGATTAAAAATAGGTTATGGAGATTTAAGACCACAACTTCACTTATATTAAAATACTTCTTATTAATTATGCTCATTATTCTGGACTGTTAATCAAGAACTTATTAGTATTTATAACCACCTTTCGATGCATCACAAACATATTAATCCAAATTCACAGTTGATAGAATTGAATCAAACACCCTAATTAACTAATTCACTATATTCCTATGTGAATTACAATTAAAAAGGATTTAAAGTACATGTTTCCTATCAGATTACATGCGGCGTAAATGTATATCCCTATCCTAAACACAAATCATGAATTCCAACACCATGCAGAAAACACAATCACATGCTATTATGATTAGATCTAAACTTATATTTCATCTCCCAAATTCATATAGATTATCATGGTAATTGTTAGCTAGATAATTAAACAATTATGAACAAATTATAGTAGACAATCCCTAGAATAGATCACAATAATTAATAAAGAAGCATACTAAAATAAGTTATGCAGTAAGATCCATTGCAATCTTAAACAAGAAATTTAGTTCATTGTCATTGAATTAAAATCTAGAATCCACAACTGAATAAACATTAAAAGACAAGAATTGAAGTGGAGTAGAGAATAAAATCTGTTGTCTACAAATCTGATGCTCCCGTCTTGCTCCTGCTCTTGATCTTCAATTATCTCCAAGTTGCTTTAATCTCCAATAATCCAATATAAACTAGGGTTTATGTTGTAATATAAAGGAGTGTTTTATCTAATGTAATCTATCTAATCCCCTTATTCTATGCCTCACATCATGTATTTATATGCTACAAGTCCAATTTCTAGCTTAGGAGCAAACCCAATCCAATTTGGAGTCAATAAAGTATCAAAATTCACCCCAAAATGCATCCAAGCTTGATCTGGCCCTACACCAGTGCCCAGTACGCTGCTCACTTGCTATGATTCGGATTATTTATAAGCGCCCGGCATGAAATAGGCAAGGAATGGGCACCCGTGTTGATTGTGGCTTTTTTTTTTGGAATTTTCTACTCTAACGTCCTTTGGAAAAATGGCCATAACTTCCTCGTCTGAACTCCGATTTTGATGATTCAAAATGTTCCGGAAAGAAGAGACGTAGATCTAAAACTTTTGTTCTTTAAGTGTTTCGAAATAAGGGCTAGAGAAATGCTTAAATTGGTCCTGAAGTGACTGCTATGTAAATGGCAAGCCGAAAATGCGAATCTAGCAACCCCAAACGTCGATCCAAGTGACTTTTGTCACAATTCCTACAAAACAACATAAAACATGAATGAATAGATACAAACACTTAAAAACATGCAAAAGATTAAGCTCAAACGCACTCAATTATAGGTATAAAACTCACTCATTAACTATTCACCCGGGGTACAATTCACGACGAAAAATTTATTCTTTTCTGTCCAAATTATTTTTGATACGTGAATATTATTTTTGAATTTTTACTCCACAAAGAAATATCATGTTGACAATTTGGATATTTTTAAACTCTGGATAAATTGAATTATAAATCTTTAATATTTATCCTTGATCTCGTTTGATTGAATTCTTATATCATTGTCATCATCCTCATGCTTATATTGTTATGAAAGTCGTCTTTGGCCCGTAGTACATAGATGGACTGTTGATTTGTATGATTATAAGTAAGAATTATTCGATATAATCATGACATGTAATGTTACAAATGATGTGGTAAAAGTCCACATTGGCCCGTAGTGCGTTAATGGACAGTTGTTGGTATGATCATGACCATGGGTTCTCTTCGGCCTAGGGTGCAAAGATGAATTATTATTTGACATGATCATGATCATTGGTGATAACACGAATATCCTTGGCCCGTAGTGCATGGACAATTTGTGGATGTGATAATAATGAATATCCTTGGCCCGATGTGTATTGCTATAAAATATAAATAATATTTAATAATTATTTTTCATATATAAAAAAACTATTTCCTACTCTATTTTATTAAGATGTCTAAAAAGAATTAAATGATTATTTATGGATTTGGTTCTTCTCCATTACACATTTTCTTCAATTATATCTGATACACTAATTATTTGGTCATAATAATTTTGTTAGTGATGATCAAAATATTGTAATAGATAATTAATGACACTAACATTAATCTTACAAAAAATTAGAATCATAAAAAAATATTTTCACGTCAAAAGTCAAACAATTTTCATCCATTAAGATTTTAATGAAAAATCTACATGTTCTTTAAATGGTGAAAAAATGTCGGATTACTTTTATTTTTGAAATGATTATGCTATTCAATATAATAAATTAGTTGATCGGTATCAATTTCAATTATGCTATTAGCAATTATAAAAGACTAAAAGGCAATGTGCACCCCAAACTTTACACCCTTATTGACTTTTGTACCCTAAACTGAAAAAGGTGTCTAAGTACACCCCAAACTTCAATGAAATTTAAAAGAAAACACACTTTTGTCAGTTAACCGATCAAAAGTGACCGGTTAAAGCTGTAATATAGATCTGGAGGGGTATTTTAGTCTTTTTCTTTTTATCTTCTCCAACAATGACATTAAGCTTGGGGTGCATATTGTCTTTTAGTCTAAAATAAGTAAAATATTCTCATGTCAATATATTGACTAGTCTCTTTCCCTTCTCTCTCTCTCTCTCTCTCTCTCCTCCATAACCAACTGAGTCAAGATCTTGTGCAACTCGAATGAGTCCCTTCTCTCTCTCTCCTCCATAACCAACAAAGACAAAGACATAGACAGAAGAAACTATTAAAACTCAACAACAATCAATATGTAATCAAATCAAACCTCCAGAAATATAATTGGGAAGATAATGAATATAGAATATGGCTTTTTGACAGCTAATTAAAGCCCTTATTACATAAGTGTGTTTGTTACTCTCCGTTTTCTGACCTTAAATGCAGCAAAAAAGTTTTGGCTGTTTTAGAGGAACGTCTTTGTAATTTGAAGAGACACAAAATCACCTAAAAAGCAGGAACCTTGCACGCAATGGACAATATCCTCCAAACCCTCTTTCTTTTTAAGCTTAAATTTTGGAATGAAATTCTCTGCATAGTATCCTCCAAACTCATTTTTTCTACTACTCATTAAATAACAAAATTGAATGCAAGTCGTACATTTCATTGCTTAAACACTCATATACACAAACCTATTTAAAGGCATCAATGCATCATCATATTTAGAAAGAGAAAATAAACATCATTTTACCAAAAATGAACAATACCGAACACATCACAAAGCTCAATAACAAATTCACTTCGATCCATATTGAGAAATTCTGATTTTTTATAATATAGAGAGAGAAAATTGAACAGTTAGCTAATACAACTAACATACTTCACGATTTACATAAATTTAAGCTAGAAGTTCAATAACATCAGCCCATGTATAATTATATAGGGTTTTTGTGTAGGGGATTGGTTGGTGGGGGGAGAAAATTGGAAAGAAAGAGATAGTGAAAGCACTTGATCTTATTGATATCATAAAGCTCAAACGCCTCTTTTAGCTCCTGCACACTACCGTCGCCGTTCGGATCCCCCCTCTCTACCCTTGCAGAATCCGGTGAACTCCTCGAGATTGATGAATCCATCGTGATCGGTTGTCAATTTCGACCATCATGCGACTGACTTCCTCCGGCGAGGTGTTGGATCCAAGCACCTGGTTATGGAGGAGAGAGAGAGAGAAGGGAAAGAGACTACTCAATATATTGACTTGAGAATATTTTATTTATTTTAGACTAAAAGACAATATGCACCCTAAGCTTAATGTTAGAGAAGATAAAAAGGAAAAGACTAAAATACCCCTCCAGATCCACATTACAGTTTTAGCCTGTCACTTTTGACTGGTTAACTGACGAAAGTGTGATTTCTGTTACGTTTAATTGAAGTTTGAGGTGTACTTAGACACTTTTTTTGGTTTGGGGTGCAAAAGTCAATAAGGGTGTAAAGTTTGGGGTGCACATTGTCTTTTAGTCATTATAAAAATATAATGTATTGGATGGAATTAGAAGTAAAGCGTAATGGAGGGGATCCAAATCCATTATTGATTGATCAGACTAAAATTAATTAGTAAAGTATATTTCATAAAAACATAACTAAAGCTTAAATTTTTTTTCCTTGGTGTTAACACCAAATTTCGCCTGCGCGTCTAATCACCAAATTCACGCGCTTAAACCTGTACAGTAACAAATTACACAAGAAGCTTGATGACTTGTGCCGTCGGGTGATAACTCTGGTGTGAGAATGAGTACAGGCTGGTACAAGGTTTAACAATGGAGGCTTTAATGTTTAGTGCTCAAGAATGTATTACCTATTAATTGAAGTCAAGCCTTGTGTTTATAGTCATTCTCATCACCTTAAAATCCATTTCCGAATCGGATTAGGACTCCTAAACATGGCAGTTACCTTTGTTTGGGTCCAACTCAATCTCCTTAAAAGGTACAAGTTGGATATAATCCAAACACTTACCTTTGGAGTTGGTATTTAAATATGGTTAGGATTGGAATCCTTAACCATTTACACTCCTTATCGCTACGGACTCCATACGAGAAATAACCTTATGTATGGGCCCAAATCATCCGAACCCCTATAAACTGGTCTGGGCTCTGGCCCAAAGAACTCGGTCACTGTTGGGTAAAATCTATATACGCTCAACACGCAAGTATATGTGGTCAACAAATAATATAATAGTAAGTAAAGTATCATTCCCTCAGAGATTTAGCAACAAATTTACCTTGCAACTACCAATCTTCTATTAATCCTAATTTAATTAAACTAATCAATTTCCAGTTTATAGTGAAAATATTAAAATTAGTAAAAATCAACTCAATATCAACAAACCCTAAATCTGAATTTTCAAACAAATATTAGAGAATCAGGCTCGTAATTTCACTCTAAGAATCCCTTTGATTTTTATCACCTTATTCCAGTTTAACTCACTATCGTAGTTTATTAATCAAGAACACATAAATAGTATTAACCACTTCTCGATATCTTAACACTGTATTAACCCAAATCCACAATTAAGATAGAATTAAGTCAAACACCTTAATTAATCAACTCACTATATCTCTATGTGAATTCTAATTAAGTAAGGTTTAAGTTCAAGTTCTCTTCACGATTACATGTGATGTCAAGCATATCTCTACCTCAACAATAATCAAGAATCTGCTATTCACAAAATTCATGACATATGCTATATTAACTAAGTCTAGATTTATATTTCATCTCTCGAATTCATACAAATCCACATAAAATTGTTGATCAAGCAATTCATAAATTCAAGCTTCAATTAATATAGATAAACTGCATAATAGCTTAATTAAACTGAAAACCAAGGTTACATAATCATCGCTCCACTTAGAGATCCATTATAAGCCTAATAAGTAATTTAGTTCATAACTAATGAATTAATTACTAAATAAATAAAAGAAAACATCATCCCAATTACAGAAGATAGAATTTAGAGAAGAATAGTAATACACCACCTTTCTCGCCCTTCGATTCTAAAATCTTAGTGAAATTATTCCTCTTCTTCGTTCCTCCAAGCCCTTGCTCTTCAAAAACCTTCTCCAAGTGAGTCTAGATTGATTGATTCCCTCTAAGTATGTCTAGATCAACATATATCTCCTCTCCCTTCATACCATGACTCCTAACCCACTTCTAATTTCTGCCCAAGATAGACTCTCCTAATTCGCAAAGACTTCCCAAGACAAGTTCACTTTTCCATTGGCAACCCGCGCTTAGCCTTAGTGTCTCCGCAAATAAGACCCCACAAGACCATCAAGACTTCCTGTCCCACTCAACAGCGCTCAAGGCTTCACTCGCTTCTTCATCACAAAGTAGCGGTTCATACTGTTAACTGTAAACTACACTTTTTGTGCTCAAAAACTCCTCCACGGCTCACATCTTGATGGATCAACCTGATTAACCTACAACAAATGTAAAACCCATCAAAAGTAAATGCAAGTGCCAAAAACCTAGCAATATAACAAGCCAAATGAACATAAATCATAGGTTAAAAACCTACTCATCAAATTCCCCCAAACTTGAACATTGCTTGTCCTCAAGAAAAAATGCAATTCAATGCAATGCATCTAACAACTATATTACGAATCCAGAATTAAGACAGTAATGATGATTTGCTCATACAGCCTCAGAAAAACTCGTAAACATGCACACTTCATATAAAAATCAATTCGCATTCACTATCAATCCGTACATCTTACCCTGTTATAACTAATACAGTGTGTGTGTGCGCAACACCCATGCTAACTGATATCGAATCAAACTCAGTTACATAGCCAGTTTCTTATCAGGAATCATACAGCATAAACTCGAAAATTCAGAGACAAATAAGTTCTAGCATTAGCTCATTTCCCAAATTCAGGTTCCGAGAAGGGTATTCATGCTCACTTTCTCTCTCTCTTTTTTTTTTAATTTTTTATATAAATGGTTGGTGAGTGCATTTTACGCTCCATCTCACGCTTGTGTTTATGGGGAGTATTTCTTCTTAACCCACCACAAGACTCAACTAATTTCCAATTTTTTTTAATAGAGCTTATATACCCCAATCTTCCCCCCAAACTTAGGTTCATACCTATCTTTTTCACTTTCTGTTTATACTAGCACTATCCTTTAGAAAATATTTATGTAACAATTTGAACTAATCCATTAACACATATGTTATTAAGTGCAATCCGTATTATACTAGTTTCAATCAGAACAAGATCCACATCATAATAGAAATTGCATTAAGATTCTTATACTTAGTTATATACTTGTCTACAAAATTTTAATTTCATCATTGGCCAATAATCACATATACGATCTAATAACTGGATTCATGCAACTATATGCAAAAGAAATATTTTTTTTTAATATATGCTCTAAGTGCGCAAAAATATAAAAACTAAACATGCAACATATATAAGAAAACATAATCCCCCAAACTTAAATCAAGGAATGCCCACATTACGTCTAATATGCTCAATTAAAAAAATGAGGACTTCCCTGAAAAACACGTTACTGCTCATCATTCGAAGGAGGTTAAGTTGGCAGGATAGGAGGACTAGGCATAACCACCAGTGGAACATTAGGATTGCAACGAGAAAATGCATCAGCAAGCGTGTTGAAGGCATTTCCATTGTACTCATGCATTAACTCTTGACGTTGGGCCAACCACCTAAATCGATTCCTTGGGACCTGCGATTGTTCCGCACTAACTGGGGGTGTTGGTTGGCGGATAATAATGTAGCCTTCACCACGCGGGTGTGATTACGCCCCATCCCATGCTTTGTACCTTTCAATAGTGGCATGATCAATTATCGCCATTGGTTGCTGTATTGGCTCAGTAGGTTGCCACTGCACCCGAGTTTTTCGGCATAAATCAGTGATTAGGAACCCATGCAGTAACCCTCCCGTAGTACTCCCACGTAATGCTCGGTTAATTGATTCTTGAATACACTCCCCCACATCAACATCATAAAATGCAATTGAATTGTCCATATGATAGTGGTGGTGAACAATCCCATACAAAAGCCAACTGTGCATATGATAGTGGTGGTGGTGAACAATTATCCATATGACTGTGCAAGATGATGTGTAATCAAAAGATGTCGTGTCAGGTATTATCCCAATCAATGATATTGATGCTTATGTATTATTTGATTCGGGTGCTACTTGCTCGTTTATCTCTGATGAATTTGCTAAGAGGTTAGAATTGCCTAGAGAAGAACTAAATTTCCCTTTGAACATAGAAATTGCGAATAAAGAGATAATCCTGTTAGATTCGTATACAAGAACTGTAGGGTGAACATTAAGGAGAATATCTTGATGGTAGATTTGATTCCGATTAGACTGGGAGAGTTTGATGTTATTTTGGGAATGGATTAACTGTTCAATTATGGAGCGGTAATTGATTGCCAAAAGAAGTGTGTAAACCTTATGATCCCGTTAAAGGTAGTATTTTATGGTAGCAAGTCGCCTAGACAAATGAAATGTCTGACGATTATGCAGGCCAAGAAATTGTTGAGAACGCTGTGTGGGCTATTTAGCTTACATAGTCGATACTCAGAAGAAGAATGTGAAACTGGAAGAGATACCAGTGGTGAGGGAATTTGAGGATGTGTTTCCAGAGGATTTGCAAGGACTTCCGCCTGACAGAGAAATTGAGTTCGTAATCGACTTAGTGCTGGGGACATCACCGATATCGAAGGCCCCGTACAGAATGGTTCCAGTATTAATGAAGGAACTGATGGTACAGTTGCAAGAATTATTAGACAAGAAGTATATTCAACCAAGCATATCACCGTGGGGAGCGCCAGTGTTATTCGTGAAGAAGAAGGATGGGTCAATGCGTCTTTGTATTGATTATAGAGAATTAAACAAAGTCACTATTAAAAACAAATATCCATTACCAAGAATAGATAACTTGTTTGATTAGTTGAAGGGTGCTAAATACTTCTCGAAAATAGATTTGAGAAGTGGGTATCACCAGTTGAAAGTGAGGAAGGAAGATATACCTCGAACAACATTCAGAACTCGGTATGGACATTACGAGTTTCTGGTGATGTCTTTTGGTTTAACCAACGCACCTGCTGCATTTATGGATTTGATGAATAGGGTGTTCAAACAAGTCTTAGACAAGTTTGTAGTGGTATTCATCGACGACATTCTGGTGTATTCCAAAACTCAAGAAGAACACGTGCAACACTTACGTTTGACATTGGAAACACTAAGAAAGGAAAAATTGTATGCAAAATTCTCTAAGTGCGAATTTTGGCTAGATCGTGTGCAATTTCTTGGGCACGTGATTGACAAAGATGGGATTTCCGTGGATCCATCAAAAGTGGAAGCTGTAATCAATTAGGAATAACCAAGAACACCATCAGAAGTGAGGAGTTTCTTGGGACTGGCCAGTTATTACAGACGATTTATTCAAAAATTTTCTAAGATAGCCACCCCATTAACAAATTTGACAAGGAAAACTGTGAAATTTGTTTGGACGGAGAAGTGTGAAGAAATTTTCCAGGACTTGAAGAAGAAATTAAGCATGGCGCCTGTGTTGTCATTACCATATAGCATAGGAAACTTTGTGGTGTATAGGAATGCCTCACATAAAGGGTTGGGTTGTGTTCTTATGTAGAACGACAAAGTTATTGCGTATGTATCAAGACAACTGAAGGATTATGAGAAATGTTATCCGACTCATGATTTGGAATTGGCTGTAGTAGTATTTGCTCTCAAGATATTGAGACACTATCTCTTTGGAGAGAAATGTGAAATCTACACAGACCATAAATGTCTGAAGTATATTTTCACATAGAAGGACCTGAATATGCGTTAAAGAAGATGGATGGAATTGATAAAGGATTATGATTGTGAGATCTTTTATCATCCGGGCAAAGCGAATGTAGTTGCAGATGCTTTGAGTAGGAAAGGCCGGGAGAAGTTGATCCTGATAACTACTCAGAAGGAGCTTATTTCAGCAATGGCAAAGCTAGAGTTGGAAATCAAATTTCCAAAGGAATACGATGAACGACTATTTCAGATAGATGTCAGTCCAACTTTGGTGGACAAAGTGAAGAATGCATAACTATAAGATAAAGAATGCAAAACAATCAAAGAGAAAGTGATTGACGGTAGTGATGTAAAATACAAGATCGATACCGAAGGACTGCTACGATTCGAAGAAAGAATTTGGGTTCCAGCAGTACCAGAACTTAAAGACGAAATCTTGACCGAAGCACACAACACAAGATATTCGATTTATCTAGGAAGTACAAAGATGTATCAAGATTTGCGACGACATTTTTGGTGGCCAAATATTAAAAGAGACGTTACAGAATGCGTTGCAAAATGCTTGACGTGTCAGAAGGTGAAAGCTGAACATCAAAGACCAAGCGGGTTACTTCAACCGTTGGAAATACTGGAATTGAAGTGGGAGCATATCACAATAGATTTTGTGGTAGGACTTCCAACGACTCAGAAAGAATACGATGCAATATGGGTGATAGTGGACAGAGTAACAAAATCTGCAAACTTTTTGCCAATAAAGATTAGATTTAATCTTGATCAGCTAGCAAAACTGTACGTTAAAGAGATCGTGTCAAGACATGGAATTCCAGTGTCAATTATGTCAGATAGAGATCCAAGGTTCACATCAAACTTCTGGAAGAGACTACAAGAATGTATTGGAACACAATTGCGAATGAGTATAACATACCATCCGCAAATCGACGGGCAAAGCAAACGAACTATCCAAACGTTGGAAGATATGTTGAGAGCATGCATTATGGATTTCAAAGGAAGCTAGGATGAACATTTACAGTTGGTAGAATTTGCCTACAACAACAGTTACCACGCGAGCATCGGCATGCCACCTTACGAGGCATTGTACGACAGAAAGTGCAGAACTCCACTGTGCTGGGATGAAGTTGGTGAACGCCAAACGTTATTAGGACCAGATTAGTACAACAAAGCTGCTTTGAAGTTGTCAAACTCATCGGAGACAAGATTGGTAGCGACCCAAGATGCATGAGAAAAGTATGTCGATCAACACAGGCAGAATCGCAAATTTAAAGTAGGAAATTTTGTTTTCCTAAAAGTTTCTCCTTGGAAGGGGAAGATTCATTTTGGCAAGAAAGGAAAGCTCAGCCCAAGATTTATTGGATCATTTGAAATACTACGAAGTGTGGGGGAAGTGGCTTATGAGATAGCTCTACCACCAGAATTGGAAAACATTTATAATATTTTTTCACATTTCGGTGTTACGATCGTATAAACCCGATTACAAGCACGTGATCGAGTACGAACCATTGCAATTCGATAAAGATTTGTCTTATGAAGAATTTCCTATCCAGATAGTCGACAGGAAAGAACAAGTGCTCAGAAATAAAGTGATACCTTCTGTAAAGGTGATATGGAGAAACCACAATGTCGAAGAGGCAACGTGGGAACTCGAAGATGAAATGATGAAAAGTTACCCTGAGTTATTTGTTTAATCTATGTCTTCGATTCTGGGGACAGAATCTTTGTAAGTAGAGAAGAATGTGACGATTTGATTGTTTGAATTGTGATTCTGAGGACAGAATCCTTTTAAGGAGGGTATGATGTAACATTCCAGAATTTTAAATGTAATATTAAATATTTATTGATTTATATAAATATTTAATGGATGTGATTATCGTTGAATAAATATTTGTTTAATTGATTTAATTTTATTTGGAGAATTATTTGTTAAATAAATAATTGATGAATTAATGAAATTATTAATATATTGATATTTCAATTTAAATGATTAATTATTTGTATTGTGTTATGTGATTAAAGGATTTATTTAATTAATTGTGATTTGCATTTTAATTAAAATAAATATGAAAGCTTGATTAAATATAGTGTGACAAATAACTATATTATAACGAGTTATTAAAATAAATTAAAGTAGTTTAATTTAGTTTTTGCCAAACAAGGCTTATTATATTAATTCTTTAATATTTAAAGGATTTTGCCAAACAAGCCTTATGGCTTTTGGGATTTCTAGTTTATTTAAATAAAATAAAATAAATAAAATAATAAATATAATATAATTATAATATATACGTTGGTTTGTAACTGTATTCTATTAAATTTGGCGCATTAAGGATTATCAGTTTTAGTTTTTCCATTATAGCTATCAGTTTGTTCTAGTTTGTGAGAAAAAAGAGAAGAACTTAAGAGAGAATTTGAGAGGAGTTTAGGAAATTTTCACGTCAATTCTAGTGTGTTTAATAAGAATTTCTGTCAAGCAACAAAAGGTATGTTCATAATTGTGATAATATACATGTATATGGGTTTTACGGCAAAAAAATTGCATGTTCTGTGAATTTAATCTCTTCAAATTATTGTTAGATGATTGAATAATTGTGGTTACATGCTTATGAGGCTTAGAGATTATGTTTAAACAACAATTGCATGCTAAATTCGTTTGATAGTAGAAGAAAATTTTGACAGTGTTTGTGTTCTTCATATGGCTTGAGTAAAAGTAACAATTTTGGTGGCCAATTAGTATGTGAAACTATAAATTGATGCTTATATATATTAGTTCAATGAGATACGAACATAACGTAATTGGAATGAGATGATTTGGCCAACTAATGAATTTATAGTGACGTTTTCTAGGATGAATGTCAAGAAAATGGAGTTTTTATGAAAAACATGAATTTTGAGAAATTAAAATAGCTTTAGTTAGTGTTAAATTGTTCTAATTGGTTGTAAATGTGAGCAATCATGTTTATGATAGTTGTATATTTATTTTACGTGTTGATATTACTGTCTATTGGGTGAAATTTGTGTTTGTTGGGCTAAAATTAAAGCTCTTTGTTCATGTCTCGTGGTGCTGCGTCATCTGAACACAATTAGCAAATAAGCTAGCTAGGCAGTGCCAAATGAAAAATGTATGCGCAATGCGCCATACTACAGTTTGAGATTCTGACTTCTGCTATTTCTACAGATTTGGGAAAGTTTCATAACATGATCTGAAATTGTGTTAGCATGTTAAATGTGTAATGCTAAGGTTAACATAATATAGTGAATTGTGGTTAGTATGATCAAAGTTGCAAAAATGATTAGTAAATCGAAAATGCGTTATGTGATAACTTAGTTTATACAATGAACGTTGGTGAAGTGTTGTGATGATTAACACTTGGGAATTCTGAAATGTAAAGGGTAGCATAAAACTTGTGTTAAAATAACAAGTTTATCTAGTAATACGTTTTATATTGAAAAGTGAATATTAGTATGTCTAATAGATGTTATGGTTTTAATACTGTGTATAGGTAAACGTGAGTTTTAATATTTTAGCTTACGCTCGAGGCAAGTTTTCTAACTCTACACTCTCGTTGAGCTAGTTCATTTATTACATTGTGCAAGTATCTAAACTTTCTTTTTACATTGAGCAAGTTTTCTAACTCTACACTTTCATTGAGTTAGTTCTATTATTATATTGATTCATTCTAACTTGGTTACAGTTAAGCAAGTTTCTTAAGTTCTACTACTGTATAATGAGCGTAGTTTTGAACTCTCGTCTCTATTATTGAACTGTTTTAATTCCTTGCATGAGTTAATACATTGTTATGCAAGTTTTTAGTTTCCAGCTTGCTATCATTTAAATGTACGTTCAGGAATATCATTCTAATGTTATAAGACTCGAACCTTAGCTTATTTTACTGTTTTAGCAAAGGTTAACCATTTCATTCATTTATTGAATGCTTATGCTCTATAGTTATTTCAAGCATGAGTTTGATATGTAGAATCAATTCATTTATTTTACAGTTCAAGCAAAGGTTAATGTTATGTTGTTATTAAACAACTATTGGATTATTAAGCATTGTTGATTCAACTAGTTCCCTAGTTGATGATCATTAAACTTCAATTACCCTTGAAAGCTTATCCAAACCAAACTTTCTTTGGTGCGGACTTGTACTCTAAATACTGAGATGAACAACCCTATGTTTAGGGGTTTACGCTTAGCGTTGAAATGGTTGTGCACAATACATTGTACGAAGGATTGATCCCCCTAAGTACGTGGAGTCCTTATAGTCATATGACTGTTAAAGTTAAAGTTGAAAGATTACTTATAACTGTGGACATGGTTCATGGTCATTTGACCCTCAGTAGTATATTTAAGAATGTTAATAGAACAAATCATTCAGTTCTATTGAGCCTATGAATTGGCAAATGTTGAAATGTTAAAAGAACATATCATTCAGTTCTATTGAGCCTATTATTTGGCAAATGATGTAAAGATATTTATTCTTATTTCAAGTGAGCTTTGTTTGCTCACTCTTGCATATTTATACATTTATTGCAGCTATGATTGAGAAGGTAGATAAACCTACAACTAACAAATAAAAGGGAAAAATGTACAAGTGATGAAGACTTGTAATTTTGCTTAAATCGTTATGATGATAGACTTTTAATAATGATGTGATGTAATAATTTTATTTCCGCATTTGAATGATGGTATTAAAGGTTAGAGAACCTGGGAGATAATGTTTTTATTAAAGTAATCTTGTATGGGCAGGTTTTTATTATTCAATTTATTATGATTGGGTAGTTAGATATGAATGTTTTGATTATGTGAACACCAAATCTTGAGGTAATGAAGCATCGGGATTTGGGGGTGTCACAGTTTGTGCATGAGTGTAAAACTGGATTTTTGGAAATATCAATGGTGCTCGTATTATCACAATATATAGGCACATTTTCACACATAATATCAAAGTCACAAAATGTTTGATGCATACATAAAATTTGGGAACAACAACTCCCTGCCGCCAAATATTCACCTTTAGTGGTGAATAAGGCAACTGATGTTTGCTTCTTACTATGCCATGAAACAAGACTTTGTGTAATGCCCCAAAATCCGGTCTATTTTCACACCCGGATTCCGTACGTCACGGTCCCACTTCTTACCAAACATACATCATTATCTAGCTAAATATAACTACATTCTCAAATCCAAGGTTCTAATACCTTATAACCTTATTCATTACAAATAATGATAATTACATTATTCTTTACATCGTACAAGAGTGACTTTTATCCGCCACCAATGATACATAATAGTTCATTAAACTAATATATAGTTCAATTAAACTATTCTACATTACAAGTCTTGGCTTGATCTTCACGCACATTCACATACTGAATGACACTTCATCTGGATACCGTTCAACTTGATCTTTACGGGATCCTTAAGTTCTTTCTAACATCATTCGCTGAAAATGTTTTTATTTAAAGCAAGTGTGAGCATTCAATTGCCCAGCAAGTCATAGCAGTTGAACAAACAACGTCAAGAATTTAAACATTCTTTTAAGACTTCAATAACCAAACAAAGGTTATGAAGCAGTTTGAATAATAGGAATAATCTCAATTCCTATCGTTTTAAAACATTCATCACATACTCTTTACACTACTTTCATTCTTCTACCTTTTTCCATACATATCCTGTATGGCTAGAATCATTAGCACAGACTTAACAATAACGGTTCATGTATAAATAGAACATACTCGTATTGAACAGTTCAATCACAGAACAGTTCATCTCAAAGAAACACCGAAGTGTTCAAATTGTGGCACAATGACTCATACATACTACCACCTTGTACAAATATCACACATTTGCACATAGACAAGACTTCTCAAGTTCAACATCTGAGAAGTTTAAGAAACTAGCATTCATGTACTATGAATGAAATTAGGAAACTTGCCTTACGCATAGCTATAACTTACGATGTACTGCTCATTCCAATCCCTATATATTATATAAGGAAAATAGTACATACACCAATTAGTCATATACTTGACTTTACGCATTGGTTTACTTAACTTTACTTCTTAGGGTTCGCGTTCCTACAATCTAAGTTTACGCGACTAACTTCCTTTACTACCGGTTTACGGCTTCATGACAAATGGAGATGTCTTAACTCATACTATCATCATCTTTGATGATTTACATTCTTATCTTCTTCTTATAACTTTCCTTGGACTCAGCACACATCTCTTCTCTGCTAGTTGTCCATATGGTACTCTGAGTGGTTTCCCACAAACAACCAACAAACAAGTTCCCATCTCATCTACACTGCCATCACAGTGAGTTAGATCGGTTGCCAGTTTTGTATATACCTCCGCTCTCTAAAGGAATTGTTTAGCCCAACACCCATATGTCAACCATCAAAGGTTACAATTATAATACAACCTAAAATTATCTTAACTTATATGAACTATTAAACTATAAAGTTCATTAAGTCAACTTCTTATTCCTTATGGCTTTCTGGCAAGTAATTGCTATACCTCAAGATTCATTCTTTATCGTCTAAGTCATACAGTCTTTTGTATACTCAGAACGATCATTCAATGTCAATACTATGAGGTCATAGCGTTAAACATTTTATATTAACTTATTCATATCTTACAACGTCCGGTTCATTCAACTCGGAACGTTATCCAAGTTATAACTACTAACTTGACTTCTTAACATTATACGCTTTTATCTTTAATTTCATTTCTTCCTTCTTCATTACCTTACGGTAAAACCATACACGGAGTGTAGGTTCTGCCCGTTTAATATTCGCTTACACTCAACCCTCACGTCGGCTAAAGTGTTTAACGCCTACTTCATTCTAACATTCTCTATCCGACTCACCCTTAGACTTTCATTAATCTCATTACCATTCGTTACGACTTTCCTTGATAAATCATATCTTACTTACTACTTTCATCAACGTCTAAGTCATATAATCATTCTACACTTAGAACGTTCGTCCGACGCGAATATAATTCATGAGGATCGTTTATGTATTCGACGTTTACATTGCTCATCTCTTAATCTCTCATTCAACCTTTACTCAAGGTTTTAATCTCTTTCAATCGTTATCCACCCCATGAACCCCATGTTTAGTATTCTTTCTTAATGTTCAAGCCATACGGTTTGTTGTATGCTAAGATCGATCGGTCATCGCAATTGTATTGCATTCACAGCGTCAATAGGCTTTACACATAACTCTCATCATAACATCGAAATGTTATACATCATCCTCATCACTCAACGTCTAAGGAATCACAATCATAGCAATCCCCCACGTTCGCTTTATCGCAACTACGGTCCCCGAATATCGGTTACGTAATCTAGCGTTTACATTCTTCGTCTTTTAATCCCGTTAAATATTTACATTCAACCTTTACTAAAGGTTTAAATCACTTGTTAAAGTGTTATTTTAGGTGAAATATATGTTCATATTTCTTTCTTGCACATCCCCCAGTAATTGAGCACTTAAAAGCTCATTATTGGGTCTTTCCTACTGCCCCCAAGTCTTTGCCACCGTCCTTCCTTCCTTTCGCGGCTATTACGGTGCTCAGTGATGGTGATGGCCCTTAGTTTTATGGCCAGACGCCTCCCAAGGCTTATCTCATGCGTACATAAGCATGAAACATTGAAAATTTTTCTAAGTCTTTTACATGCTTGAGACTCTTACTTCGAAATCTCATAACTTATTCGTTATAACTTGGAACGAGGTCGTTCCAAAGCCATTCTCTTCCTTATCTTATGTACTTTAACTTCCCATGGATAGAAATGTATTCTAAATCCGTTAACATGCCATTCGATTGGGTTAAATTCTACCCTTCGTTTATTTTACGCTATTAACGTTCTTCGTCCTCTCGTCCATAATTCGACCATCCAAACTCGGAACTCGATCATTCTTAAGTCACGAGTCACATTTTCTACACCCTCTTACATTCTTATGAAACCCTACTCATTCGGGTTCATCTACATGCTTTCTATTTCTCGTTCGTCTTTTATGAAAATTTTGCCATAACTTTGTTATAGCTAAGTTTAATCCGTTCTTCATGAACATTTCTACCGTTCCTAACCAAGAAATAAGCAAATAACTTATACGCGATGGTTTTAAACTTGTCCATCAACAACAACTATCCTACGATGGTTTTAAATTTGTCTATCAACAACGTTCTTCGCATACTTTGCTTGATCTTCATTCGTTCTTCATTTTAATCGATTTTTTGGATTACGATTTCACTTTTTCTTGGAATTTGATGTTATAGAACACCATTCCTTACTTATTCCACCTACTCATTCATTTAATCCACTCGGATCGTTCAAACTCATTACGAATCATATACTTCATTAAGAAATTTTTAATATAAACTTCAAATTTCTTATTTCTTCTTTTCTCATGATTTCAACCATATGAAATCATTTCTAACATCATCTACTTCTTATCTTCATTAAGTTATGTTTTAAACAAATAAAACATAAAGAAAATTTATACGAGACTAGGTTTTAGATTACCTTTCTCCTTTAATCTCTTTCTGTCGGAAAAAGGTTGCTCACGAGCAAGCTTTTCCTCTTCCTCTTCCTCTTCTTTCTCCTATCTGAACTCTCTCTCTCTCTCTCTCTCAAAGTGTAGGATTTTTAAAATCCCAAAATAATGAAATAAGCTTCCTATTTATAGAAAACCAAGGTTAGGGGCATTTTAGTCATTTCACCCCAACCTCCTTACTATTCCCACCTCCTTACTATTCACATAGCTTCCCTTGGAAGCTTCGTGGTTCCGTCTTTCGAGTTTCGTCAGACAGTTTTAAAAACTGTGATTCTCGGAATCCAAATATTTTTGGATATTTCGTCTTTCCTCTATAGTTTAACTTTTACGTATTCTCCGGATTTCTGAAAAACTGAAAAACACTTTTTGGTGTTGAGCATTTTCCTTCACGTTTTCCCCTGACGTAGTTAAACGAGTGAAAAGTATATAGCATTACTTTTCGTCATTTTTATTACGTCCGATTTCTGCATGTTTTTCGAGAAAAGCTTTTATCGGTTTACTTCATTTTTCACGACATATTATCTTCAAATCTTTCAACGGAATGTCATTTCCATATAACGAACTTTAAAAAAGGCTTAGATTAGTCAAACCCTAACCCTTAGGGTTCGTCGGGTGAATAGTGTCTATTTCATCTTTTTCCCTGAAAATATTTTTGTTCCCATAAATTTTTTATTTTTGTGTTGAAAATTCTTACTCCTTCAGTCTAGCTCGTAGCCAGAATCCTTACGACTTATAATCATCCTAGGTTCTAGAACGATTAATAAACACATAGCACATAATATTATAAATAAAAATTTATTTTATTAATAACTAATTCTTTAAACTTAAATTTTGGACAAATAGAATTTCCGGGTTGTCACATTCTTTCCTCCTTATAAAAATTCCGTCCTCGGAATTTTTTAAAACCAAACCCTTACTTGGGTCCTCACATTCTCCCCTTCTTCACACAATTTTGTCCTCGAAATTTTAGTTTAATCTTCTTCTCAACTTCTCTTCAAAGAAGTTCTTATCTTTAAAATGTTCCCTAATCTTCATCACTTATCAAGAATTACAAAGTAGAATGAATAACGAGGAACATAAGGATTCCTTTAAAACATTTCATACTCTTGGTGAGGGGTCAAATCGACCATGAACTCTTACTAGGTTTAACAACATTTCATCGTAAACCATTCTACTATAGTCAGTTTACAATCACTAAGAAGGTAAACTACATCTTCTATACATAGGCGATCAACCCATCGTATAACCCCATTTCGGGGTGTGTTCACCTCAGACTTAATCATTGGATTTCGCACCAAATAATTAGGCTTGGCATAACTTCTTGAAGAAAGTTTGATTTTCTTTTAAATATGACATATCATTTGTCTAGCCAAATCAAGTAGCTTAGACCTTACCAATAAATTGGACATCAACTTGAAACATTCGTCTAGTCAACTCAATTGACATCGACCACTTCTTTAAATTCTTTTACAATACATCAAAACATTTTTGACGTCTTGATACCGTACTTTTCACAGTAAGTTGAGGACTCTGTCAGTTTATGACTTCATCATTATACATCATACCATAGCGGGTTGTTGATCATAAGATCAAATCCAACACTAGGTTTAATTGTATTAATAACTCCATCCTTTTTCCATCTTTGCATCAAATGCATTGATGATATAAAATTCATTTTAATATTTCAAATCAACTTCTGTCTAGCCGAAACAATTAGCATAAACATACCAAGAATAACTCTTTCAAAATCCGTTGGTTCCAAAAGTTGAACCAAGTCTTTTCTTTTTAAAACGCACATATAAGCACGATTTCAATAAACTTTGAAATCTAGCATAGCTAGATGACTTGGAATTTCCTATTTCTCCATCTTCCTTCATTATCTTACTTGTGACAATACCTAATCTTCTTTAGCACCTTCAATGCTAAGTCTACTGAAAATACTTGTTTTCAGTCTAAACATTCCTATACCTTAGTATAGTCCATCAACTTACCACACTTTATGTGTTTAGGAACTTTCCACAACCATATGTGTTTAAGAACTTATCTTTGCAATATGTAATCCAAGAACAAATCAAGGACTATCCATACACTTAGGGCTCAGAAACATATCATATAACTATGAGTCACAAACTTTATTATAAGTATGAGTTTTAAGAACTCGCACCTATCTTAACATTCTCTACCTATCACACATATACATGAGAAAAGATTCACATTCTCACCATATACATATTGATAGTGTGAGGGCCCCGAATCTGAGGTCCCGAATCACCGCGAATCCGGTTCGATCATTCTATACAACTATTACTATTTTTGCGGAAGATATAAACATAAATTGTTTATGCATTAAACTTATATACTTTTCCCCAAGGTCGAGTAACCTTAACTTAATACACAAATCATAAATTAGTTAACACATAATATTATTATCAAACTACACTATTACAAAACTAATCACGCACATTAACTTTAAGCTGGAACTGTCTTTGACCTTTCCTTGTATCTGACATATTCGTCTTAATCTACAATGTTTTATCATGATATAGCAAGGGTGAGCATAAGAATTGCCCAACAAGTTTAAGTTCAACAATATAACGATATATCATGATTGAAAGAGTCTGAATAATAAGCCGGCTATAATTCAACAATATAATTGTGAACTAGCAGGAACAAATTTATGACTGAACAAGTACTATAGATGAACAAATATATCTGAACCTACTGGTAATGAAGGTGATCGACCCTTTCATACGACTTATACATACAATATGTATGTACAGAGTACAATTCATGGCAACCAAAGAATGATTAACCATAAGCTTATCCGAATGAAACAACTCTTAGTAGAGTTAAGTAAAAATAAACTTGCCTGAACCGTTGATTACCGCTACACAATTTATAATGCTTTATCCAAAGACCTAATATTAGTAATATAGATCTCCAATATTAGAATAATATCATCATAATATAATACTATTATATATATAGATATACATAGAATAACCTAAACATATAACATATAACACATAACCATATCAGTCTTCAACACACATAGGACTCGGTATCAAGTCAAACTATTACCGTCTGAGTTGAACCCGACAAAATTCTAACGTCTCGACGGTCTAGTCGGACAAATCTCGAGTTTAAGTTCAATTAAACTCTGTCTAAACACTTAACCATTATCTACGATAATTTAATAATAGTCGAAATATTTTTTCAAGTCTCATAATAATTTTTAAATAATTATTATCATTTATCGTGTATTTTCAATCATTAAAATTGTATTTAAATGAATTAAATACCACATAATTCTTTTATCATTAATATTTATTTATTATGAAATATTAATGAAAATCATCACATAATATTATAATATATTTATAATATATCAAAGTATTTTAGTACCTTAAAATCATATTTATATGATTTTTAAACAATTAAATTCATTATCCGATAATTGCTTTTAATATTAAAATATTAATATTTTCATGACAAAATATCATAAGTTAAATTTTATAACTTAAAATATTTTTATAACACATAAATCATTTTATATGATTTATAAATCATTTATTCTATTTTTCCATAATTTATTTAATATAGTTATTAAATAATTTAATTACCATTAATATTGATTAATTAATGAAATTCATCACAAAATATTAAAAGTCATTAAAAACAACTTCAAATATTTTATTATACCATAATATTATTTTTCATGTATTAAAATTATTTAAATCATTTATTTAATATTATAATTAAATAAATTAAATACCATTTATATGCCAAATATATTAAATATTTATGAAATATACTCTAAATAAATAAAAACTATTTTTCAGAATTTATTATGTATTTTTAATAATTAAAAACCATTTAATTCGATTTATTTAATTAATTAATAATTTTCAGTAATTAAATGTCGCTAAAGGGGTCCTATAGCGACAAACCCGTCGTTATAGGTGTTCTTGGTGTTCTTGAGCAAGAACCCAGAAACGCATAGCCAGCTACCGGTTAGGTGGTTTGACCAGTCTTAACTCTCAGTATTAATAGGTTCTGGGATAGTTTAAACGTTGATCATGTAGTCAGTATGCACCACTACAACTATCAATCACAATATAGGTCATACATCAACTTATCACGAAGATCTGGGCTTGCAAACATGTTTTCTGAACGTTCCTGGGTTTTCTAGAAACCCAGACAGTTCGAGTGCCTACATTCCAGCCCAATTAATTTAATGTTCGAGTCATGATGCATGTGTTCTTATGGTTCGAATCTACAGTACTCATGTAATAGAACATAAATACAACAACCGATCAGTCCGAATACATCACAGGTTCATGATTCAGCTTGGTCAAACGATGTCAGACAACTTGCTCATACGGTTTCTGGGTTTTCCAGAAACCTAGAATCAGCCTCGGATGGTTACTTTGACCATCCTCTACATCAAATATAGTTGTTTTGTAATGGGTTCTATGGCATGGATCTATAGTCCAACTATTAGGCTACAACTTGGTTACAATAACATCCACAAACATACATCATTACTGACAGATATGAACGTTACAAGATCTTGTCGAGACTTTATTAAAGGATTTCGGGTTACCCGAAATTGCCCGATCAAAGCTTAATCAACGGGTTTTGACTGTTTATAACTTACGATCTAGACATCTGATGGCTGTAATACCACTTCCAGATTAAAGACAACATAACAAGCTACATATCCAGAACTTAAAACAAGCAAAATCAAAAACCGACACGGATCTGTGGCTCCTGACATTAGCTTGTCAGACCACAAATCGTGTTCTTGACAGTTTTGGAAAAACTCGATTTTAATGCATTTTGATGCTATGGATCTATGTTATATCAACATAGATCATCATTAAACATCATCTAGCAAAGATCTAAACACATAAACACAAAAAATTTCTTAGCATACAAGATCAAAAATAAATGTAGGGTTTATACCTTCTTGATTTCAATCTTTGATCTAGCTCTCCAATCCGATCTTATGGTTGCTAGTGGCTGTTTTATGGACTAATATACTTGCTATTTTCGGATGTGAAGAGAGAGAGAGAGAGAGAGAGAGAGAGAGAGTTGTGGGAGAATTAGATATCAAATGAGCCAAATACATGCATTTCTCTCTCTTTAATCTATATATATTATGATATATAGCACATGGCTGATCACGTGAACAAATTTTGCTGCACCTTTAAAGTCACAAAGTCCACATGGTTGGTTACCTACCACAAATATACAAAGATTTGCAAGCTAGCTCAAATAATGCACAAAAGGGTATTTTGGTCTTTTCACATTTAATTTTAATGGCATTCTTGTCTTTTGATCCAACCCTTAGGGTTTAGGGTTTGGAACCCTTAGGGTTTAACCCTTAATTTTGCAATTTAATTTCTAAGATTTCCGAATTTTGGTTTTAAAAATAGAAAATTAATATTTCTAAATTTTAATTAGAATTTTCTAATTATATTAAAATTTCTTAATCATAATTCAAGTTTGCTAATTAGGATTAGTATTTCCTAATTAAAATTGCTAATTAAGAAATTAGGGTCAAAATCGGTCATTAGGGTTTACAACCCACGAATTAGGGTTTCTAATAGAAAATAATTTTTTTCTAAATTAGAAATTAAATTTTCGTAATTAGATTAGGGTTTTCTAATTACTTATAACTTTAAAATTAGGATTAATATTTCCTAATTAACATTAAAAGTATTAAATTAACACTTTCTTTTTCCCTATTTATAAATTAGGGTTTCAAATCCCGAAGTTAGGGTTGTCTAAATTTGAAATTAGGGTTTGCTAATTAATTAAGCTTTACCCTAATTAATATTTTAATTAATAGCACTTAAGCAATATTATAATCATTTAAGTTCCCAGATTAAGGTTTTAAATTTCCGAATTAGGGTTTCGGATTCCCGGAACTGAAATTAGGGTTTCCAGAATCGGTTTCTAGGGTTTCTTATAATCGTTAGGGTTTTCTAATCGAACGTTGACGTTCTTAATATATACCTTGGGTTTGTTACAGATATCGTTTATCTGGTCAACCCTTGACCCTTAACCACATACTGTACACATATACATAGAACATAAACACGTATACACTTAATCTTGAATAATTCACCTAAATCCTTCACATAATTTTGAAATCCTCAAAATTCTATCTCAAAAATATCAAATGCATGCACTAATTTTTTGTCTAGGTTCTAATTTTGAACCTTAAATCAATTAATAAATTTTTTAAAAATATTCAAAATTCTCGGGTTGTCACAGATAGCGCGACCTACTATTCCAATGATTATCACTACTAGAAGCTAAGTGATTGTCGAACCAAACACAATTCCCTGTCCATACAGAGAATTTGTTAACTCAGCTACTAATCGATATAGGAAGCTAAGTTGTTGTTACACCAAGGACAATTCTCCGCCCATACAAATAATTGTTCACTTAACAACTACATCGAATAAGGAGCTAAGTGGTTCTAAAACCAAGTACAAAATCCCCGCCCATATAAGGAATCATACAACTCAGCTGCTGATATGAGTCCTCAATTGAAATCCTAAAACTTCTTACTTTCTCTTTACTTAATACAAATTTTCTTTAATTCGTATGCTAACCTTTATAACTCAATCTGAGTTCTTCATCACGTACTACTTAGTAATACCATTCATTTATAGCATTAGCTATAAATCTTTAGGGTTTTCCCTAATTAAGTTATATTTAATAACGTTAAACCTTATACTAACATCCGCATTCTCAATTTAGGGTTTCATACACCAAATTAGGGTTTCGAATTCCCGGAACTGAAATTAGGGTTTCTAGAACCGATTTTAGGGTTTCTTGTTAATCGCTAGGGTTTTCTATCAAACGTTGACATTCTTAATATATACCTAGGGTTTGTTACAGATATCGTTTATTTGGTCAACCCTTGACCCTTAACCATATACTGTACACATATACAACCATATACACAGAACATATTCACGTATTCCCTTAATCCTGAATAATTCACCTAAATTCTTCACAGAATTTTGAAATCCTCAAAATTCCATCTCAAAGATATAAAACGCATACACTTATTTTCTGTCTAGATTTTAATATTGAACCTTAAATCAATTAATTAAAATTTTCTAAATTTTCTATATTCTCGGGTTGTCGCACTTATTGTTTTTTTTTTCTTTTATTTATTATTATATTTTTTTTTCTTACCACGACTGTGCAATGTCTCATTCCATTAGACTAACAGTGCTACCCCTTAGCAGGCTTTCTACCAATGACTCTCAGACCATGAAGACCTTAGGGCGCTAGGTGTAAAGACACTCCCTCGAGCGTACTTGCTCAAGTAACAAAGGCCCCAAAACAAGACTAGCCACGGTATTTTTTTTCATCAT
This sequence comes from Panax quinquefolius, assembly GCA_020205615.1. NCBI lineage: Eukaryota > Viridiplantae > Streptophyta > Magnoliopsida > Apiales > Araliaceae > Panax > Panax quinquefolius. Next base: position 49,816,997 of record CM035171.1, on the reverse strand, counting down.
TTTTTTTTCATTTTTTTTCTTTTTGAAGCTTATATATTCCAAAATTTCCCCCCAAACTTAAGTTTTTGTCTAAATTTAGTCATCTCCGCCTTTTCATGTCTTTCATTCATTCAAATTAGTATTATCCTTAAGAAGTCAATTATGTATCAATTTAAACTTAATCAGTCAACAAAGTTGCTCTACCGTGCTAACCTTGATTATACCAGTTTCAAACAGGAATAATGTAAATAACTAACTATATACAATACGACACTAAAATGCCCCCCAAACTTAAACTAGACATTGTCCTCAATGGCCTAAATAGAAAAAAGTAAAGTATAAGACTTCCCTAAAAATATAGCAATCCTCCTCCTTGTCCACTAAGTTTGGAGAATAGGTTAGGCACATAGAACAAATTGGGCACCACACTTGAATTGGACTTGAATAACATTTTCATAATCTTTTGCTTTTCCATTAAACCTCCAATACCTGCAATGAAGAGAGACAACATGGATTAGAATAACACTTGAATTGGTAAGAGAACTTAATAAGCAAATTAATTCCTATCTACTAAATAAATTAGTAAAGCATATAAATATAAAATTCTGGGTTTGCCTCCCGATCAGGCTTGATTCTGATCTTTCGGCTGACTTTATGCAGTCAACGCTATCCAATTCCTCTTCGAAAGTTGAGGAACCCTCAATCAATTGAAAATAATGTAGCTTTTGGTAGGTTCCCATTTGTGATAGCCATTGCATTAAAGTCACCTAACATGCTTTGTTTAGATAAGATCACATTCAAGAACGTCTAACATCTAGGTGTTTTCTCCATTGTGTCTGCGAATAGATTCTGGCATTGAAGCTTGTTAGACTTATCAATCTCTTCTTCTATCTTCTCCAACTCATCGTACCATGGCTTCGAAGTTGTACTCGCTTTTACGTCACAAGGAGTATTGCCGACGACATGACTACCTAGCGGACAAGGTTTTGCAAATCTAACCGGATCCTTGAACTTTGGTGGAGAAGGCACTTGAGGCATTAATAACATCGGCTCATCCTCGTTAGTACTCATAGCTAGTTCTTCACCGACATTGTTTTCATTATCCCCACTTGTCTCCTCTTTTTCAACATCTCGTGGCTCATCTAGTTGTAGATTAGGCTCAGGCACTTCATCAATCACAGAATTCTCGTCATAACACCAATTGTTTTTAGTACAGTTGTTCAGGGTTTTGAGCATTTAATCCATTTGGTTCTACAGATTTTGAATTGATATCTCTTGATTCTAAATTGACCGCTCTTGATTAATCCTCCTCTCCTCTTTTGATGCTACGAAATTGGGCAACAATTCCTCCAACCTTGAATTATCTGTCTCAGTCTCGAAAGCCATGTATTGAGGACCATTGGATGAGGCAGTGACGAGTTGTTCCATCCGATTATTAAAATTTTGGGTTGACAGCTCTTGGCTAATTCTCATCTCCTCTAGGTTTGCTATGCCATTCAATATTACATCCCTCAGATTTGTCTTTTCTTTTTGTGGCAATGGAGGTGGACATGAAAATTCCGGTGTGTATGTTGGATTGGAGTGTAGTATTGGTCTTCAGAAGTATAGGTCCATGACGAATCTGGGTGATACCCCCAAACTTGATGATAATTAGCATATGTATAATCGTTGAGATATTCACCACCGTGTTGTCCCGACCCAAAACTAACGGTGCATTGATAACTTGGATGATTACCAGCACAATAATTGCAATTAACAACTATCCTTCAATTACGTTGGGCTGCAACAACGTCCAACCTCCTCGAAAGTGTCTCAAGCTGCGCTAATAATGCAGAAAATACATTGAGACCATCAATCCCTGCTCCCCTTGGCTGATTCATATTCGAATAAGGCTATTGATAATTGCATCCAACCATGGTACCTGAAAAGAGAGAAAAATAGAAAGAGAATTAAATAAAAAGAAAAAAAAAAGTTTAAATTAAGACTAATTTAATTGAAGCTAATATTGGCAAAAATTATATTAACTAATTCCCCGGCAGCGGCGCCAAAAACTTGTTGGGTAAAATCTAATTACGCACAACACACAAGTATACATGGTCAACAAGTAATAAAGTGAAAGTAGAGTATCGTTCCCATGAGGAATTATTAATAAAATTACCAAATATTAACTCTTAACCAAACAAATTTTATTTAAACAATCAATTTAAGATTATGAATAAAATTATCTAATTAAACTAATTCTAATTACCACTAATTAAAATCAGATTATGGAGATTTAAGATCACAACTTCACTTATTGCTTTATTTAAGTTAACACACTTCTCATCAATTATTTTCTATCCTGAATTGTTAATTAAGAACACTAAATTAGATAAAACCATCTCTCAATGCATAATACTCATACTCACTTAAATCCACAGATGATAGAATTAAGCAAGACACACTAATTAACTAATCAACTATATCTCTATGTGAATTACAATTAAAAAGGATTTAAAACACAAATTCTCTATAAGATTACATATGGCATAAATGCATATCTCTATCCTAAACACGAATAATGAATTCTATCTATGCAGAAATCACAAACACGTGTTATCATGATAATATCTAAATCAATACTTCATCTCTCGAGTTCATATAGATTATCACGGTAATTGATAGCAACGAAATTAAGCAATTAAGTCCAAATCACAATAGACAATCCTCACAATAGAACATAATAATTGATAGCGAAGCATATTAAAATAAACTACACAATAAGATCTATTGTAATCTTAAACAAAGAATTAGTTCATGATTATTGAATTAAAACTAAGAATCCACAATTGAATAAACAATAAAAGACAAAAGATAGAAGAAGATGAGAAGATAGAATCCGTTGTCTTCAAATTTAAAGCTCCCTCCTTGCTCATACTTTGAATCTTCAATGGTCTCCAAGTTGCTTCAATCTTCAAATCTCATAAGAACTAGAGTTTTGGTCTTAATCTACTATAATCTAATCTAATGGAATCCTCTCTGTCTACTCTAATCTCCCCTCTAATCCTTGTGATTCTCCTCCTTTTATATGCCTCTTTATATGTCTTTAAGTCCTCTTGGAAGTCCTTGAGTCAATCAGATCGAAACAATCCTTCCAAACTCAAATTTGGACAAAAGCTGAAGTTTTACTGCAGCGTTCCCATACACGAGGTCTAGCCTTTTTAAAAGGCAAGCCCAGTGGGTCCCTACTATTTTCCAGCTGGAATGCCAGCCCCGGCGGGGGTTTTGTGAAGGAAAAGCCCGCCCCGGCGGGGGTCCCTTTTATGCTCTGACGTCCTTTGGGAAAATGACAATAACATTTGATCCGGAAAGAGTTACGAGGCCTGCAACCTATCAAATCGAAGATATCGACGAGCTCTACAAGTTTAATTGTTTGAGAATTGATAAAGAACGGACGGATGAAGGTCGAAATTGAACTGGAAGTGGATGCTATGCAAATGGCCACCCAAAACAGTGAAGTTCGACGTCCGTTGGTATAAATGTCATAACTCTTGCATCCGAGCTCCGATTAGAATGATTCAAGATGTTCCAGAAAGCTAAGAAGAAGCTCTAAAATATAATCCAAGTTTCAAGCCAAGAACATAAAATAAACATGAAATCCCAAATAATGTCCGGATTGCTTTTCTTTGCGATTTCATACCAATTCTTTGCGATTTTAGCTCCCAAACATATAATTTACAAAACGAACACAAAATGCATGAAAACTAACTAAGAAATATGAGATTAAGCAACTAATTCAAGTAACAGATACTGAATAAGTAGGTATAAAATCTACTTATCAATTATACCGAATAATCCCTGGTTATAATCATACCAATCAATAGTACATCTATACACGTAATGAAGGAGATGAATTTTATAACAATATAAGCATGAGGATGATGACAATGATATAAAAATTCAATTAAAAGAAAACAATTGATAAATTTTTTAAAGATTTATAATTTAATTTATCCAGAATTCAATAATGTCCAAATTGTCAACATGATACTGATTTGTAGAGTAAAATTCAAGAATAATATTGTATCAAAAATAATTTGGACAGCAAAGAAATCAATTTTTTGTCATGAATAATTCTCCGGGTGAATAGTACCCGATTGAATAGTACCCCGTGAATAGTACTTTGTAAATAGTATCCATGAATTATACTTTGTGAATAGTACCCCACGAATAGTACTTTGTAAATAGTACCGCATGAATAGTATTCCGCCAATAAAAGATCAATAATTATCAAGAATGCTCAGAATAATATTTTCATGAAAAGATACTGGATGAAGCGCAAATATCAAGGATATTTTACTAATTTCACGAAGTATAGCAGCAATACTTCAACAAAATGAGTGTAGAATTAGGAATACGAAATGAAATAATATTACTCACATACTACAGAGTATGGAATAAAATATTATTTCCTACGAATGCTGAACACAAATAATATCCCTTACCTCAGAAGAAGACTGGATACTGAAATTGTGAAGTAGCAGACTTCTCTTCTTCTTTCTCTCTATAGCTTCTCTCTCTATAATGGCTCTTGTGAGTCTTAGTGAATTAGTGAGAATTAAAGAAGAATGAGCTTTTATTTATAGAAAAATATAGTTTCGATAATTGCACGTTTTGGGACTCAAAATATTACAGTATAATACCTTCATCTTTTCCTTCATTTTTAATTTAGTCCTACAAGTATTATCAAACTTGCACCACCTCCCATAATAGTACATGAATGTGAATCACTAGTACATTCATCTGAATAAATAGTTATATACATGTGAACAAAATAGTTACGGTATAGTACCTTCATCTATACCTCTATTTTTAATTTAGTCATGCAAGTATTATCAATCTTGCACCACCTCCCCTAATAGTACATGCATGTGAATCAATAGTTATAAGCATGTGAATTAATAGCAATTAATTGCTCATTTATCCAATTAATTACCCGATTGGTCAATATAACCTCCAGAAATTAATTATTATCGAAATAAATGTCGATTTCCACTAACATTAATAATCCTAACACAATGGAAATATCAATTTCATCTTTCATCAACACGAACTTATTCATCATTAATATTATAACTTACAATATTTAACAACCAGATCATTCCCAAGAAAGAAGGGGCTTTCCGATAAGGATTTCTCCCTATTAGCACGCAATTAGGTGACCAAATCTCTCCTTGACAGAACTTTCTAGACATCGTCAATATTGTAAATAATAATATGAATAACTTTGTCTTCTCAATTATTGATTTAATAATATAAAATATTATGCAGATGATATAGTGACAATAATTGAATCAATAATATGAGAGATATTATTCAGCAATTACTGTAGCAATAATTGAGTATAACTAAGTGGCTTCTCACGTAAGCATTAATAATCAATACCGTGTGCTACTATGCAACCACGCATATTACTGTTCTTTTACCACCGGGTATTTCAAAAGTTTAACGGTAAAACTTTCGCCGTTATTTTTATAAAAAGATAATTGTGTCATTTTCTAACACCAACAATAATTCAGTTTGTGGGGTCAACCAATGATTGTGCCGTCGTACGGATATTCCCTGACCAATCGAATAATTTATAACAACTTGCTTACTTTGCAAAATTTGTAAATATTACCCACAACTATAACATTATATCAAATCCACACCATAATATTCAAAAATATATTTCGAGAAAAATTAATCTTTATTCATAAAAGTTGGGGTCTTACAACAACTACATCCAACCTCCTCGAAAGTATCTCTAGTTGTGTTGATAATGCAGAAATTCTATTGAGTACACCAATCCTTGTGTCCCTTGGTTGAGTCATACTCGAATACGGCCTTTGATAATTGCATCCAGCCATGGTACCTGAAACGAGAGAAAAATATGAAGATAATAAAAGAAATAAAAAAAATGTTTAAATTAAGACTAATTTGATTGAAGCTAATATTGGTAAAAAAATATTAAACTAATTCTCCGGCAACGACGCCAAAAACTTGGGTAAAATCTAATTACGCACAACACGCAAGTATACGTGGTCAACAAGTAATAAATTGAAAGTAGAGTATCGTTCCCACGAGGAATTGTTACTACAAATTACCAAATACTAACTCTTAACCAAACTAATTTTATTTAAACATGCAATTTAAGATTATAAATTAAATTATTTAATTAAACTAATTCTAATTACCACTAATTAAAAATCAGATTATGGAAATTTAAGATCACAACTTCACTTATTGCTTCATTTAAATTAATATACTTCTTATCAATTATGCTCACTATTCTAAATTGTTAATCAAGAACATATAAGTAAATATTACCATCTCTCATTGCATCATACTCAAAACTTAAATCCACAATTTATAGAATTAAGTCAAACACCCTAATTAACTAATCCACTATATCTATATGTGAATTATAATTAAAAAGGATTTTAAGCACAAGTTCTTTTTTAGATTACATGCGATGTATAGGTATATCTCTATCCTAAACATAAATTATGTATTCCAACGCCATGCAGAAAACACAATCACATGCTATTATGATCAGATCTATACTTCATCTCTCGAGTTCATATAGATTATCACAGTAATTGTTAGCTAGGCAATTAAACAATTCATCACAAATCATAATAGACAATCCAAGAATAATCCCAATAATTAATAGAGAAGCATACTAAAAATAAAATTTGCAATAAGCTCCATTGTAATCTTAAACAAAAGATTTAGTTCATGTTTAATGAATTAAAACCAAAAATCCATAATTGAAATAACATTGAAAGATAAAAATAAGAGTAGAGTAACGAATAAATCTGTTGTCAGCAAATCCCCATCTTCCTCAAGCTACTATTCTTGATCTTTAATGGTCTCCAAGTTGCTTCAATCTCAAAAACTAATAAGAACTTGGGTTTTGGTCCTAATCTACTATAGTCTAATCTAATGGAATCCTCCTCCTCTCATAATCCTTGTGATTCTCCTCCTTTTATATGCCTCTTTATATGTCTTTAAGTCCTCCTGGAAGTCCTTGAGTCAATCAGCTGGAACCAATCCTTCTTGAACTCAAATTTTGATAAAAACTACTTTTTCTACACGTACCGCCGCCCTGACGGGGTTTTTCTATTGGCTAGGCCCGCCCCGGCGGGGTTTGTTACAAATACAATGGTTTAGCGTACCCCCACCCCGGCGGGGTTTTACAAATACATTGGTTTATGTAATAGACAACTTTGATAAATAAAACTTATGAGATTATTCTACTTTTGGTTCTTTAAGAACTCTTGAATTGTTCATAGTCTTTTGTGAGATTCATTATTGACTTATCATACAACAATACATAGTTGTGTATGGTGTCTTCTACTATAGATTAATCGTCGATTGTACTTTTGGTTCTTGTCTCATTATAACATTGGGTTAAGGTGTCATTGGTGTTCCATTCAATGCAAGCTTCCTAGCGCAAAGCAATTGCACCAAGGTTCTCATCTCTTTATACACATTGGGTTAAGGTGTTGTAAGCGTTCCACCTTCATAACTGGTTGGAAACGATCGGGGCGACGACCACCTCACGCAAGCGTGTCGTGAAGTCTATCATTTGGTTCAAAGCTAAGGTTTTCTAGCTAGTTACTTATCTTAATTTTCAGTCGAAATATATATTGTAAAAAAAATCGTGAAAAAAGCAAAGAAAAAATAAATTCAGATTCTATTTCTACTGTGCTAACCAAACTTGTAGTTGCCATCAAATCATCAAATTCCAACCAAAAGTTCATTCTGTTCCATTCATTATCAATTCCGACAAAGCGACATCATAACTTTTCGGAGAAAACATATTAGCAGAATTTTAAGGGTTTACAAAGAGAATACAAGGCGATCACCTGAATATTTTGTGGTATCTCAACATTCACACCTTCTGTATTTGTTCTTGATAAGTTACTTTTGAATTGCATTATAAAATAGTGAATTTAGAAAGAACCTATAAGAGAGAATATTAGAGGTAGAAGGCAAGAGTGTGAGATCAATAGAGGATAAAAGCCAATTATGTGATACACGAGCATTTCATTATGTGATATATTGTTTGAGCGAAACACGTAAGGGAGTGTGAGGAAAATTTTCTTTATCTACAAACCTTTGTTTTGCAGCAAATATAATGATTATGATTATGAAAGTTCTTATGGGTCTCGAAAGAATACTTTCCAAAGAGGGATTGATCCAGATGCTTACTTGAGATGGGAGAAAAAAATGGATCGAAAGTTTGCCTATAATGAATATTCTGAGCGTGAGATTGTCAGACTGGCAGTCTAAGAGTTTTTTGGTTATGCAACTACATGGTGGGATCAATTTGCAGTTAACAGAAACAGATGTGGAGAGCTTCCGATCGAGACATGGGAAGAATAAAAAATGGTAATGAGGAAGCAGTTTGCTTCAGTATAGTTGTAGACACTAAAAAATGGTAATGAGGAAACAGTTTGGGTACTAACCCTGCAGGAGGGAAAAAGTGTGTTTTAAAATCTCGGAGACAACCCCAAAAAGAGGTCACAACAACCATCAACCACAGAAACGACCCCGTGGAACATCAAATCAACTTGGGAGATCAACCCTCAGAAAAAACAATGTTGGCAACAATTAAACCTGGAGACAACCCCGAGGGACGTCCAAAAGCCACTTCAACCCCGGAGATAACCCCGGGCAGGAAAAAGGGGAGTGTTGAAAACACAACATAAACCACAGACATCTAGCTGTAGACATGGTCATCAAGAGCCATCACAGCAATCCCGAGTGCAAACTACTCAAAGACAGCTCAACAGATTTCCTGCGAAGATCTAAAGATCTTATTGTGGTCATGGACATATCTTCTTGGATTTGAAAAAGGGCAAGACCCATGTCATTGCGTATCTCTCAAAAAGAGTTTTCCGGAATGGTATGACACACCTCTATAGGATTCCCAAATTGCAAGTTATGAAGGTTTCAAACAGCCCGTACAACGATTGAGGTGCACGTACTTCTAGGCAGCAGGGCTCACTAGGCCTGACCCCATGTCTACCTGTGGGTACCGCAGGTAGACTCTCGGCTTGTCGGGCTATAAATATCAACCCCCATCAGCTCATAGAGAAGAGAAAAAAGAAGAGAGAAGAGAGAGAAAGGGCCCAAGAGAGAAAATCTGAGATCTAGAGTGAGAAACTGCACAAATCTTACGTTAATGTTTGTAAATATCTTCTGTAAACACTTCTATACATATATACTACGACATATCAAGTTTTAACTGGTGGAAACTGAGTTTAAAGGCGCCAAAAGCCGTTCGATAGCAGATCTCGTGTTAGACTGTAAGATATCTTCAGATCTGCTTTTATTTCTTATTTTACTGTATATATATGTGCTATATATATAGATCTGTCTCTATATGGCTTAGATTTAGCTTTTTAACCGTTCATTTGTTGTAAATAGTCAATATTTATCAATGTATTGACTAGATCTAGCTTTAACTGGTTCCAAAGTTATAAAACTTGAACCTTGAAGTTAGAATGGTTAAGATCGGTATAGATCTAGTTTTCTTTCTAGTTTTTTGTAAATATTTAGCAACCCCGTGACCCTAGATTTGTAACTAGAGGAAACGGGAAGATTGTTTAATCGCATACAAGGATTTGTTCAATAAATTACTTATTCAGCGAAGTTTTTAAGCTATTTGTACATAATATGTTAAATATTCATTGTGCAAGTTTTAAATATTCATGTGAGCCTAGGAACTACAATGGATTGAAGATCCAATCAATTGATTTAGATCTGGTTCCAGTGATGGACTTGTTTAAGTTGTAAATGCCAGCTTGCAATCTAGTGTAAATATAAATCTAGGGACTTAATCATGGTTTGTAGGTGTTCAAGCTTACTTCGATGGCTTCCATGCCCATAAGGAGCTCGACCCTTGTATTTTATAGTTTTCATTTTGTCACTAAAAATGATTTTCAAATCAAATTAATAAATATTTTATAAAATATAAATCGCGTCGAGATGGACAGACTTAAGAAAAATCAAGCAATTAGAACCCTGAGTTCTAAACCACCCCCAAAGATGCTTCACATCTCAATAAATCAAACCAAGCCACTTCTAGGATCAAAAGAAAGACATAATATAAGATAAAAGGAAGTATCAAAGGCTTCAATTCCTATGCGAGCGAAAGCGTTTGAAAATAGCTTTTCAATACTTCACTTTCATATGCCTGTTAAAAATGAACTTTTCAATGAGTCAAACCCCTTCGTATATAGGTTCAAAAAGGCATAGCACTACTTTCAAATAAAGCACAAAACATCTTTGCAAAAAAAAAAGCTTTCAATACACACACAATGCATAGGGAATGAAAAAGTAGCGGTAACCGTGTTTCACGAAAGTCAGGGGCTGCCTAACACCTTCCCCTCGCTTAAGCATGCCCCCGAGCTCTATGAATCTCGAGTTCCAGACCAATTAAATGGAGTCATATATTGGTCCACATTGTAAAAACTTTCAAAACTCGAATGAGTTGATACATCAATTTAAACTCATATCAATTGGCGGCTCTGTCTAATTCGTCTTAATCATTAAAATCAATCTTTTCAAATCGTCGACATTTATGTCGGTCTTTTCTAAAAAATACACCCTTGAAAGATTAATCAACATAGTTCACATGAAGGGTAGTAAACAAATAATAGAAAAAGGGAAAACACGGTGTCGACAGGTGGTTACTCTGCTGGGGATAGTAGAGGGCTTAAGCCGCATTTCAATCTTTTCAATTCCCTTTTATCTGCATGTGTGTGAATGTTTTCTTTACATTGAATGGATGTGAATGAATGCTTTATTTACAACGCTTTATATTAGTGCTTCACAAAATGTCATCATATTGCATGCAGTGAGGCGCGATGTATGTGAATGTATGTTGTGTGATTCCTCCACCAAGAGGCAAACCCGTTGGTGGCTGATTACTAGACTCAAGAGGAGCATAATCCTGTGAGGCGCATGAAAGGCGCCACTTAGATCCGCTCTAATTGAAAGATCGGATTAAATTCCCATTTAATAGATTGTGATGATCTAGGAACCTTTATGCTGAAAAGCCCGTGGGAGAAACCTAAGATAGGCCAGCCTTTGATAAACTAAACGCGAAGGGAAGTCTCTTCATGCCTTTCCTTTCAATTCATGTCAAATTTCAATTCCATGTCAATTCCTGTCAAATGTAAATTCCATGTGAAATATTAAACCCTGTCTTGCTATCCTATCATCAAAACAACTAACCTTTGTGTTTTGCAGGAAAACATTAAAAACCCCTAAAAACTGACACATTTCACAGTATGCATACTGTTAGTGTATGTCAAGACTAAACTACATACCCTACTACCAAATCAAAGTCTAAAAAGGCAAAAGGTCTATCTTCAGACATTGCTACCAGTGCCTCATTTGAATCTATTCTAGTATCTCGAGAAGAGTTTGAGGGACTTAGAAATTAGATAGCAGAGCTGGCTATCTTACTGAAAGAATAGAGTAAAAATACTCAGGGTCAACATACACCCACTCAACCAGAGTCTTATGCACAAGGAGGCAGTTAAGGTACTGATAAAAAGGTGAAAATACAGATACCTAAACCTCAGTTCAATGAAAAAACCAACAAACCCCTAGAAATCATCCATCTCAAAGATGACCGAGAAATTGGTGACATTAGAAAGAAAGTCCAATAAATGGAAAAAACTATCCGGTTAATCAAAGGGACTTGAACATATGGGAGTGTCAACTACTCAAATCTTTGCATCTTTCCAGGGGCTCGTTATCCAGATAAATTCCAAGTCCAAGATTTTAAAAAATACAACGAGTTAGGAGATCCATACACTCATCTGAAAGTGTATATTGGAGAACTCAAATTCTATGCAAAGGATGAAAAGCTGAAAATGTAGCTATTTCAGAAAAGTTTAACTAGAGAAGCTAGAGCATAGTACATCAGACTTAACAACTCCAAAATCCACAGCTTGGAAGAGCTAGCCCATTGTTGGTCGATTTCGCAATTGATAAACACGCGCAAGTATACGCAGTCAACAAGTAATATAATGATAAGAGAGTTGTCGAACCCATGAGGAATTATCTCTAATAGTTACTAAGTACCGACTTTATATCGGCTCGGTCTTATTTAAACAGTTGATTAAAACAATAAATAATGATTACAATTAATCTAAATAATAGAAATACAAAACATAGATAGATAGATAAAGAGTTAAGAACACAATATCCACACACAAGCATTTTGTCAAACACTTGGCGTGCATCACTTTGTTCAAATCTCTTAACTCTCCTTATGATCATGGCGGCCACTATGAATTGACAATACACAAATTATGCATAACATAATTACATGCCCTTATATTTTTGGTCTAAATCCATAATCCATTTTCCAATTTCAAATAGATTACCAAACTAATTACCAATTCCTTAACAATTAAGCATTAAGCACGAAATATAAAGAACCAATTCGTATGACACCAATCAAAAGGAAAGCAAATTAGAAGTTTAATTCATAACAAATAAATCAAACTATTCCAAATATTAGGTAATCACTCATTGATAATACAATTATCAAAAAAAAGTTAGAAACTTAATTCAATTCCTTGCCTCCATTGGTGTTACAAGTGTTTGTGCAGTAAATCCCCAAGCATGAGTTCTAGGCGCTAGAGGAAGAAGACAGAAAAAGAATGGCTTCCCCTTGGTTTTTAGATGAAGCCCGCCATTAAAGAACTTCCAATCTTGTTGAACAACCATGGCACAAGGCCATGGCCTTCCTTCTCCAAGCTCTTCCGCTTCCTCTCTCTTTTCTCCCTCTAGATTGCACGTTAGACTGAAAGATAGGTTCATTGGTCATTAGGTTGAGCATTTAACAATTGAAATCTGTCAAAAATCCGTGCCAGGTTCTGCAACGCCTTAATTTTCCTTGAAACGGGCGCTGCAACGCTTCAAATGGGCTGAGCTACTGCTTCGGGGCGCTGCAACGCTAGGTAATTTTCTACTTTGACATCTATTGGGAAAATGGCCATAACAACTTTATACAAACTCCAATTTGGATGATTCAAGATGTTCCGGAAAGATGAGAGGGAGATATACAACTTTCATTCATTGAGTTCTTCGAAATAATGGCCGGAACAATGCTAAAATTTGCAATGAACTGACTGCTATGCAAATGGCAGTTGGTAGTTTCAAGATTTGACACCCATTGGGAAAATGGCCATAACTCTCGCATCCTAACTCTGATTGAGGCGATTCAAGATGATCCAGAAAGAGGAGACGTTGATCTACAACTTTTATTCTTGGAGTTTGGACAGATAATGGACGGATAATGGCTAAAACTAGGCTTCACCAGACTATTATGTCAATGACAAACCGAAAATGCGAATTTGGCGATTCCAATCATCGACCCAAATGACATTCCATCCAATTCCTACAAAATAAAGTAAAAACACATAAAAATAATAAAAAAATACATAAAAGTAATATAAAACTATATTACACAATAATACAATAAAAACACATAAAAACAAACAAACTAGCTTAAGATTTGCAAATTAACAAACTTAAAGGTACATAATTTGTGTGTATGGAATACACTCATCACCCATGCCTTCCTAAATCAATATAATTTCCAGTCACAAATTGCACCTGATAGATATCAAGTGACTAATGTCAAAAAGCAGAATACTGAGTCTTTTCGGGAATATGCACAATGATCGAGACGTATGATTGCACAAGTAATTCCTCCCATGACAGAGACTGAATGGTGATGACATTCATCGACATACATGAAGCTCCATATTATGAAAGGGTCCTAGATGGAATAGGAAAACCATTTTCTGAAATGATTAAACATGGAAAAATTACTGAAATGGGGTTAAAGTCAGGAAATATCAAAGACCTCATTGCTTTAGAGGCAGTTGCTGAGCACATCGAGATTGGAAATTATGGGACTAACCCTAGGAGAACCTATAAGAAAAAGGAAGAAGATGTATCCTTGATACTTCAGGGTCAAAATCGGTGAGGCAGATAGAACCCTTGTGAAAGTCCAATAATAATCTAGAAGGGGGGTTGAATAGAATGTTACAGATTAAAAAATTATCTTAGGCCTTTTTGAATTTTTAGATAGTTAATTTGCAGTGTTAGAAATTAATATGCAGACAGTAAATATTCAATCACATAATGCACAGAGATTTATCTGGTTCACAACATACATCCCGGGTATGTTGCTACGTCTAGTCTCAAGCTCCTCTCTAGGACTTGAGATCCTATTATTTCCTGTAATTAAAACTCCTTCAACAGGCAGAGAAGCCTTAATAAAGTTTTATAGACAAACTTCAAACTATTCCCAACTAATTTATCTTGGACAACAAGCTCCCAGCTCCCTCCTCAAGCTTAGTTGTACTTCTTTTAAGTTCAGTTCTATTTTATGATCTGGTCTTGAAACAATAATCTCTTCATCACCTCACAAGTTCACTAGAGACCCAGCTCTTAGCTAACATCTCTAAGAATCTAGCCTTGGTCGAAAATTACTCGTCTTTCTCACAGTTACATAAAATAAACTAACTCTGACCTTTTATGTGACGCCCTCAAAATAGGTATACATCACCCATCTCGAGTCGCCAAATACATGGTACAAAATTCAAATACAACTTAATAATACAACCGTTGTGTAAAATACGAGAAAACATAAACTGGGAGTTTTAAAAAGAATATTGCCTTCTAGACAGTATTCAAACTCAAATGGAGTCCTCAATACATTTATTACCACACTATTTCATAGAATAGTGAGGACTACTAATGTGACGCCCCCAAAATAGGTATACATCACCTATTCTGAGTCGCCAAATACATGGTACAGAATACAAATACAACTTAATTATACAACTGTCGTGTAAAGTACGACAAAACATAAGCTGTGAGTTTTAATACAAATATTGTCGTCTACACAATATTCAAACTCAAATTCAATATTATTACATTTATTTTCCACTATTTCATTGAATAGTGAGGACTACTAATGCTATCATCCGTCCGTCACCTCGCTCCCCGACTAGTCCTCGCTACGTTCTTATTTCCTGAAGAGAACAATAAAAGTAAAATGGTGAGCTCAACTAGCCCAGTAGGAAAATATTATGACTAAGATAATGCAGAATATATTATCGTTAGCCTTCAACAGTGTTAAACTGATATAATATAACAACCATCAAGTTTAACTGTTGCATAACAAGCAATCCATTAAAAGAGTCAAGTAGAGAATAAAATCTACTATCTTTTATGATTTAAAATGTTTTTCATCACTTTTATCGCTGGGACTCAGCTTAATAAATAATCCACATCATCGAATCACCCCTTCACTACGGCCAAGGATATTCTTTAGTATCACGACCACAATTATCCATGCACTACGGGCCAAGAATATTTGTGTATTCATTAATGGTCATGATCATGCCAACAACTGTCCATCAATGCACTATGGGCCAATGAGGACTTTTACCACATCATTTGTAACATTACGGTTATGATTACACTGAATAATCCCTGGTCATAATCATACCAAGTCTATCTATGCACTATAAGCCACAGATGACTTTCAACAAAATATAAACATGAGGATGATGACAATGATATAAGAATTCAATAAAACAAGTTTAAGAATTATTTTATCCAGGAACTAATAACTTTCAAATTGTCAACATGATAACGCTTTGTAGAGTAAAATTCAAGAATGCTCGTAAGAATATTTCCATGAAAAGATATCTTTGGATGAAGCGCAAATATCAAGGATATTCCACTAATTTCATGGAGTATAGAAGTCAAAACTTTAACCAACTAAGTATAATAAGGAATGGAATAACAAAAGAAATCACCGTGCATGCGATAGATAGATCGCACAGCAAAGTTATTCCAATGTAATAATAAATAATGTAATTAGGTCCCACGTAAAACGCATGCATGACGGGATATTCCAATGAATAATAAAAAGACGGAATTAGGTCCGTAGAAATGCATGAGCATGGATATTCCAAATGTAATAATAAACATTTTAACCGTGTCCCGTGTAAACGCATGAGCGGGATGTTCCAACGTAATGATAAAGAATGGAACAATAGAAGAATTTCACCAAGTATAGGGTAGCTCACAGATATCTGAGTTATTCAAATGTAATAATAAAGAATGGAATAACAGAAGTTCTCTTGATGGATAAGTAAGAAATAATACTCCCTACCTTTAGAAAAATTGGATACTGGAATAGTGAGGTAGCAGACTTCTCTTCTTCTTTCTATAATTTCTCTCTATAATAATCGCTCTAAAGCTTTTGTGAATTGGTGAGAAATGAAGGAAGAATGAGCTTCTATTTATAGAAAAATATAGTTTCGATAATTGCATGTTTTGGGGCTCGAAAAATTTCAGTACAATACCTCCAACTTTTCCTTTATTTTTAATTTAGTCATGGAAGTATTATCAAACTTGCACCACCTCCCCTAATAGTAAATAATGTGATTCAATAGTAACTTATGTGAATCAATAGTTCTCGACATGTGAAAATACGAATTACAGTATAATACCTCCATCTATACCTCCATTTTTAACTTAGTCATGCAAGTATTATCAATCTTGCACCAACTCCCCTAACAGTAACAAGAATGTGAAACAATAGTATACACATGTGAACAAATAGTTATAATCATGTGAAATAATAGCAAATCAATTGCTCATTTATCCGATTAAATACCCGATTGGTCAATCTAACCTCCAAACATCAATTATTATCGAAATAATTGTCGATTTTCACTAACACAAATAATTCCAACACAATGAAATCATTTTTATCAAAAATATAAATTTTGAAATTTTGAAGTTTTACTTTTCCCAAAAAAGTCAACTGTTGACTTTTTGACCAAATAGTGAATTCCGAAAATTTTTGTGTTTATAGACTATTTTTACTAATTTCATCGTTCCGGACTCAAATATCAATTCTGCGTCTCCAAATTCAACTCCGAACACAACTTCAATTTTAATAACATTCATCATTAATATTATAACTTACAATATTTATCAACCAGGTCATTCCCAAGAAAGAGGGGGCTTTCCAATAAGGATTTCTCCCTATTGGAACACAATTAGGTGACCAAACCTCTCCTTGACAGAACTTCTAGATATTGTCAATATTGTAATTTAATAATATGAATAACTTTGTCATCTCAATTATTGATTTAATAAAATAACATATTATGCAGGTGATACTATGACAATAATCGAATCAATAATATTAGAGATATGATCACGAAGAATTATCTTGTAGTAATAATTGAGTATAACCGAGTGACTTCTCACGTAAGCATCAATAATCAATCTGGTGTGCTACTACGCAACCACAGCCATTCATTGTACTTTTACTATCGGGTAGTTCAACAGTTAACGGTAAAACTTCCGCAGCTTATTTTCATAAAATTTTTTTGTCGTTTTCTCAATCCGAAATAATTCCGTTAATGGGGGGTCCACTAATGATTGTGTCGTTATGCGAATATTCCTGTTAAAACGAATATTCTCCGACCAATCGAATATTATATAACAACTTACGTACTTTGAAAAATTTGTAAATATTACCCACAACTATAACATTATATCAAATCCAAACCATAATATTCAAAAATATATTTCGAGAAAATTTAATCTTTATTCAAAAAGTTGGGGTCTTACAACTAATGCAAACATCTGGACCGTCACTCCTTTCCCTGACTAGTCCCGGCTACTTTCTCATTTCCTGAAGAGAACAATGAAAGCAAAAGTGTGAGCTCAACTAGCCCAGTAAGAAATATTATGACTAAGATAATGCAGAATAAATTATCGTTAGCCTTCAACAGTGTTAAACTAATAAAATTAAATAGACATCAAGTTTAACTGCAGCGGACAAGCAATCCATTAGAAGAGTCAAGTAGAGCATGAAATCTACTATCTTCTACGATTTAAAAGGTTTTTCATCACTTTTATCGATGAGACTCAGCTTAATAAATAATCCACATCATCGAATCATCCCTGCACTACGGCCAATGATATTTATTAGTATCACGACCACAAAGTATCCATGCACTATGGACCAAGGATATTCGTGTTTTCATCAATTGTCATGATCATGCCAATAACTGTCCATCAATGCACTACGGACCAATGAGGACTTTTACCATATCTTTTGTAACATTACAGTCATGATTATACCGAATAATCCCTAGTCATAATCATACCAAGTCCATCTATGCACTACGGGCCAAAGATGACTTTCATAACAATATAAGCATGAGGATGATGACAACGATATAAGAATTCAATTAAAAGAAAGCAAAGGATAAATTTTTAAATATTTATAATTTAATTTATCCAGAATTCAATAATTTCCAAATTGTCAACATGATACTGCTTTGAGGAGTAAAATTCAAGAATAATATTGTATCAAAAATGATTTGGACCGAAAAAAAATTAATTTTTATCATGAATAGTACCCCGGGTGAATAGTAACGGAGTGAATAGTACCCCGTGAATAGTAACTTTAGGAATAGTAACCCCGTGAATAGTACCCCGACATAAAAAAAGTTAAAACTTATCAAGAATGCTCAGAATAATATTTCCATGAAAAGATACTAGATGAAGCGCAAATATCAAGGATATTCTACAAATTTCATGGTGTATAGAAGCCAAAACTTAACAAAATGAGTATAAAATTCAAAATCTAAAACGAAATAATATTACTTACATACTACAGAGTATGGAAGAAAATATTATTTTAAGCGAATATTGAACAAAAATAGCATCCCTTACCTTAAAAAGAAGAGTATTCCAACTGGTATTGCGGGGATATTCTTGAAGAAAACTTTCACTATTTTTGATAAAGTCTGATTCTGGTGTGATTTTTAATTTTAACTAAGCATCCTATTTATAGGAGAACGGAAGGGGCACTGTGTAAGGAAATTCACGGACGCAACAATTATGCAAATCACGAATAAATTTTTTGATAAACCACGGATGCAAATTTTCAAGCATTCAACCAATAAGAACACTACAAAAAATATAATATATATATATATATATATATATATATATATATAAACAACACATGTTAAAAACATATATATATATATATATATATATAATACTAATTACCTCTTTGTAAATCAACTCCTCCCCCCCAATTTCCCACCCATGCCTGCAAACTCCATCCAAAACATCTTTCTTCCACACGTGAGACCCACATATGGCCCCCACCTTTATTATATTAAATAATTTTCTACCGATTATTTTTAAAAATGGGTAAATGGGGGTCCATATAATAACAAAATTTACATCAAATTCTTCATAAAAAATCCTCTCAATATTTTTAACAACATTTATCATCATTATTATAATTCACAATATTTAACAACCAGGTCATTCCCAGGAAAGAGGGGGCTTTCCAATAAGGATTTCTCCCTATCATGCCGTTGATTAGGTGACCAAACCTCTCCTCGATGAACTTCTAGACATCGTCGATATTGCAAATAATAATATTAATAACTTTATCGTCTCAATTATTGATTTAATAATATAAAATATTATGCGGATGATCTTTGTAACCATAATTGAATCAATAATATGAGAGATATGATCAAAGAATTTCTCGTGTAGCAATAATTGAGTATAAGCGAGTGACTTCTCAAGTAAGCATTAATAATCAATACCGGTGTCTACTTATGCGACCCACGCGTATATGATGCATTTTTAACACCAGTTATTTCAACAGTTAACGGTAAAACTTCCACCGCTATTTTCATAAAAAGATATTTCTGTTGTTTTCCCATTCTGACAATAATTACGTTGTGGGGTCCACCAATGATTGTGTCGTCGTACGAATATTCCTTGTTAAAATGAATATTCCCAGACCAATCGAATATTATGTAACAACTTGTTTACTTTGCAAAATTTATAAATATTACCCACAACTATAACATTATAACAAATTCAAACCTTAATATTCAAAAATGATATTTATAGAAAAATTCATCTTTATTCATAACAGTTGGGGTCTTACATTTTCTCTTTTTACAAAGGATTTTACAATAATGTGCTTCTTAAATAAGCAGATAAAATTTAGTACAAATATATAAACTTTTAAATAACTTTTATATTTAAGGCTTCTCAAATAAGCAGATATATGTTAAAGATCAAATATATTTATAAAAGTTCAAAGACTTTTATACTTGAGAAAATATGCTTCTTTATAAGCGAGATAGTAATTTATGCTTTGATCAAATAATGCTTCTATGTAAGAAAATATGTAAATTATGCCTTTGTTATAAAAGTTTAAATAACTTTTATATTTTGTGTGAAAAGTGCTTCTTAAATAAGCGAGATATATCAATTTTAGCTTTAGCTCAAAAATGCTTTTGTATAAGCAAATATATAGTTTAATGCAAAATTATAAAGAATTATTTATTCTTTATAATAAAGAATTTGTTTCTATGAGTTAAACAAATATAACTTTAAGTTCATATATAAAAGTTTAAATAACTTTTATATTTAGAGTGAAAGTGCTTCCGAGTAAGCACATAAGTTGTTTTAAGCTTTGAATCAAGTATGCTTCTATGTAAGCATATATATTCACTTAAGTTTGTGAAATAAAAGTTTAAATAACTTTTATATTATACAACACGTATTTTATGAATAAATGAATTTATGATCAAATACTTGTGAGGACAGATATCAAGTATAACAAATAAATCAATTAAGCAATACTTGATATAACAAATATACTTGTTTAACTCAAAGAATATATGATAATATTTTATCTATTATTTGACATGTTATAAATAAAGTCACTTACTACTATAAGGAATCATATGGTTCGATTCCCTCACTTAAGAGGAATATCTTCGTAGCCTTTCGGCGTCTAAGTATGACAGAATTTATAATTTCACAATTGATATTTATATAAATATTTTCGATAGATCACTTAGATTTTCAAATCCGGTTCAGATGATTCACTCTTTTAAGAGGAATATCTCACTGTTGTTTTGAACTATCAAGTGTAGATCTATTTTATGATATTTATATGAATAATATCAAATAGAAAGTCACTTAGTACTATAAGGAATCGTACAGTTCGATTCCCTCATTTAAGAGGAATATCTCCGTAGCCTTGCGGCATCTAAGTATAACTTTTTATTTGATAAATAGATGACACACACACACACACACACACGCTCGCGCGCACACACACACACACATACACACACACATATATATATATATATATATATATATATATTGTGACGCCCCCAAAATAGGTCCACACAACCCATTCTGAGTCGCCAAATACATGGTACAAAAACAAAATACAAACTTCATTAATACAACTGTCATGCAAAATACGACATACGCTGAGAGTTTTAATACAAATATTGTCTTGTAGACAATATCTGAACTCAAATAAAGTTCTCATTACAATTATTGTTACACTATTTTACAAAATAGTGAGGACTGCTATAATAACCATCTTGGACCCTTACTCCACTCCCCGACTAGTGTAATACCCGAAAAAAATATTAAATAATAAAAAATTTATTTTATTTTAAAACATATTAATTGGACTTTGTCATTTATTTAGGTCAAACTAGTTATTTAATTTGTGTGGGCTAATAAATATTAATAAGTGATGGGTAAATTAATTTAGTACAATTTGGGCCTTAAAAATTAATTGGGTTTAATTTATATTGCATAATAAATCCTATTAGAACTAGGAGAATTAATAAAATATTGAGAATAAATAACTAAAATATAAACCCTATTGTATACTCAAGCCATTATTCGTCTGAAAGGAAAAAAAGAAGAGGTTGCCGCCTAACAAGAGAAAGAGGTGATTGTCAGACATTATTAACTTACAGAAGAAATAAAAATAGGTGCCTTTCTTTCTATTACTTTTTTTGTATAGCAATGACTATTGGGGGTTTTATTATTCTAATTTTGAAATTTTAAAATTAAGAAATTGGGATACAGATGTGTAAAAATCTTATACATGTATGAATTCTGGAAGTAAATAGTTGGATTGATTTAACTGTATATGCATGATTACCTATTGCACAGTATTAAAATAGGATAAAGACCATGTGTTGATTTATGGTAATAAAATAAAGAAGTTATTCACCTAAATAATATCTAATTTTATTAACAGTATTTGATACTTCACTAGCTTGTTTGGGAAGATATGTGAGGATTATATATATAAATAAATAGATCATGTTTATATATATATCATACATTGGTTACTCTAAAAGATCTTCTTGCGGTGTTGATTTCAATATTATATATATATATATATATATATATATTATTTTAATAAGTGTTTGGCCATGAAACTTATAAATCGGAATTGGAAAATTAAATTGAAGTTATGTATGTTAATTTAAATTAATAAATTTTGCGGACATAGTTATACAAGTTTTTAATAATAAATTTAATAGTATTATGTTATTAATGATTGGATTGTAATAAAATCTTATTAAATTATTTAGATTGAACGGAGAGAGTCTAAACGAGTTTTTGGAATATACTTTGGGTAGTACATTGCTTAATTCAGGTACGGATTCCGTACTCTTTCAGTGATACTCTTGTTAAATTTGATTTGTTTGTTTGTTTCATTATTTCGAATTATGTTATGATTTCACATAATTATTTCCTGTGAAATAAATATATTAGTTTTATTTTGGAGTTGATACACATGACTCGTATTTGTACTCTTTGAATTAGGATATCATGTTTAATATTTATTTTTGATAATTGTAGAAGCGATGCATTATTTTGCTACCTTCTTTTTGAGACCTTGTGACTATAATTTGATTTGGTTCAACATGTACATATAGAACCTTTTTGTTGGTATTATGTCGCATGTGTTGTGACATAGTATTTTTGTTAGAATATACCGTAGGGTATACCCGAGCTATAACCACATGTGGGGGTACCACAGGCATGTCTTCTTGGCACGAGAGGCATAACACTTTTCGTGGTGGTGTGATTAGTCCACGACATCTACGTTTTTTGCTCTGGAGGAAGTGGGCCATTTGGTGTTTTGTTGTGGGAGGCGTATGGGTTAACCCTAGTTTTTTATTCTGCAAATTTGTGATGTTGTGCCAAACACACCTATCCGATTTGAATACATTTGGATTCGCGGTCAAATGTGTGATTTGTCTGTATGGCATTATTTTGGTTGCCTGTGTGGCATCATTTGACTTGCCTGTGTGGCATTATTTTGACTTGTCTGTGTGGCATTTCTTTGACTTTCTTGTGTGGCAATGTATATTTCTGAGCTCACTCGGTATGAAATAAAACTCAACCATTTGATTCAGCCTATTATTTCATTGTATTAGTTTTGTTTGTTTCTGTTCAGTTCAATTCATTGAGTTAGTTACTTCAGTTTGTTATTTCTTTATTCTTCTATTGGTTTCGTCAATTCTGTTGATTCAGATATATTCTATTAAGATCTTTGGAGAATATATTTTTCTCAGTATTTACACTTGAGGCTTTATTCAGTATTTTGTCTCAGTTGTTTTCGTATATCAGTTGTATATCTTTTGTATATCTGTATCCATACTGGGCAATTGGCTCATGCTGTGTTTTTCTTCCGGCAGGTTTGCAGGGGTGATTCAGGGCTAGTGTGATGAGAGAGTTGTCTTTGACCATCTAGGTTGTTTCAAATTTTGGTTTTGGTTATTTTGACTCTATTTGGAGAATTATATTTAGTACTTCATTGATGGATATCACTATTAATATTTTGAAGTTATTAGTGCTCTGTTTACTCATTTTGAGGTTTGTTGTGCTTTGCACGTGACCTCCCTTTCCTTTTCGGGAAGGGGGTGTTACAGAGATGGTATCAAAGCTTCTTTCTTATAGAAAACCTATTTAGGTTTGATCTGTGAGCTGTGGGTAAATCACTGGGTAGACGTACGAGTTTGATTCAATTTTGTTCTCTGTTTGGTTGGTCTTGATTTTGACCAAGTGTTTTTAGCTCTTTGAGTTGTAGTTGATTTGAGAAAGGCGAGATAATTTGTTAAGATTATTATTGTTATGCGTTGGAGCAATAATATTAGTTAAGGATTGTGATTAGATCATTAAGGAGAATAATGTCATATTTTATTCAGTCAAAAAATGATTATACGATTATGATGTGATTATTTGTATCGACGAGAATTTGATTTTGGAAAAAATTATTTGTTAGAGTTGTTTTTTTTTTGTGACAATCATTATGATCGTTGAATTGAGGATTTGATTTATGTTAAGCTTGTGGATAATTTGAGATTTTTGTATTGATGGGATACTATGATAAAGTGAAATTTATTAAGTATAGAGGATTTCTTATAATTTGAGTTGTTGATATTCGAGGTAATTAGATTAATCATTTGGAGTTAATGATCAATTTTGTGGCTATTTTCTAGTAGGATATTGGAGTTATGTTCTATGAACTTTCTTTGTGATAGTATGGGGAGACATTGAAATTTATTGGATTAAGGTTTGCGATAAGGGATGATTGATTTATTATATGATTAGATAGTAAGTGATGAAATTCAATTAATTTTGAGAGATCTTGAATATTTATAGTTTGCTTATGTAGATAGTAGAATATTTGACTTAAAGTTGATATGATGATAAAAAGATCTTAGTAGTATATTCTTTGATGTAATAATATTTAAGAACTAGCTAGTTCAAATTGAGGTTTGAATATTTTGAAGCTCTTGAGGATTTACGAAAAGTTGATATAATTTGTAGAGTTGTTTGGTTTATCCGATATCCTTGGAGTTTTGTATGATTTTATGTAAATTAAATAAAAATAATTTGTTAAATCTTTGTCATGTGTGGAACATAAACATTTTACGAATTAAAAATAATTTTAAATATTTTGGGTATTTGAATCGTATTTGTTCCGAAGAGAAATTTTTGTGATTTTGAATTATGTTCCGAAGAGTACGTGGATCATGTGATCTAATATGATGCAACGCGAAGAACCTTACCAAGGCTTGGCACGGTAGCTGATGAATCTTTTACAAATACATTGATAATTATGTGGACCAAAGACTTATCTGCGTTGATCGTTACGAATGGCGGCGCTGTGACACCCCCAAATACCGGCACTTCATTACCTCAAGATTCGGTGTTCACTTAATCAAAACATTCATATCTAACTACCCAATCATAATATAATTGAATAATAAAACCTGCCCATACAGGATTACGTTAATAAAAATTATCTCCCAGGTTATCTAACCTTTAATTACAATCATTCAAATGCGGAAATTAAATTATTACATCACATCTTTCTTAAAAGTCTATCATCATAACGATAAAACAAAATTACAAGTCTTCATCACTTGTACATTTTTCCCTTTCCTTTGCTAGTTGTAGGTTTATTTACCTTCTCAACCATAGCTACAATAAGTTTATAAATATGCAAGAGTGAGCAAACAAAGCTCACTTGAAATAAGAATAAATAACTTTATAACATTTGCCAAATAATAGGCTCAATAAAACTGAATGATATGTTCTATTAACATTACAACATTTGCCAAATAATAGGCTCAATAGAACTGAATGATATGTTCTATTAACATTACAACATTTGCCAAATAATAGGCTCAATAGAACTGAATGATATTTTCTATTAACATTACCACATTTGCCAAATAATAGGCTTAATAGAACTGAATGATATGTTCTATTAACATTCCGAAACATACTACCGAGGGTTGAATGACCACGAACCATGTCTACAGTTATAAGTAATCTTTCAACTTTAACTTTAACAGTCATACGACTATAAGGACTCCACGTACTTAGGGGGATCAATCCTTCGTACAATGTATTGTGCACAAACATTTTAACGCTAAGTGTAAACCCCTAAAAATAGGGTTGTTCATCTCAGTATTTAGAGTACAAGTCCGCACCAAAGAAAGTTTGGTTTGGATAAGCTTTCAAGGGTAATTTGAAGTTCAATGATCATCAACTAGTGAACTAGTTGAATCAACAATGCTTGATAACACCATAGTTGTTTAATAACAACTTAACTTAGAACATTTGAGAATCATAGGTGAACTGACTATATTCTAGACTCATGCTTGAAATAACTAGAGAGTATAAGTATTGATCAAAATAAAGAAATGGTAAACCTTGGCTTGAACAACAATAAGCTAGGTTTATAATCTTGTCAAACTAGAATTTTAGTTACCGAACATGCATTAGTTGATAGCAAGCTGGAAACAATGCATACTCCACATGGTAATAAAATATACAAAGTGATTGTACCATTCAACACAAGGAATTAAGGTTCAAGAACATTTATTGTAAAAGATTAAACTAAAGAAACTTGTTTAACTATAAACAAGTTAGAGTAAGTTAAAAATGATTAGAATTCCTATAATTTAGAATTAAACATGCTTAACGTAATAAATGAGGTTTTTTTGAAACTTTCTCAATAAAAAAATATGAAGTTACACAATGTAATAATAGAACCAACTCAACGAAAGTGTAGAGTTAGAAAACTTGCCTCGAGCGTAAGCTAAAATATTAAAACTCACGTCCACCTATACACAGTATTAAAACCACAACTCTATTAGACATACTAATATTCACTTTTCAATATAAAACGCATTACTAGCTAAACTTATTATTTTTGCACAAGTCTTATGCTACCATTTACATTTCAGAATTCCCAAGTGTTAACATCACAACACTTTAACTAACCTTCATTGTATAAGTTAAGTTATAACATAATGCGTTTGTAACCTACTAATCATTTTTACAACTTTGAATTCCTAATCCATATAACACAACTCTGTTTTAGCCTTGTTGTTACATGTTGGACACATTAACCTATCATTAAGCTAAGTTAAATTGAATGCCCAAAGCCTGCGAAATTAATAGACTTCACTTGTGCATTCATGCGAGAATCTTTATGCTGGCCCTTGATTTTATCTTCAGTGGCGGCGTGCACTTGCATGTGTTCATGTGGCCTTAGAACTAAAGATAGCTCATTATGCTACACACAAATTCCATTCACGAGAACATGGTTACTGAATTGTTTTCTTAAGCCAACTAACACGAATTTCACCCACTAAAAAGTAATAATATCACGTACAAATGGTATAGAACTATCACAAATATGTTTCCTCACATATATATCAATATAGAACAATTTAACAACAACTTAGGCTAGTTTAATTTCTCAAATTCCATGTTTTCATACAAAAACTTCATTTTCAAGTTTCTTCACAAAAATGAACAATGTGATTTCAAATCTTGTCCAATTTACTTCATTTAAGTTATGTTATGCTCGTTTCTTAATGAACTACCATATACAAGCATCAATTTACAGTTTAACATAAGAATTGACCATCTAAATCGGTACTTACCTAAGCCATACAAAGAATACATACACTGTCAAAATTTTCTACTGTCAAAATGAAATTAGCATACAAATTTCTTGTTTTAAACATAACTCTAGCATCATAAGCATGTATCATCACAATTACCAAGTATCTATCCACAATTCACAAATTTTGATTTCACAGAACACAAACAAAGCTATGTAAGTAACTTCATATATATATATATATATATATATATATATATATATATATATATATATATATATATATATATATACAAAGGTCGATAAAATACCTTCAAATAGCTTGGTAATCCTTGCTAACTCTTGCAATCCTTGCTAAAATTGCCAGAAATTGCTTAAGTTCTCTCACAATTCTCTCAACTCTCTGAACTCTCAGTGTTCTGCTCTCTTAGGCTTAGCCAATATAAACACATAATACGTAAAAGAAAAACTTACACCTTAATATGCATACTAATTATATTAACAGTTACAACATAAACGTATATAATATAAATATATTATATTTATTATTTTATTTGTTTTATTTATATTATTTATTTTATTTAATTTTAAAAATTAGAAATCCAAAAGCAATAAGGCTTTTTGGCAAAACCCTTTAAATTTAAAGAATTAATATACTTGAACCTTGTTTGGATAAAACTAAATTAAAACTACTTTAGTTTATTTTAATAACTCCTTATAATATAGTTATTTGTCACACTATATTAAACAAGCTTTCATATTTAACTTAATTAATTCAAATAAAAATTAATTAATTAAATCATCATTTAATCACATAACTTAATACAAATAATTAACCATCAAATTGAAATGTCAATATAATAATAATTTCCTTAACTCATTAACTATTTATTTAACAAATAAATTACCAAATAAAATCAAATCAATTAAACAAATGTTTATTCAATGATAAACACATCCATTAAATATTTATATAATTCAATAAATATTTAATATTACAATTAAAATTCTAGAATGTTACAGGCGCTACGTCGTAACTAAATTTTTTTTGTAGCTTATTTGAATTTCAAGGACAGAATTATTTTTAAGGGGTGAAAAATGTAATAACCCATATTTTTTTAAATTAAATATTAATTTATTTTATTTTATACAATTATATTCAAATAAAATTAATTAATATTTAATTTAAAAAAATATGGGTTGTTACAACTAGTCTCAGCTACATTCTCGCCTCTTGAGAAGAACAATGGAACAAAAAGGAAAAGGGTGAGCTCAACTAGCCCAGTAAAGAATATTATGACTAAGATAATATAGAACAAATTATCCTTAGTCCTCAATAGGGAAAAATCTGACAGAATACAATAGACAACAAGTTTTAGAATACAATTGTAGCGGAAACAACAATCCATTAGAAGAGTCAAGTAGAACATGATATCTACTACTCCCTCCATCCCTAAATAACCAACGTTTTGAAGGTTTTCACACTTATTAAGGAAGTCATTTATTACTCCAATTTTGTCATTAATATTGATATGTATTACCACAATTACCCTTGCATTAATTAAGAAAATATGTACTCCATATAGTTGTCTAGATAAATAAAATACTCCATATAGTTGAGGGCAATAGGGGAAAAATTGTAATTAATGCTTCCTAGAAACTTGATAACGTCAAATATACTGGAAAATTTTGAACTCCCTATAACGTCAATTATTTAGGGATGGAGGGAGTTTCTTCTATGATTTTAAAGCCCATCATCAATATTTTATCCCTGTAACATCATTCAATAAATATTTCAAATTAATAAATTATCCATGCACTACGGGCCAAGAATATTCGTTAGTATCACCAGTGGTCATTATGTGACGCCCCCAAAATAGGTATACATCACCCATTCTGAGTCGCCAAATACATGGTACAAAAAACAACTACAACTTCATTATTACAATTGTCGTGCAAAATACGACAACACATATGCTATGAGTTTAAATACAAATATTATCTTCTAGACAATATTCAAACTCAAATAAGTCCTCATTACGATTATTGAAGCACTATTTTACAAAATAGTAATGACTGCTAAAACAAATGACTGGGAACATCACTCCACACCTCGACTAGTTCCCGCTATATTCTCGCCTCCTGAGAAGAAAATTGGAACCAAAAGGTAATGGGTAAGCTCAACTAGCCCAGTAAAGAATATTATGACTAAGATAATATAGAACAAATTATCTGTAGACACTTAAAATTTTCTTTTCATGTTACTAACCATGCAGGAGGGCAAAAGCATCTTTTTCACACTCCAGAGATAAACCTGGAGGATCATAACATCAATTTTAACCCCCGAGATAGCCACAGGAGATCTTGTTTCCAACCTCGGAGATAATCCCGGGAAAACAGTTTCCAACCCCGGAGATAACCTCGAGAAAGTCAGTTTCAACCCCAGAAATAGCCAAGGGGATCAAGATCAAAGCCTGGAGATATCCCTAGGAGGTCAAGCCAACCTCAGAGATAACCCTGAGGACAATCAAAGTCAACATCATGTCAACCTCAAAGATAACCCTGAGAAAATACTGGTACAACTGCGCAAAAACCGGAGATAACCCTGGGAGGGGCAAAATGGTCATTTTTCTAACTCAACTTCATATCACATCAAATCAACTCATTTCTACTCAAAGTACTTCAATAGAAGTCCCACGAGAACCATATCTTAATTTTTGAGCGCAAACTACGCAAAATGGCTCAACGGACTACCTAACGAAAACCCGGGAATGCCATTTCGGTCGTGGACCCATCTTCCTAGAATCAAAAAAGAGAAAATCATATGTCATTGTGTAGCTCTCGGAAATATCTTTCCAGAATGGTATGGCACACTTCCATCGGACTCCTGGATTGAAATTTATGAAGGGCCAAAGCGAGCAGTAGCGTTGTCCGAAGTGTCATTACGTACTTCAACATGGTGGGACCCACATCCTGGGCATCTCGGTCAGCCGCAGGTACACCTGCGTCTCCCCCCTCTATAAATAAAGGGCTTGGGGTTGTCATATTGGCAAGAGAAACGGCGAGGAAGCCTTGTCCAATTTGTTCTATACACACTATAAACTGAGTGTTTTCTCATTTTAAACACTTAGGAGCTTATATTCTGTCATATTTTTACCGGTGGGAGTCGAGTGTTCATCTACTTAAAGATTTAGAAGCCTTCTTTGGCAGTCCACTGTAAGCCTTCTTACACACTTTAAAGCCTTTCTCTTCATCTTTGCACACACCATTCTTCACGTTGAGAGTCGTATTGCGTGTGTTTGCCCGAACTTCGGTTTGTGATTTTATTTCAGTTTGTACATATATATATATATACTTATATATATATTTTTTATATATGGACTAACATTATCGAGTTATGCCTCGATTGAGCTTGAGACTTACATGCGAGGCGTTTATTTGCTTTCGTATATATATATATATATATATATATATATATATATATATATATAGATGTATGTCAAACTTTGTTCGATGAGCTTTGGATTTTACATCCGAATGCGTTTCTACTTATATATATATTTACATTACATCACTTTGGAGTTTACTTCATGGTGGTTGGCCCTTCTTCTGACTTTATTTACTTTTCGTCCCACTGGAGTTTACTTTGTGGCGGTTGATGGCCTTCTGACTTTATTTACATTTTTGATCCCCCATGGAGGTGCTTCGTGGTGGCTGATCATGTTTGTATATATATATTTACAGCTTTTATATATATATATACATGCTTACTGCTTTGTTATTAATTACAGCATCATGTGAGCCTAGGAATCATGTCATCATAGATTCAGTCTACTTGATCTAGATTCGGTTCCCGTGATGGACATTTTAAGTTGTAAGCAGCTTATAAATTTATTCACGGTGTTTGGATTTCCTCAGATGGTTTTCATACCCATGAGGAGTTCAGCACTATTTTGTACATTATTTTATCGAAGATGCTTCGCATCTCTGAAAATTAAAAGTAATCAAGCCGAACACTTAATATAAAATGGGAGTATAAAAGTCTTAATTACTATTGAGCACAAGGGTTTGAAAAACCTCTTTTATAAAACATCACTGCCATATCTTGTTTAAAACTATATTTTTAAACAAATTCAAACTCTGTGTATATAGGTGTGAACGAGGCCTCGCACTACTTCGAAATAATTGCACATTGATCCACACATACACATTCATATAACAGTTTCTTGAAAAGAGACGGTCACCGTGGTAACACGGATGTCGGGGGGTGCCTAACACCTTCCCTCCGCATAATAAAGTCCCCGAACCCTAATGAATCTCGGTTTCACCGACCCGTTTAGCAGTGCCATATTACTGGGTCAATGTGAAAACCTTTTCTCGGTTGTGTTGGTACAACCATATAAAAAACCAACTGGCGACTCTTAACAGTCCATCGTCGACATGATACATGTCAGACCTTTTTCACTTGTTTTTTCAAACAAATCTCACTTAATATGAGGACACCAAAGAACAAGTAACGAAAATGGACGAATAAAAATCCTGACGTCGACATTATCGTTAGCCTTCAATAAATCAGATAAAATATAATGGGCAACCAGTTTTAGATCAATATTCGCAGCAAAAATAACAATTCATTAGAAGAGTTAAGTAAAGAATAAAATCTACTATCATCTATGAATTTAAAAATCCATCATCAATATTTTATCCATGTAATATCAATCAATATACATCTTGAATCAAATATTCATCTTTGCACTACGGGCCAAAGATATTCATTTGTATCATCAGTTGGTCATGTTCATCTAAACACCTGTTCATCTTTGCACCACGGGCCAAAGATATTCATCAGGTAATCATTCATCTTTGTGCTACAGGCCAAAGATATTCAGTTATATCATCATTAAGGACTGAGGATGATGAAAAGTATTTTAAAAAATCAAATCCAGTGAGATAAAAGGACAAAGATTAGGGATTCGTACTTTAGATAATCCAAGTTCAAAAATACTCCATAATAAACCATAATGGAGTAAAATTCAAGAATGAAGATCAACACATGGATACAATCAAAGATAGTAACCATAATAGATATCTTGGACAAAGAAGAGAAAATTTAATTTTTACGTGAATAATTAATAAATTAAGTGAATAATTATCGTATACGTGAATAGTAACCCCAGACACAAAAGGTAGATATTTCACAGAAAAATCATACTTAAATGATTAGTACTTTCATGAATAGTACCGTATTAAGTGAATAATTAATAAATATATGTGAATAGTTCCGTATACGTGAAGAGTAACCTCGACATAAAAAGGTAAAAATTTCATAATAAAATTCATACCAATATTTCGGCATAATGATATTGAACAAAATAACATCATTTACAAAGAAAATAATATCCCTTACCTTAAAAGAAAAGTACTTCCAGCTGAAATATCATGTATAAAAAATTTGAAGGAAACTTACCTTTGAATAAAGACTCTCAAAGTATCTAAATACACACAAAAATATACTCGATAATATAGAGAGAAAAGCTTATGATTACGGTGTGATTTTTAATTCTAACTAAGCACCTATTTATAGGAAAATGCTTTAGAACGCATGAAAGTAGACTAACACCTTTACACGATGGCTTTACCTGATACTATTCACGCCCACCACTTTTGAAATAAAATTTCAGTACATTTCTCACCAACCAAAAGTGGGGCCCACCATGTTTTAAATAAAAACATTTATTTCCAAAACTTCAATAATTCATAAAAAATAGCCCTTTTATCAGAAAATTTCGAATCTCATGTCTATTCCATAGGAAATTTAAATCTCTACAACTTTGTAGAATAAAATTTTTCCAAATTCCAAACAGAAAATGTCCAAAATTCAAATACGCACGATTTTTAATACCTCCATTCCGACAAAATACCGATAAAACACCTTAGCATTAATTCCTTCATTTATATCCACATAAAAAATAAATATTTCCTTATCATATAAATTAATAATTAATTATTCACAAATAATATTACAGAATCACAATTATGACAACTAGGTCGTTCCTAGGAAAGAGGGGGCTTTCCTATAAGGATTTCTCCTTACTGGCGCATAATTAGGTGACCAAACTGCTTTCTTAGACAGAACTTCCTTAGACATTGCCAATAATGCTATCTAATAATTTTATTTAAATAATATAAATTATTGATCTGATAATGGGAAATATTGTGTAGTGACAATTATTGAAACAACAATAATATAAAATATCAACGTAACAATTATTGAATCAATAGAATAAAATATTGAACAGTAATTACTATAACAATTATTTAGTAGTGCCTTTTTACGTAAGAACCAATAATTCAAAATATTTATGCGCGATCTGGTATGTCTCTTTGTGCAACCACGCGTATTCCTGTATTTTAACCACTAGGTATCCTAACAGTGTTAACGGTAACAACTACGTCGTTATTTGTAAATACTCAAACTTGTCATTTTCTTCATCCGACCATATTTTGTTATGGGGCCCATAAATGGTTGCGCTGTCGTACGAATATTCCCCGACAGCAAGAATATTCCACGACCAAATGAATATTCCCCGACAACAATAAATATTTTATAACCACTTGCTTATTTTGCAAAATTTGCACATTTCACCCATAACCAAAGCATTATATCAAATTAACATCTTATTATTCAAAATAATAATTAGAGGAAATTCAATTTTATTTATAAAAAGTTGGGGTGTTACAACCCCCCCCCCCCACCCCTTATGAAATTTCATCTTCTAAATTGACGTACGTACCTGGTGTTTCGAAAAGGTGAGGGTACCTCGCTTTCATTTCCGATTCCAACTCCCAGGTACTTTCCTCAATAGCATGGTTCCTCCACAAAACTTTGAATTGTGGTATAACCTTTGTGCGTAGGACATGTTCCTTCCTATCCAAGATCTTGACAGGTACCTCCTCCTCGTCATTCAGATATTAACGAAGCACATATATGTGGAAAATAATTACGAACACGAGACATGCTTGGAGGTAATGCGAGTCTATATGCCACATTTCCTATTCGGTCAAGAATCTCAAATGGACCAATAAATCGTGGATTGAGCTTTCCTCTCTTCCCAAATCTTATATCTCCCTTCCATGGAGCAATATGTAACAATACATGATCCCTAATATTAAATTCCACGTCGTTTCAATGAAGATCTGCATAACTCTTTTGTCGATCATGTGTTATTTGTATACGTTTTCATATCATTTGGATCTTCTCTGTAGTCATTCGTACCAACTTTGGTCCCAACAACGTTGCATCTCCCACCTCATTCCAACATACTGGAGAGCGACACTTTCGTCCATACAACGCTTCGAATGGATCCATGTCTACACTTGCTTGATAACTGTTGTTGTAGGAGAATTCCACCAATGATAGGTACTTATCCCAACTCCCTTTGAAATCTAGGACACAAAGTCTTAATAGATCTTCAAGAGTTTGAATAGTCCTTTCTGATTGCCCGTCCATTTAAGGATGGTATGCCGAACTGAATCGTAAATCATTGCCCATAGCTTTCTGCAAACTAACCCAAAATCGTGAAGTGAATCTTGGGTCACGATCCAAAACTATGGATATTGGTATATCATGCAATCTCACAATCTCATTCACGTACATACGAGCAAGTCGTTTAAGGGAATAAATCTCCCGTATTGACAAGAAATGAGCAGACTTGGTTAATCTATCAACAATAAATCAAATCGCATCTATGCCTTGAGAAACCTTTGGAATACCCATAACGAAATCAATGGTAATGTGTTCCCACTTCCATTTAGGAATCTCAAGTGGTTGCAATGGACCCTTTGGCACTTGATGCTCCACCTTTACACGTTGACAAGTACACCTCGAGATAAATTCTGCGATCTCTATCTTCATATTACTCCACCAAAACGTATGTCGAAGATCATGATACATTTTGGTACTCCTAGGATGGATTGCAAACGATGTGTTGTGTGCCTCCATCATGAATCTATGCTTCAAGTCAGAATCGTTAGGAACACAAAGTCTGGAATTGACTCAAAGTATTCCTTTTTCATCGATTCTTGCTTCTAGAATAACACCTTCTTGCACTTTCTTCTTCATACGCATCAGATCTAGGTCCGTAGCTTGAGCAGCTTTAACTTTATCGATTAAAGTCGGTTCTACTCGTATGATTGACATCATCACGTGGGTCCCTGGAGTCTTTAACTCTATCTCCATCCTTTGCAAGTCATACCAAATGGGCCTTTATGTTGACAATATTGCACTGGTACCCGTATATGATCTTCTACTCAGTGCGTCAGCTACCACGTTTGCTTTTCCAGGATGGTATTGGATGGTATGCTCGTAATCTTTCAACAGCTCGAGCCAATGTCGTTGCCGCATATTGAGTTCCTTTTGGGTGAAGAAATATTTGAGGCTTTTATGATCTGTATAGATCTCCACTTTCTCCCCATACATGCAGTGTCTCCAGATCTTCAACGCAAAAATGACTGCTGCCAACTCCAGATCATGAGTAGGATATTTCCTCTCATATTCTTTGACTTGTCACGAGGCATAAGCTATGACTTTCCCATGTTGCATGAGAACACATCATAACCCTTTGTTTCAAGCATCACTGTAGATAACAAATCCATCCGAACCAGATGATATTGTCAGAACAGGTGCCGAAATGAGTCTCCTCTTGAGCTCTTGGAAACTCTTCTTGCATTCCTCACTCCATACGAATTTTGTATCTTTCTGAGTCAGCTGAGTTAACGGAGTAGCGATTCGAGAAAATCCTTCCACGAATCTCCGATAATAACCAGCTAAGCCCAGAAAGCTATGTACTTAGGTCACCGACTTCGGTTGCTCCCAACTTTGTATTACTTCAATCTTTACCGGGTCAACAGATACTCCATGTTTTGACACCACGTGCCTAAGGAATGCTACTTCCTCAAGCTAGAACTCACATTCATTCAGCTTGGCATATAGCTTGTTATCACGAAGCCTTTGAAGTACTAGCTTCATATGACGCTCATGATCTTCACGACTTTTAGAATAGATGGGGATGTCATCAATAAAGACGACAACGAACTGATCCAAATATTCTTTGAACACACGGTTCATCATATCCATGAAAGCAGCAGGAGCATTAGTCAATCCAAAAGACATGACTAAGAATTCATAATGCATGTCTGGGGAGTTACGAAGGCGGTCTTTGGAATATCCTCAGTTTTAATCTTCAGCTGATGATATCCAGAACGAAGATCAATCTTTGAAAAGAATTATGCTCCTTGCAACTGGTCAAACATGTCATCAATGCGAGCTAGCGGATACCTATTCTTGATGGTGACATGGTTCAATTCTCGATAGTTAATACAAAGTCACATACTCCCGTCTTTCTTCTTTACGAATAAAATAGGAGCACCCCAAGGAGATGTACTAGGACGAATGAAACCGATGTCTAATAACTCCTGTAGTTGGACCTTTAACTCCTGAAGTTGAATAGGAGCCATTCGATATGGGGTTTTAAAAATGGGCTTTGTACCAGTTTTAAGGTTAATAGAGAATTCAACTTCACGTTTTGGGGGTAGACCGGGAAGTTCTTCAGGAAATACGTCAGGAAATTCATTAACAACAGAAATATTATTCAAATCTGACGTATTTTTGTTCAAGTCCATGACATGGGCTAAGAAAGCTTGACATCCATTTTTAATAAACGAATGGCTTTATGGCTTGATATGACAGTGATTGATTTTAGTGGTTTGGTTGCTTGAATTTCGTATAATAGGTTGGTTAGGAATATGAAAACTAACAACCTTACAAAAACAATCAATTTTAGCATGATGAGTGGTTAACCAATCAAACCCTAAAATCACATCAAATGCAAATATTTTCAACGAAATAAGATCAACAGTTAATATGATGGTACCAACTTGGATCAAACAAGATTTATAAACAGTGGATGTAACGAAAGTTTCCCCTAACGGATTCTCAACAGATAAGTCAAAGTCTAATTTCTCCAGAGTCAAGTTCAAACGTTGAGCATAAGTAGGAGAAATAAAAGAATGGGTAGAACCGGTATCTAATAAGGTATAAAATTCACAAAGTTTATGATTAGCTTACCCGTGATCACCTCGTTTGAGTTCCTTGCATTTTGGGCAGTCACGACAAACACTCTTCTAGGAACCACCGACTTTGTCTTGTCCGGAACAGTCTTTGGAGTCACCATTCCCGCTGGACTTAGTTTCGCTACAAGATAATCTCTAGCTATATGACCTTCCTTTCCATAGTTATAACACACCTTGGATTATTGTGGGCAGTTTGGGCTGATGTGTCCCTCTTTCCCGCATTTATAACATACGACCGGTGATCACTCTCCTACCCTAGGAACAGTTGATGTTGGTGCTGACGTCTTCACGTTGTCATTGTTGTACCTTCTCTTTTTGAAATCTCCCCCCGACTCGCTTCTTCTACAATCATGGCCACGATTACTACAAGAGTGGTTACCGCTTTTGTCCGAATATTTTCCTCCCCACTGGTTGTCATTGCTCCGATGATTGCTGCCACCGGTATGACCCTAGTTGTCGTCCCTTGGTTGAACATACTCATTATCTCACTCTAATAATTAAGACATGTTCACAACATCTGAATATAGAGAAAATTTGTGAGAAATAAGTTATTGCCGAATTTCAAGTTTTAGACCTCTCAGAAACATCTGCGTCATACGTTCCTCATTCTCTACCAAATGAGGTGCAAACCTGGATAACTCTGCGAACTTTGCCTCGTACTGGGACATAGTCGTGTTGTTATGTTCCAGTCTAATAAACTCTACCTCCTTCATATGACAAATAATTTCAAGAAAGTACTTGTCATTGAATAGTTTCTGAAATGTTTCCCAAGATATATTGAGAGCGGCTGGTTGGGCACGCTTCATAGATTCCCACCAGTAATTTACCTCACCACAGAACATAAAGGTGGAGAATGGAACATTCCGTTCCTCCGTGCATCCCAAGACATCAAATATCTTGGTAATTTGCTTAACCCACATTTCCGCCTTGATTTGATCCGACATTCCCAAAAATTATGGTGGTCCAAACTCTTTGAACTGCTTGGTTGTAACAAGCCTTACGTTGCTATTATTTCCACCTGTATTTTGTACACGAGTCTCCCTTGTCTGATTTTACATGAACTACAAAAAGCTTCTAAACGTGACATCATTCATCGTTTGATCGGTGGTGTTGTTTATAGGAGGAACATTGTCGTCATGTTGCACGTCCTCCTGGTTGGTGATTAAAGGTGTCTCCACGGTCTCATTCACTCCATTGTTAACATTCTTAGCTGTCATTCTCAAATATTGTCATAAAACAAGGGTTAATTAAAGAAATTAACATGTCACATATTATCCCTATATTCTGACCGACCAATTAAATACCAAATAAGCTTAGGTAGGACACACTAGCGAATGATTTACTCGTCTCTCCCCTCCTAGTTCAATTCCCCGATCTCCGCCAGAGACCATATCCCTTAGCTCTAATACCAACTGTGACGCCCCCAAAATAGGTATACATCACCCATTCTGAGTCGCCAAATACATGGTACAGAAAATAAATACAACTTCATTATTACAACTGTCGTGCAAAATACAACAACACATATGTTGTGAGTTTAAATACAAATATTGTCTTCTAGACAGTATTCAAACTCAAATAAGTCCTCATTACAATTATTGAAACACTATTTTACAAAATAGTGAGGGCTGCTAAAACAACTGACTGGGAACATCACTCCACACCCCGACTAGTTCCCACTATATTCTCGCCTCCTGAGAAGAAAAATGGAACAAAAAGGAAAAGGGTGAGCTCAACTAGCCTAGTAAAGAATATTATGACTTAGATAATATAGAACAAATTATCGTTAGCATTCAATAAATCAAATAAAATATAATGGACAACCAGATTTAGATCAATATTCGCAGCAGAAATAACAATTCATTAGAAGAGTTAAGTAGAGAATGAAATCTACTATCATCAATAAATTTAAAAGTCCATCATCAATATTTTATTCCTGTAACATCAATCAATATACATCTTGAATCAAATATTCATCTTCGCACTACGGGCCAAAGATATTCATTTGTATCACTAGTTGGTCATGTTTATCTCAACACATGTTCATCTTTGCACTACGAGCCACATATATTCATCAGGTAATCATTCATCTTTGCACTACAGGCCAAAGATATTCAGTTATATTATCATTAAGGACTGAGGATGATGAAAAATATTTTAAAGAAATGAATCTAGTGAGATAAAAGGACAAAGATTAGGGGTTCATACTTTAGATAATCTAAGTTCAAAAATACTCCATAATAAACCATAGTGGAGTAAAATTCAAGAATGAAGATCAAAACATGGATACAATCAAAGATAGTAACCATAATAGACATCTTGGACAAAGAAGAGAAAATTTTATTTTTCTGTGAATAGTGTCGTATTCATGAATAGTGACGTATACGTGATGTAAGACCCCAAATTTTATGAATAAATATTTAGTTTCTCATAATAGTTTTTTTATTATGGTGTGGATTTGATATAATGTTATAGTTTTGGGTAGTATTTATAAATTTTGCAAAGTATGCAAGTTGTCATAAAATATTCGATTGGTCGGGGAATATTCATTTTAACAGGGAATATTCATACGACGGCACAATCATTGGTGAACCCCACAACGGAATTATTGTCGGAATGAGAAAAGACAGAAATATCTTTTTATAAAAATAACGGCGAAAGTTTTACCGTTAACTGTCGAATTACCCGGTAATAAAAAGTACAGTAATACGCGTGGTTGCATAGTAGCACACAGTATTGATTATTGATGCTTACGTGAGAAGTCACTCAGTTTTACTCAATTATTGCTACAGTAATTGCTGCATAGTATCTCACATTATTTGATTCAATTATTGTCAATATTTTATATATTATTAAATCAATAATTGAAACGATACAGTTATTCATATTATTATTTGCAATATTGACGATGTCTAGAAAGTTCTGTCGAGGAGAGGTTTGGTCACCTAATTGTGCGCCAATAGGGAGAAATCCTTATTGGAAAGCCCCCTCTTTCCTGGGAATGATCTAGTTGTTAATATTGTGAGTTATAATAATAATGAATAAATGTTGTTAAAAATATTGAGGGGATTTTTATGAAGTATTTATTGTAAATTTTGCTTAGTATTTGGATCCCCACTTACCCGTTTTTCAAAATAATCGGTAGAAAGTTATTTAATATAATAAAGGTGGGGCCACATGTCGAAGAAATATGATTTGAGATGAAGTTTGGAGGCACGAGTGAAGTTAATTTATATATATATTATAATAAGTTTTGTTTTTTATGAAAAATAGAATATATTATATTTTATTATGCATAGTGTTTACATAGTGTCTGTATAGTGTTTGCATAGTAACATTTGAAAATTCACGTGAATTTTGCAAAGCTGCCCGTGAACCATTCTGTTGATCCGTGAGAAATTAAATTCAAATAGTATCCTTTCCATTCTCCTATAAATAGGATGCTTATTTAGAATTAAAAGTCACACTAGAATCAGATAATTCTTCTTCTATAATATTGAGTGTATTTCTTTCGAGTTTTAGGAAACTTTGAGTGCAGAAAATAGTGAAAGTTTTCTTCAAGAATATATCCGCTATACCAGTTAGAATACTCTTCTTTTTGAGGTAAGGGGTATTATTTATTTCATATTCGCTTACGATATTATTTTTCGTATTCGTAAGAAATTTATTTTCGTTCAATATTCATAATAAATATTATTTTCGTTCAATATTCGTAGGGATATTGTATTCGTTTAATATTCGTAAAGAATATTATTTTCGTTCAATATTCGCAAGGGATATTATTTTTGTTCAGTATTCGTATAAAATAATTTTTTTGTTCCATACTCTATAGTATGTAAGTAATATTATTTCATTTCAGATTTCGAATTCCATACTCTATAGTATGTAAGTAGAATACCCTTGATATTTGTGCTTCATCCACTATCTTTTCATGGAAATATTATTCTGAGCATTCTTTATAAGTTTTAACCTTTTTATGCCAGAGTACTATTCACAGGGGAGATTGTAAGACCACAAATTTTATGAATAAAGTTGTGGATAGTATTTATAAATTTTGCAAAGTATGCAAGTTGTTATAAAATATTCGATTGGTCAGGAAATATTCGTTTTAACAGGGAATATTCGTACAACGGCACAATCATTGGCGGACCCCACAACGAAATTATTGTCGGAATGAGAAAACGACAGAAATATCTTTTTATAAAAATAACGGCGAAAGTTTTATCGTTACTGTCGAATTACCCGGTAATGAAAAGTACAGTAATACACGTGGTTGCATAGTAGCACACGGTATTTATTATTGATACTTACGTGAGAAGTCACTCAGTTTTACTCAATTATTGCTACAATAATTGCTGCATAGTATCTCACGTTATTTAATTCAATTATTGTCGATATTTTATATATTATTAAATCAATAATTGAGACGATACAGTTATTCATATTATTATTTGTAATATTGACGATGTCTAGAAAGTTTTGTCGAGAAGAGGTTTGGTCACCTAATTGCGCGCCAATAGGGAGAAATCCTTATTGGAAAGCCCCCTCTTTCCTGGAAACGACCTGGTTGTTAATATTGCGAGTTATAATAATGATGAATAAATGTTGTTAAAAATATTGAGGGGATTTTTATGAAGTATTTATTGTAAATCTTTCTTAGTATTTGGATCCCCACTTACCCATTTTTTAAAATAATCGGTAGAAAGTTATTTAATATAATAAAGGTGGGGACCATATATGGGGGCCACATGTGGGGTCCACGTGTGGAAGAAAGATGATTTGGGATGAAGTTTGCAGGCACGGGTGAAGTTAATTTATATATATATATATATATATATATATATATATATATATATATATTACAATAAGTTTTGTTTTTTTTATGAAAAATAGAATATATTATATTTTATTATGCATAGTGTTTGCATAGTAACATTTCAAAATTCACGTGAATTCAGCGAAGTTGCCCGTGAACCATTCTATTGATCCGTGAGAAATTAAATTCAAATAGTATTCTTTCCATTCTCCTATAAATAGGATGCTTATTTAGAATTGAAAATCATACCAGAATCATAGAATTCTTATTCTATAATATTGTGTATTTCTTTCGAGTTTTAGGAAGCTTTGAGTGCAGAAAATAGTGAAAGTTTTCTTCAAGAATATATCCGCTATACCAGTTAGAATACTCTTCTTTTTGAGGTAAGGGGTATTATTTATTTCATATTCTCTTATGATATTATTTTTCGTATTCGTAAAAAATTTATTTTCGTTCAATATTTATAATGAATATTATTTTCGTTCAATATTCGTAGGGATACTGTATTCGTTTAATAATTGTAAAGAATATTATTTTCGTTCAATATTTGTAAGGGATATTATTTTTGTTCAGTATTCATATAAAATAATTTTTTCTTCAATACTCTATAGTATGTAAGTAATATTATTTCGTTTCAGATTTCAAATTCTATACTCATTTTGTTAAGTATTGGCTTCTATACTCCATGAAATTAGTAGAATATCCTTGATATTTGCGCTTCATCCAGTATCTTTTCATAGAAATATTATTCTGAGTATTTCTGATAAGTTTAAACCTTTTTATGCCGGAGAAATATTCACGGGGTACTATTCCTGAAGTACTATTCATGGGGTACTATTCATAAAGTTACTATTCACCCAGGGTACTATTCATTACAAAAATTAATTTTTTCGGTCCAAATCATTTTTGATACAATACTATTCTTGAATTTTACTCCACAAAGCAGTATTATGTTGACAATTAGGACATTATCGAATTCAGGATAAATTAAATTATAAATCTTTAAAAATTTATCCTTTGCTTTCTTTTAATTGAATTCTTATATCATTGTCATCATCCCCATGCTTATATTACGTTGAAAGTCATATGTGGCCCGTAGTGCATAGATGGACTTGGTATGATTATGACCAGGGATTATTTGGTATAATCATGACCGTAATGTTACAAATAATGTGGTAAAAGTCCTCATTGGCCCGTAGTGCATTGATGGACAGTTTTTGGTATGATCATGACCATGGGTTCTCTTTGGCAAAGGGTGCAAAGATGAATTATTTTATGGCATGATTATGACCATTGATGAAAACACGAATATCCTTATCACCTTGATGATTTCCACGGTCTACTGCACCAACTCTAGCCCCAAACGTCTGTGTTCACCTACTTCATCCCACCATAGGGGCGTTCTGTATTTCCTCCCATACAGTGCTTCGTACGGTGGCATACCAATGCTTGCATAATAACTATATTTATATGCAAACTCTACTAATGGAAGATGATCCTCCCAGCTTCCCTTGAAGTCCATCACACAAGCTCTGAGCATGTCTTCTAATGTTTAAATTGTTCTCTCGCTTTGCCTATCGGTCTGCGGATGAT
Organism: Panax quinquefolius; assembly: GCA_020205615.1. NCBI lineage: Eukaryota > Viridiplantae > Streptophyta > Magnoliopsida > Apiales > Araliaceae > Panax > Panax quinquefolius. The sequence goes on along the minus strand of CM035171.1, from coordinate 49,773,069 downwards.
ACGCGATACTCAACCTTAATTATTTCCTCATTCTTTCTTGAAGACTCCTCCAGAAGTTTGACGTGAAGTGCAGATCCCTATCAGACACAATTGATATCGGCACTCCATGTCTCATAACAATTTCCTTGATATATAATTTGGCTAATTGATCCAAACTATATCTGATCTTGATCGACAAAAAGTGTACTAACTTTGTAAGATGATCTACAATCACCCATATGACTTTGTGTCCTTTCTGCATTGCTAGAAGTCCCACCACAAAATCCATCGTGACGTGCTTCCATTTCCATTATGGAATCTCTAACGGCTGTAATAAACTGCTTGGTCGTTGATGCTCTGCCTTAACTCTTTGGCAAGTTAAATATCTACTGACGCATTCTAAAACCTCTTTTTTCATGTTCGGCCACCAAAAGTGTTGACGCAAATCTTGATACATCTTCATGCTTCTTGGGTGTATCGAGTATCTTGTATTGTGTGCTTCTTACAAAATCTCCTCTCTTAGCTTCGGTACTGAAAGTACCCAAATTCATCCTTCAAATCTCAGCAAACCAATGCCATCGATCTTGAACTTTAACTCATCGCCTTCACCTAACCATTCTTGATGATACCACATTCTTCGTCATTTTCTTGTGCCTCTTTCACCTTGTCGAGTAGAGTTGGACTTGCTTCCATTTCTATTACTTTATCCTAATTCTTCGGATTTTTCACCTCCAACTCCATTTTCTCCATTTCTTTTTACTAACTCTTCTTGCTCTGAAAAAATGAATAACTTTGTGACGCCCCCAAAATTAGGTATACATCACCCATCTTGAGTCGCTAGATACATGGTACAGAATTCAAATACATCTTAATAATACAATTGTGGTGTACAATACGACAAAACATAAACTGTGAGTTTGAATACAAATATTGTCTACTAGAGAGTATACAAACTCAAAAGGAGTCCTCATTACAATTATTATCACACTATATCACAGAATAGTGAGGACTACTAATGCACCATCTAGGACCATCACTCCGTTCCCCGACTCGTCCCAGCTATATTCTCATTTCTTGAAGAGAACAGTGAAAGAAAGGGTGAGCTCAACTAAGCCTTAATAAGAAATATTATGACTAAGATAATCGCATGATAATAAATTATCATTAGCCTTAAACGATTGTTAAATCGACACAATATAACAAACATCAAGTTTAAGCTGCTAGCTTAACAAGCGATCCATTAAAAGAGTCAAGTAGAGAATAAAATCTACTATCTTTTATGATTTAAAAGGTTTTTCATCACTTTTATCGCTGGGACTCAACTTAATAAATAATCCACATCATCGAATCACCCCTGCACTACGCCCAAGGATATTCTTTAATATCATGACCACAATTATCCATGCACTACAGGCCAAGAATAGTTGTGTATTCATTAGTGGTCATGATCATGCCAACAACTGTCCATCAATGCTTTACGGGCCAATGAGGACTTTTACCACATCATTTGTAATATTACGGTCATGATTACAATCAATAATCACAGTGTCATAATCATACCAAGTCCATCTATGCACTACAGGCCACAGATGACTTTCAATAAAATATAAACATGAGGATGATGACAATGATATAAAAATTCAATAAAACAAGTTCAAGAATTAATTTATCCAGGAACCAATAACGTCCAAATCATCGACATGATCTTGCTTTGTAGAGTAAAATTCAAGAATGCTCGTAAGAATATTTCCATGAAAAGATCTTTGGATGAAGCGCAAAATATCAAGGATATTCCACTAATTTCATGGAGTATAGAAGTCAAAGTTTTAACCAACCGAGTATAATAAAGAATGGAATAACAAAAGAAATCACCATGCATGCGATAGATCGCATACGCAGAGTTATTCCACGAATAATAAATAACGGAACCGAATTAGGTGTAAAACGCATGCGATATTCCAATAGAATAATAAAGAATGGAACCGAATCGGCGTAAAAGCATACATACATGATATTCCAACGAGAATAATAAAGATCGGAACCAGTGCGGCGTAAAATGCATGCATGTGGGATATTCCAATAGAATAATAAAATTTGGAATAACGAAAAATTTCACCAAGTATAGGGTAGCCAGCGTATCTGAGTTATTCCAAATGAATAATAAATAATGGAATAATGAAGTTCTCTTCATGAATCTGAAAGGAAATAACACCCCTTACATTAGTAGGAGATTGAATACTGCAGTAGTGTAGTAACATAATACTCTTTTTCTTTCTCTCTTATTTTCTCTATACTTTATCTCTTTATAGCTTGAAAAATTCGTGAAAAATAATGAAGAACTAGGCCTCTATTTATAGAAGATTTCTAGCTTAGCACTTGCAATGATGAAAAAAGGCAAGCGGCTTGATTGGTGATGTGAAAAGAAAAGTGGTTTGGCCTTTTGTAATGTGAAACACCAAGTGGTTTGACGCCTGTAATGTGAAACGATAATTGGTTCGATGCCTGTAATATGAAACGGCAAGTGGTTTGACGTCTGGTAAAGGTAATTACTATTGGCGAAAGAGACTCTTAGATGATGACATATGGGCCCCCATAGAATAACCAAATTTACCACAAACGTCTCATAATAGAGTCTTTATATACATCAAGGATTGAATAAATATTACCACAAATCATTTTATTTTTAATCAACACATATTTAATCTTTCAACAATTATTAATCATTAATATTATAACTTGTCGTCTCAATTATTGATTTAATAATATAACATATTATACAGATGATACTGTGACAATAATTGAATCAATAATATAAGAGATATGATGCAGCAATTACTATAACAATAATTGAGTATAATTGAGTGACTTCTCACGTAAGCATCAATAATCAATACCGTGTGCTACTATGAAACCACGTGTATTACTGTATTTTTACTACCAGGTAGTTTAATAGTTTTAACGGTAACACCTCTGCCGTTATTTTTATAGAAAGATAATTTTGTCATTTTCTAACTACGACAATACTTCTGTTGTGGGGTCCACTAATGATTGTGTCGTCGTCATGCGAATATTCCCCGACAAAAGAATATTCCCCGACCAATCGAATATTATATAACCACTTGCTTACTTTGCAAAATTTGTAAATATTACCCACAACTATAACATTATATCAAATCAACACCATAATATTCAAAAATATAATTCGAGAAAATTATTCTTTATTCATAAAAGTTGGGGTCTTACAACCTCCCCTTCTTATAAAATTTCTTCCTCGAAATTAGGGTATATACCTGGTATGTCGAAGAGATGAGAATACCTTGACTTCATCTCAGATTCTTGTTAGGTTTGTAATATTCATGTGCGCAATCAAATTGCAAAAATAATGCGGAAGCGTGGTAAAATCAGAGTTTAAAATTTTACAAACCATATACCCGGATAACCCTTTATGCATAATTATTAATTAAATGAAAAGATAAAGAATAAAATCATACCCTTGAAGATCGAGCTTCCACAGGTACAAGTTCACCTCCAATCCTTTTCGCGTTCAACTTGAATCCACCGGGTTTGGTTCCTTCCTTTGATCAACGTTAGCCACCCAAATGTTTGGCCTCTAGAGGTGATCCACCAAGGAAGAAGAAAATTCAAGAAGATGGGTATATGGCTCAAACCCTAGTTTTCTATCTCTATAGAAAAAGGTGTACTCTCCCAACAATTGGAATTATGTCGTATGTTGAAAAAGTCAACAACCCATATCACCCATAATAAGACTCCTCTTATTTATAGATGTGGGCAACCCACCTTAACAATTAAGGAATTGGGTTTTAATTAATTAATTCTTTTAATTAATTAAGCTCCCTAATCTTATTAGGGATAATTAATTAAACTCCTTTAACTAATTTTCCTTCCTAATCCAATTAGGAATAAATGAGAGTACTTATATTAAATTAATTCCTAAAATCTTTTAGAAATTAAAATAATAATAATTGTAATAATATTAATAAGACTCCTCTTATTAATTTATATTTAATATTTCTAAAATATTAAATAATAAATATTAAGCTATTTAATTTATTCTATCACCATAGATTAAATTAAATATACATAACATATTATTACGATTATGCCATTAACTTCTTAAATAATTATTCTTCCTTTTATGGTGTGACCCTTTAGGTTCTCCATATTAAACCGGTTGTGAATAAATCAATTAGAACAATTCTAATCTTATTTAAATAAATAAATTAAACAATTAATTTATTTAAATAATATTTATTCTACAATAGGGATAAGCCTCCCTAGCGATCAACGACTTTCCGGATAATATACATTTCAACATTAATCATTAAAGAACCTTTGAGTAAATAGTTACCGTGCAATTCAATCCTTCCACCATCTGATGTCCCAATTAAATATAAGACATGGAATTACCTCAAGTCTTATTTTATTTAATTATATGTATTTCGATCCTTAAATGCACAACTCCAATAATGCAAATTAGAAACTCCTTTCTAATTTCATTACGCCTTAACCAAGGACTCTTTGGTTGTCATTTATCGAATCACATAGGACATTTCTCTTCTTTTATTAGAAGTGGTAGATTCTTTATTGATCATACATTATCTCCATGTATAACTTATTATACCCAAGCATACCCTTTGATATACCCTAAGGGTCTTAAGGAATAAGTCAAAGTATAACTCATCATACACAAGATACTATGATGATCTCAAGTCCAAGGATCACTTGTACTACTATCACTACTGAGAATTCCTATTGACGAGCAAAATAAAACTCCATTAGGTATTCCTTAGCGAGCCACGTTCAATGAACTTATTCTCTAATAAGCACCTACATACTTGCTTTAGTGTCTCCACACAAATGATCGTGAGATCAATCATCCCCATCCAATGAGCAAGCAACGTATGTACCAATCTATCCTGATTCACTAATCCCCAATTTAGTAATCCAATGATTGGGAACTATTTTAGTTTTAAGCTTTCTAAGAATTTAGATCTCATTAGAATGATCATCATCATTATTCTAAAAGCATTGCTTAAAACTATGGGTTTATCACATATTATAAAAACAATTATCATGTAGATAATTAAAAGCCTTTAATAAATTAATACTTTTTATTAATAAATGAATAAGATTGTTACAAAGTATATGCTTTATCATCAAACATGATTGGCTTGTGTGCATACTACTTTCAATCTCCCACTTGCACTAAAGCCAATCGTCATGGTATCTTATACTCTTCTTCTCTAAGTGACGATTATCCTGCTATTGGATAAGCTTTAGTTAATGGATATGTAATGTTGTTCTTGAGAGTCCACTATCTCTATAGTGATTTCCCATCTTTCAATGATTCTAATAATCAAATGAAAGTGCCACAACACATGTTTAGATCCAAGATGAGACTTGGGAACTATTCCTAGTTACAGTAATGAACTTTTAATCCAAACAATCAACTTGCGACTTCATTTATAGCTATATACTTTGTCTTTATTACTAAACCAAAGCAACTCTTTCTTTGTTTGGAACCTTTCCAATTCAACTGCACCAATTTATCAAGATAACACTTTACCTTAAAGTGGATTTTTCGTCGTCTTGGTGCATTCGAAAAAACTTGAGTCTCAGAAAGCCCTCTAGTTTTAATTCGACCCACCATGTATGATCACATCCTTAGTCTTTGGTTAAGAACTTTAAGATGTTTTTCACCGACTCACGGTGAACTTCTCGAATATGGTGATCAACATCGGTCTCGTATATTTCATTGCATACATGATAGTTACTCATGCGATCTCTCTTTTCGAGAGTCTCGTGGGGACTTTTAAGAGATACACTCCATAAACTCATCTACATGAGACATCTCTTGGAGTTTGCCATGCTAAACGACTTTAGCATCAAATGAATATCGTTCCTTGGGTTAAGTCGAGCATCCTCTTAAATCTATCTATATAGATTTATATCCCCAATTAAGATACTCTTCCAAATCATTCATGGAAGAATGTTTAGAACAACTTTATCTTTTACTTGATTGTAGCATTAGTATGTCATTCCTTATCCGTAGTATATCAACATATAATATTAGGAATGTCACGGCTCTCCCATTGACCCTTTTGTACACACTAGAACTCTTACCTCATCGTATGTAACTCGGATCATCATCTTCATGATGCGTACCTCATCATCATCATCCATGATGAATCCATACCTCCTAGGTATCTTGGTACTATTCCGATTCTGACGATTGGTTGTGGTACAATAGGTATATCTATAGGTTCCTCTTATTTGATTTATAGTGTTTTGTGGTTCTTGAACTCTTCAAGATCTATTATCCTCCCACTAGCCCTTTCAATGATAAACACCTTTATCTTAGAAGCGGCGTGTTTCGCAACAAACACCTTTTTGCTAAGTAGGATTATAGAACATATACCCTAAACTTACTTTAGGATGTCCCACAAATCAGATACATGTCAAATCTTGTCCCAAGCTTATCCTTTGAAACCATTTCACATAAGTTGGACAACCCTTATCTTAACATACTTAAGATTAGGAATCCTCCCCATCCATAACTTTTATGGAGTCTTGGGGGTAGGATTTTGAGGTTACCATTTCGAGATATCTGACCATTTCTAGGACATGATCCTGAAGGATCTTTGGAATGTCGGTAAAATCATTATGGACCGTACCATGTCCAACAAGGTATGATTTTCCTTTCGGATACATCAATCAATTATTGCGTGTCGGGATGTGTCCATTATGAGAAAACCATTTGAGATGATCTAGAAACTTATTGCACAAGTATTTATTCCTTGATCTAATCAAAGAATCTTAATACTTTGTCAATTTGTTTCATTTCGAATTCTTTGAACCTTTCAAATAATTCACACTTGTATTCAACAAATACATACATTCAACTCTTTGAATGATCATCTCCTTTTCTTATACTAGTTTGTTCAATATACAAAATATATTTTCACGTAAAAGTCAGTATACAAAATTTATTAAGTAATATTCGATTCTATACAAAACATTATTATTATAAATAGAACAACAATTGTTCTTAATTATAATACCAAAGTTTTCATTGTCCAACAATAAAATGGAAATAATAGTTTTAACAAGAACCGGAATACAATAACAACTTATTGACTTAATAGATTTGCCGTGGCGATCTTTAAACTATAAGTTTCTATAGCTAATGCAAGCAACCTTTGCTTCATTTTCCACACATAGATCTACTTATATTTGTTTAGCTTTCTACTTACGGTTGGTCCTTCATAAATCTATATTTATGATAACCAAAGTCGGTATCCAATACCCAAGTAGAACCTTGACTTAAAGAAAATTTATTTCAATCATGAACAAAATTGTATTATAACAGAAACTTCACTAAGCTTCTTTGGTTAGCCTCTGCAAGATGCTTCTTGAGCTTCTCTCCGATGTCGAGGCTTATTGCGGTGGAAGCAAACTCCTTTGCTATCCGTATCGGTTTTGTTCTTATTATCCTTTGTTTATGCCTTTCTATTTACCTTCTTTGAATCGTTCTTCTTTTGGAAGATCCTTTGGCCCCTACCGGTAAGACTTGATCTTTCTTGGTTGAAAGTGACTCTCAACATTTTTCAATATGTTAAGCAAATCGGTGAGGCGATATCTAGCTTGTTCATATGAAAATTCACAACAATTAATGAAAGGAGTCCGGGGAGTGAGTGCAAGATCAAATCTTGGCTCAACTCTCCATCCATGACAAAACCTGTTGTCCTAATTGATCAATCAAATTGATTATGTTAAGAACTTTTTATGCATACTATAGTGCCATTGGCCATTCTAGATCGAAAAGAGCTCCTTAGATATCGATATCTATCAGTCCTACTTTCTTTACCATCAACTACTTGATGTGCGGGAATATAGTAGGAGCATCCATAGTTTCATCTTGTATTTGAAGCTCGTTACTAATGGATGCGAGCATGATGTATTGAGCTAATCATGCATCATCTGCCACTTTCTAAAAGTAGCAATCTCTTCCTCGGAGGCATTATGCGCAACCATTGCGAGGATAGGCGTATTAAGGACATAAGATAGCTTTTCACTATGAGAACTATTCTCAAATTCCTTAACCAATCCGTTTAATTGATTACGATTAATTTAGCATCTAATATGCTTCGCAGCGATAGTAATTTTAGACATTGTAAAATTACGTAAATGAATTTGTAATTAACAACATTTTAACATACATTCTTTTATTAATTACCAAAATAAATTAGGTCTTGTTTTAAATTGGTATCTCCCACTATTTTCTTCAAACTATATTACCCTCACTTATATAGTTCGGCAAAAACTAATTAAAGATTTGCTAGTGAGAATAAGGATCCCATTTCAAATGTATATAGCCTTGTGGTGACACAACAAACTATATATAAATAAATAGGTAGACAACTTTTGTCAATTACATCAACTATGCAACTCCTTGTATTTTGCCTCTTAGATTATTTTGATCAAGTGGTGGCACATCCGAATCAAAATTATCCAAGTTAAGTCCGACCTAGCACTCCATATATTCAAAAAAAAAAATATCATCCTTGTGGTGACACAACAAAATAATATTGTTCAATTTTCTTTATAAGCATCAAATGTGATAAATTAACATCTTAAATACTTAATACTTGCCTTGTGGTGACACAACAAACTCATATTAAATATTTAATACTCTATTAATTTTATCATGCTAGAAGGCGACGTTCGATATTCCAAATATCTTTGAACGCTTAGGACTTAATATAAAAATTGAGGGGTTTGTTATTAATTTGTCTCATCTTGTTTAGCGCGCATGCATATATATATATAAAATACGCGTCATATTAATGAACATGTGAAGCATGTTTGCATAATATATAATATATATATAGTATAAGCATGCACATATAGAATACTATATTCTACCCGGATTGATTATGGACTTTTATTCTAGTTTGGTTCACTAGAGCCACCAAGTGAACCAAAAGGTCAAAGCCTAGGGGTGCAAGAAATAATATTTAAATATAACTATTACATTTAAACTTAGGGCTCCATTACAAAAGCAGGTCTTCACGCTCCTTGCTCCTTTGATCTCTAATTTTCTAAAATTAATTCTAACTATTCCTATTACAATACTATTTAAAATAAATAGAAACCTTGATCGTGATCGAGGGAAGTACATAGGAGGGAATAGAATTTACATTAAGAAAAATTAGAGAAGGCGAATCTGTGAGACCCCATTTAATAAAACCCATACATTCATGCATCCAACTAAAATAAAATCAATCATATTGGTCAATAGTCCATAATCAATCCCATTTATTATCATACACATCACCATATGCATCAATAAATAACATTCATCTCATGAATAATAAACATTTAATATATATATTTATATCATTTAATGGGCAAATTTAGTTAGTATAAAATCTAATTTTGAATCAAAATAAACTCCTTTATTTTAATCCAAATTTAAATCAAAATAAAACTATTTTATTTTAATTTATCCAATTTTGAATAAAATAAACTATTTTATTTTAATCAAAATTTTAATCAAAAATAAACTCCTTTATTTTAATTAATTATGGAATCCATTCCATGTAATAAAAAAATCTTTAATTAAAATAAACTCTTTTATTTTAATTAATTATGGAATCCAATTCCATGTATATAAAAAAATCTTTTATTTAAAGGAAACACGGATATTCTTTCCTATTCATAAATAAACTCCTTTATTTTGAATAATATGAAATCATATTTCATATCTAAATAAACTCCTTTATTTAAGGAAATTAAGATTCTCTTTCCTATTCACAAATAAACTCTTTTATTTTGAATAATATGAAATCTTATTTCATATCTAAACAAACTCCTTTATTTAAGGAAAGATGGATTTACTTCCTATTCACAAATAAACTCCTTTATTTTAGGAAAAATAAAATCCAATTTCAACTCCAATTAGTTATTATGGAATCCAATTCCAACTCTAATTAGTTAGCATGAAATCTAATTTTAAAATTAAAATAAAATTTATATTTTAATATTAAAATAAACTTTTTATTTTAAAATTAAAATAAACTTTTATTTTAATAATAAAATAATTAAAACATATTATATATATATATATTACCGTAATTATATTATATATATTCGGTAATTATATATATATATATATAACATGGCAGCGAATTCAGCTTACAAAAACCGTGCATGTCCATCAAAAAAAAAAAATCTTTTACAATTTCACTTGAAATCCCTTGGATTCCGTGTAGGTTATTAATTAAGTGAAAAAGCTTTATTGTTACTTGATTTCCTAAGGCAGATATTAGAGTTTACTTGAATCACGTACCTTTCTTGCTTTTTTTTTTTTTTTTTTTGAACCCGTGCCTTTGCTTGATTCTTCTTGAAAAACTTGATTTTCATTGATTTCTGAAGCTTGATAACGGTGGTATGCCATCGACCACGTTAAAAAAAAAAATCTGTTTTTTCGGTGATTTGATTTGACTTGACCGATCCGGTTTTTTTTTTTTAAATAAATTTTATCTGATAAAATTATGCCCAATTAAATTGTTCTAAACACATATCAATATACATATCAAATTAAACAATTAATAATTAGCATAAAGGTTTGGCTCTGATGCCCTTTATTAGGTTTGTAATATTCATATGCTTGTGATCAAATTGCAAAAATAATGCGGAGCGTGGTAAAATCGAGTTTAAAATTTTACAAACCATATACCCGGATCACCCTTTATGCATAATTATTAATTAAACGAAAAGATAAAGAATAAAATCATACCCTTGAAGATCGAGCTTCCTCAGGTACAAGTTCACCTCCAATCTTTTTCGCGTTCAACTTGAATCCACCGGGTTTGGTTCCTTCCTTTGATCAACGTTAGCCACCCAAATGTTTGGCCTCTAGAGGTGATCCACCAAGGAAGAAGAAAATTCAAGAAGATGTGTATATGGCTCAAACCCTAGTTTTCTATCTCTATAGAAAAAGGTGTACTCTCCCAACAATTGGAATTATGTCGTATGTTGAAAAAGTCAACAACCCATATCACCCATAATAAGACTCCTCTTATTTATAGATGTGGGCAACCCACCTTAACAATTAAGAAATTGGGTTTTAATTAATTAATTCTTTTTTATTAATTAAGCTCCCTAATCTTATTAGGGATAATTAATTAAACTCCTTTAACTAATTTTCCTTCCTAATCCAATTAGGAATAAATGAGAGTACTTATATTAAATTAATTCCTAAACTCTTTTAGAAATTAAAATAATAATAATTGTAATAATATTAATAAGACTCCTCTTATTAATTTATATTTAATATTTCTAAAATATTAAATAATAAATATTAAGCTATTTAATTTATTCTATCACCATAGATTAAATTAAATATACATAACTATATTATTACGATTATGCCATTAACTTCTTAAATAATTATTCTTCCTTTTATGGTGTGACCCTTTAGGTTCTCTCCATATTAAACCCATGTGAATAAATCAATTAGAACAATTCTAATCTTATTTAAATAAATAAATTAAACAATTAATTTATTTAAATAATATTTATTCTCTGATAGGGATAAGCCTCCTAGCGATCAACGACTTTCCGGATAATATACATTTCAACATTAATCATTAAAGAACCTTTGAGTAAATAGTTCTTGTACAATTCAATCCTTCCACCATACTGATGTCCCAATTAAATATAAGGCATGGAATTCTTTGTCAAGTCTTATTTTATTTAATTATATGTATTTCGATCCTTAAATGCACAACTCGAATAATGCAAATTAGAAACTCCTTTCTAATTTCATTACGCCTTAACCAAGGACTCTTTGGGTTGTCATTTATCGAATCACATAGGACATTTCTCTTCTTTTATTAGAAGTGGTAGATTCTTTATTGATCATACATTATCTCCATGTACAACTTATTATACCCAAGCATACCCTTTGATATACCCTAAGGGTCTTAAGGAATAAGTCAAAGTATAACTCATCATACACAAGATACTATGATGATCTCAAGTCCAAGGATCACTTGTACTACTATCACTACTGAGAATTCCTATTGACGAGTAAAATAAAACTCCATTAGGTATTCCTTAGCGAGCCCACGTTCGATTGAACTTATTCTCTAATAAGCACCTACATACTTGCGTTAGTGTCTCCACACAAATGATCATGAGATCAATCATCCCCATCCAATGAGCAAGCAACGTATGTACCAATCTATCCGGATTCACTAATCCCCAATTTAGTAATCTAATGATTGGGAACTATTTTAGTTTTAAGCTTTCTAAGAATTTAGATCTCATTAGAATGTTCATCATCATTATTCTAAAAGCATTGCTTAAAACTATGGGTTTATCACATATTATAAAACAACATCATGTAGATAATTAAAAGCCTTTAATAAATTAATACTTTTTATTAATAAATGAATAAGATTGTTACAAAGTATATGCTTTATCATCAAACATGATTGGCTTGTGTGCATACTACTTTCAATTCTAACTCCCAAGTCATTTCCTCCACATCGTGGTTTCTCCACAAAACTTTGACTTGAGGTATAACCTTGGAGCGTAGAACATGATCCTTCTTATCCAAGATTTTAACAGGTAACTCTTCATACATTAAATCTTCCTCTATCTCGTCTGGTTCTAACTCAATAATGTGGTTTGGGTCTTTCACATATTTACGCAACATAGATATGTGAAAAACATTATGAACACGAGACATACTTGGCGATAAGGCGAGTCTATAGGCCACAGTTTCTACTTGATCCAGGATTAAAAATGGGCTGATGAATCGAGGATTGAGCTTTCTTCCCTTTCCAAATCTCGTGACTCCTTTCCATGGAGCAACACGTAACAACACATGATTTCCTATATCGAATTCCACATCCTTTCGATGAAGATCAGCATAACTCTTTTGTCGATCTTGTGAGGTTTTTATACGTTGCCGGATTGTTTAAATCTTTTCCGTAGTCATATGTACCAACTCCGGTCTCAACAACGTTGCTTCACCCACCTCATTCCAACATACTGGAGAAAGACACTTTCTTCCATACAACGCTTCGAATGGAGCCATGCCAATACTTGCTTGATAACTGTTGTTGTAGGAAAACTCCACCAATGGTAAGAACTTGTCCTAACTTCCCTTAAAATCGAGGACACAAAGTCTTAATAGATCTTGAGAGTTTGAATAGTCCTCTCCATTGTCCGTCCGTCCCGAGGATGATATCTTTGAGCTAAATCGTAAGTTTGTGCCCATAGCTTTTTGCAAACTAACCCAAAAATCATGAAGTGAATCTTGGGTCTCGATCGAAACTATGGATACTTGGCATACCATGCAGATCTTATAATCTCATTTATGTACATACTGAGCAAGACGTTCAAGTGTATAAGTTTCTCGTATCGGTAAGAAATGAAAGCGGAACTTGGTCAATCTATCAACAATGACCCAAATCGCATCTATACCTTGAGAAACCTTAGGAAGACCCAGAACGAATATATGGTAATGTGCTCCCACTTCCATTACGGAATTTCAAGTGGTTGCAATGGACCTTTTGGTACTTGATGCTCCGCTTTAACTCGTTGACAAGTTAGACACCTTGAGATAAACGACGCTATCTCTCTCTTCCTATTGCTCCACCAAAATGTATGACAAAGATCATGATACATTTTGGTACTCCCAGGATGGATTACAAATGGTGTATTGTGCGCCTCCATCAAAATTTTATACTTTAAATCAGGGTCGTTAGGAACACAAAGTCTGGAGTTGACTCGAAGTATTCCTTCTTCATCGATTCTTGCTTCCGGCATATCACCTTCTTGCACTTTCTTCCTCATACGCATCAACTCCAGGTCTGTAGCTTGAGAAACTTTAACTTTATCGATTAAAGTTGGTTCTACTTGTATATTCGCCATCATCACATTGGTCCCTAGAGTCTTTAACTCTATCTCCATCCTTTGCAAGTCACATAAAATGGGCCTTTGCGTTGACAATATCGCACTCGTATTTTCATATGATCTTCTACTCAATGCATCAGCTACCACGTTTGCTTTTCCAGGATGGTATTAGATGGTATGATCATAATCTTTCAACAGTTCAAGCCAACGTCGTTTTCGTATGTTGAGTTCCTTTTCAGTGAAGAAATATTTGAGGCTTTTATGATCCGTAAAGATCTCCACTTTCTCCCCATACAAGTAATGCCTCCAAATTTTAAGTGCAAAGACATAAGCTGCCAACTCTAGATCATTAGTAGGATAATTCCTCTCATATTCTTTGAGTTTTCGCGAGGCATAGGCTATGACTTTCCCATGTTGCATGAGAACACATCCCAACCTTTTGCTAGAAGCATCACTATAGATGACAAATCCTCAAGAGCTAGATGGTATTGTCGAGCAGTCTTTGAAATGAGTCTCCTCTTGAGTTCTTGAAAACTCTTCTCACATTCTTCGCTCCAATCAACTTTGTATCTTTCCGAGTTAATTTGAGTTAATGGTGTAGCGATTAGAGAAAATCCTTCCACAAATCTCCGATAATAACTCGCTAAGCCGAGAAAGCTACGTGCTTGATCCATTTGATTTAGGTTTGCTCCCGACTTTGAATAGCTTCAATCTTTCTGGGGTCAATGGATATTCCATGACTTGATACTACGTGCCCAAGGAATGCTACTTCCTCGAGCGAACTCGCATTTCTTAAACTTGGCATAAAGCTTGTATTCACGAAGCTTTTGGAGTGTCAGCCTCAAGTGTTGCTCATGATCTTCACGGCTTTTGGAATAAATACGGATGTCTTCAATAAAGACGACCACAAAGTGATCTAAATATTCCTTGAATACTTGGTTCATCATATCCATGAAAGCGGCGGGGGAGCATTAGTCAATCAGAAGGACATGACTAGGAATTCATAATGCCGTCTTGGAGGATTACGAAAGCCGTCTTTGGAATGTCATCGGTTCTAATCTTCAATTGGTGATATCCGAGCGAAGATCAATCTTTGAAAAGAATTTGGCTCCTTACAAGCGGTTTGGTCAAACAGTCATCAATACATGGCAATGGGTACCTATTTTTGATGGTGACATGATTCAACTCCAGATAATCAATACAAAATCGCATACTCCCATCTTTCTTCTTCACGAATAAACAGAACATCCCAAGAGAGACGTCTTAGGACGAATAAAGCCAATGTCTAACAATTCCTGCGGTTGGGTCTTTAACTCCTAAAGTTCAATAGAGCCATTCGATATGGGGCTTTGGAAATGGGTTTGGTACCGGAGTTCAAGTCGATACAAAATTCAATTTCACGCTTTGGGGGTAGGCGGGAAGTTCTTGAGGGAATCGTCGGAAATTTATTAACAATAGAAATATCGTTCAAAACCGGCGTATTTTTGTTTAAATCGTGACATGAGCTAAGAAAGCTTGACATCCATTTTTCAATAAACGAATAGCTTTATGGCTTGAAATGACCGTGATTGATTTTAATGGTTTGGTCGCTTGAATTCGCATAATAGGTTGGTTAGGAATATGAAAGCTAACAACCTTACGAAAACAATCAATTTTTGCATGATGAGTAGTTAACTAATCAATCCCTAGAATCACGTCAAATGCAAGTATTTTCAATGAAATAAGATCGACATGTAATGTGAGGTTACAAATTTGAACCAAACAAGACTTATAAACAATGGATGCAATGAAGGTTTCTCCCAACAGAGTTTCCACAGATAAGTCAAAGTCTAATTTCTCCGGAGTCAAATTTAATCGTTGAGCGCAAGTAGGAGATATAAAAGAATGGGTAGAACTGGTATCAAATAAAGTATAGACTTCGCTAGAGTTTATGATAAGCTTACCCGTGATAACCTCGTTCGGGTTCCTTGCTTTCTGGGAGGTCACAAAAAACGCTCTCCCTTGCACTTTTCGGGCTTTGACTTTTTGGGGACGGCCTTGGGTGCCTCCATCCTAGCTGAACTTGTCTTGGTGAACGACAAAATCGGGCTAAGTGACCTTCTCTTCACAATTATAACATGCTTTGGACAACATCACGCATGATTTGGATGATGTGCCTCCCCTCTCATTTTGAAGCATATGATAGGTGGTCGTTCTCTTTCCTTAACAACAGTCTTTGGTCTTTGGCGTCTTTCCATCATTCTTTGAATCTCCTCTTCTTGAAATGCCCATTCTTATTGTTTTGGGCCTGATTACCACCGAAGTGGTTACCACTTCTGGCCTGTTGATTTCCTCCACGCTTGTTGTCACCGCTTCGATGACTACTCTCACTAGTATTATCATTTTGTCAGCTGCTCTCTTTTGGTTGCGTTGACTCGTTATCGCGCTCCACTAACTGAGCCCTATTTACAACATCTGAATACAAACACAGTTTATGAGAAATAAGATGTTGACGTATCTCTGGCTTCAAACCTCTTAAAAACATCCGCGTCATTCTTTCTTCGTTATCCACCAAGTGGGATGCAAATCGGGACAACTCGGCAAACTTTACTTCGTACTGTGACACGGTCATATTATTCTGGTCCAACTTGATGAACTCCACCTCCTTCATGTGACGAATACTTTCGGGAAAGTACTTGTCGTTGAATAGTTCTTGGAACTTCTCCCAAGACATTTATAGTGCGACAGGTTGAATACGCTTTACCGATTCCCACCAGTAATTTGCCTCTCCTCGCAACATAAAGGCGGCAAAGGGAACCTTTTGCTCCTCGGAGAATCCCCAGACATCAAATATCTTGGTGATCTGCTTTATCCATGCTTCCGCTTTATGTGGTTTTGGCTCTCCAATAAACTCCGGTGGTCCCAGCTCCTTGAACTATTTAGCGGTGACCGTTCGAGAGTTTCCAGTGTTTCCACCTACATTTTGGACAGGAGCCGCTCTCGCTTGCTGTTGCATGAATTTTATAAAGCCTCTGAACATTTGATCATCCATCATTTGGTCAGTGTTGTTGTTTGCATGAGGATTGTCGCCTTCCTAATGCACATTATCCTGATTATTGATATGTGGTGAATCAACGGTCGCCTGTGCTCCATTGCTATTCTCAACATTCTCGGATGTCATTTTCAGATATTGCCACAAAAATAAAGGTTTATTGACATGTAACATTTCCTTAAATTCTGACCGACCAATTAAATACCACATAAACTTAGGTAGGTCATACTAGCGAAGGAATTCCCGTCTCTCCCCTCCTAGTACTATTCTCACATCTTAGCAGGATCATATCCTAAGCTTTGATACTAACCGTGGCGCCCCAAAATTAGGTATACATCACCCATCTTGAGTCGCCAGGATCATAAATGACAAAATTCAAATACAACTTAATAATACAATTGTGGTGTACAATACGACAAAACATAAACTGTGAGTTTGAATACAAATATTGTCTACTAGAGAATATACAAACTCAAAAGGAGTCCTCGTTACAATTATTATCAAACTATATCACAGAATAGTGAGGACTACTAATGCACCATCTAGGACCATCACTCCGCTTCCCAGGCTAAATCATGATATATTCTCATTTCACGAAGAACAAAGTGAAAGAAAGGGTGAGCTCAACTAGCCCGAAGAAATATTATGACTAAGATAATGCGAATAAATTATCATTAGCCTTAAACAGTGTTAAACCGATATAATATAACAAACATCAAGTTTAAGCTGCGGTGGAACAAGCAATCCATTAAAAGAGTCAGTAGAAATAAAATCTACTATCTTTTATGATTTAAAAGGTTTTCATCACTTTTATCATTTGGGACTCGACAATAAATAATCCACATCATCGAATCACCCCCACTTATGGCGAGGATATTCTTTAGTATCACGACCATAATTATCCATGCACTACAGGCCAAGAATATTTGTGTATTCATTAATGGTCATGATCATGCCAACAATTGTCCATCAATGCACTACGGGCTAATGAGGACTTTTACCACATCATTTGTAACATTACGGTCATGATTACACCAAATAATCTCTGGTCATAATCATACCAAGTCCATCTATGCACTACAGGCCACAGATGACTTTCAATAAAATATAAACATGAGGATGATGACAATGATATAAGAATTCAATAAAACAAGTTCAAGAATTAATTTATCTAGGAACCAATAACGTCCAAACTGTCAACATGATACTGCTTTGTAGAGTAAAATTCAAGAATGCTCAGAAGAATATTTCCATGAAAAGATATTGGATGAAGAGCAAATATCAAGGGTATTCCACTAATTTCATGGAGTATATAAGTCAAAGTTTTAACCAACTGAGCATAATAAAGAATGGAATAACAAAAGAAATCACCATGCATGCGATAGACCCCTTACAGCGAGTTATTATAACGAATAATAAATAACGGAACCAGTGCGGTGTAAAAGCATACGAACGATATTCCAACGAGAATAATAAAGAATGGAACCCGGTCGAGCGTAAAATGCACAGAGATAGGATATTCCAATGAAATAATAAAGACTAGAACTAGGTCCGTAAAGCGCATACAGATAGGATATTCAACGAATAATAAAGATTGGAATAACGAAGAATTTCACCAAGTATAGGGTAGCCAGCGTATCTGAGTTATTCAACGAATAATAAATAATGGAATACCGGAAGTTCTCTTCATGAATACTGAGGAAATAACACCCCTTACATTAGTAGGAGATTGAATCTTGTAGTAGTGCGATAACGATGAATACTCTTCTTCTTTCTCTCTTATTCTCTCTATACTTTCTCTCTATATAGCTTGAATGAATTAAGTGAAAATAATGAAGAACTAGGCCTCTATTTATAGAAGATTTCTAGCTTAGCACTTACAATGTGAAAAAGGCAAGTGGCTTGATGATTTAGTGATGTGAAAAGAAAAGTGGTTTGGCGCTTGAATGTGAAAAACAACAATTGGTTCGGCCTTTGTAATATGAAATGGCAAGTGGTTTGACGTCTGGTAAAGGTAATTACTATTAGCGAAAGAGACTCTTAGATGATGACATATGGGCCCCCATAGAATAACCAAATTTACCACAAACGTCTCATAATAGACTCTTTATATACATCAAGGATTGAATAAATATTACCACAAATCATTTTATTTTTAATCAACACATATTTAATCTTTCAACAATTATTAATCATTAATATTATAACTTGTCGTCTCAATTATTGATTTAATAATATAACATATTATACAAATGAATCTTGTGATAATAATTGAATCAATAATATAAGAGATATGATCACGTGATTCTTTGTAGCAATAATTGAGTATAATTGAGTGACTTCTCACGTAAGCATCAATAATCAATACCGTATGCTACTTATGCAACCACAGCGTATTCTTGTACTTTTACTACTAGGGTAGTTCAGCGGTTTTTAACGGTAACACCTCCGTAGTTATGGGGTCCACTAATGATTGTCTTAGTCGTTATGAATATTCCACGACAAAAAAGAATATTCCCAGACCCAATCGAATATTATATAACCACTTGCTTACTTTGTAAAATTTGTAAATATTACCTGAAACTATAACATTATATCAAATCAACACCATAATATTCAAAAATATAATTCGAGAAAATTATTCTTTATTCATAAAAGTTGGGGTCTTACAAACTTCTCTATGCTTTTTTTACTTAAAACATCTGCTACTACATTGGCCTTCCCGGGATGATAAAGAATCTCACAATCATAGTCTTTGATCAATTCAATCCATCTCCTCTACCTCATGTTCAACTCCTTTTGTGTAAAGATATATTTCAGACTCTTGTGATCTGTGTATATCTCAAACTTTTCTCCGTAGAGATAATGTCTCCAGATCTTAAGGGCAAACACTACCACAGCCAATTCATGGTCATGGGTAGGGTATCATTTCTCAGAATCCTTTAATTGTCGTGATACGTACGCAATGACTTTATCATTCTACATCAATACACAACCTAGTCCCTTGTGTGATGAATCACTGTACATTGTAAAGCCTCCCGTATTATCCGATAAGGATAACACAGGTGCTTCACTCAATCGCTTTTTTAACTCTTGAAAGCTCTGCTCACATTTCTCTGTCCATACATACTTAACTGCCTTTCTGGTAAGGTTTGTCAATGGCGTCGCTATCTTCGAGAAATCTTGAATAAACCTTCAGTAATATCCTGTAAATCCAAAGAAACTTCTGACTTCTGTCGGCGTCTTTGGTTGTCCCAAATTCTTCACCGCGTCTACTGTAATAACCTAAATTTTCAGAAATTATTAAAATAAGAATTTAGTAAATATAATTCTTATTATAGGATGTGTCGGGTTTGAATAAGAATCTGTATAGGTTTATATATTTTGAATTTTGTGTTATTGGTGGAAAGAAATCCATAAATGAGATTTTATAGTTTGTTAAACTATTAAGGAAAGATAGAGTTTTAAAACTTGAAGTTTGATCTTTAAATTATTAAATAAAGTAGTAATCGATGATGTGATATCAAAGAAGAGATTCATTTTAGATGAGTTAACACTTAAGAAGTATGTGCAAAGTATTTAGGAATTTAGATTCTATTTCTGCTAAAGTAGAACTTGTCAGAGTTTGAATTGAGGTGGCGCAACTGCGCCATTTCCAAGCTTATGACCAGCGCAGATGCGCCGGTCTACAGAAGGTTCTGAGTAAGTTTGTGAAATTTAAATTTCAAGACATGTATATTAAGGTCTCATATGTGTAATAAAAGTCATAATTGGTGATTAAGTTATCCATGAAAGGATTAAGTTAGCAAAAAATGATTTGAATAAGAGTTAATTAATTAACCCATAATAAATATTTGTTAATTAAGTGATATTATGGAATATTATAATAGAAAGCTTTTTGTGGCAGTGACATGATGGTAAATTGAATAAAAAGGATTAATTAACTTACATAAGGTGGTGAATTATTATATGTGTTTAACATAAATAAAATGGAATAAATGTAACAACTTGATATTTTCTATATAAATAAATAAGAAATTTTATGTATAAATTTTTTATTTATTTTAAAGATGAGGATTTGTACAAGATAATGTATATATGTGGTAAATAAAAATATATTTATTACGTGAATATTTACAAATAATTTTTTTTAGAATTATTGATTATTAAAAAGTATATTCTTATAATAATTACTTTTATTGTAGAAATGTTTTATTAATTATTTTCCGTGAAAATATAGTTTCATATTATTTAAATAATATAGGAAATGATTTCTTTGAATAATTATAATAATTATTTTATTATATGAATTTTAGTACTGATTATTAAGTTAATTATTTTACCTTAATTAATAAGGTTAAATATGGAAGAATAATCAGATATGGAATCCAAACCCTAATTTTGGATTTTTATCAATGAATGAGAATAAAAATATAATAATATTATATTTTGATTTTTCAGTGATATAAATATGTACTGTATGTACGCATAGATAATGGTTGGTCAATTATATTGTGGCATGTCAAAACAGTAGCATTAATTCGTGAAAACCCTAAATTTACTGTGTTAAATCGTAACTTGAAACTCAAACAGGAGTTTGTGATTGGTAGGAAATTGTGGTACGTGAATTATGACCATTATTATAAAAATTAATTAGGTAAACCCTAATTAAAATCTAGAAACCCTAATTATAAATTAGAAATCCTAATTTCCAATTTGAAACCCTAATTACTAAAATGGTAACTCTAATTATTATTTTAGTAAGTAATTATGTTAATTTGGAAACCCTAATTCATAATTTGGGGAACCCTAATAATATCAAAAAAACCCTAAGTATATTTTTAAAACCCTAATTTTAATGAGTAAGTTATAATTAAAATTTTATTGAACTTTAATTTTAATTTTTCAAACCCTAGAAATTATTTGGGAAACCTTAAGGTTTAAAATCTATTGATTAAAACCTAGATTCAAGTGTCATGGACATGAATACCCTTAAAATGTTTTGTTAGTTTACTAAAATACCCTTTTTGGATAAGTTTCTTGCAAATCTTATCCATATCTTGCAACTCATCATTTCCCTAACCTAGATATGGGCTACAACACCAGCACATCAGCTCTAGCTTATCCAAATTCATTGCATACATGTATTATAAATTGATTGGAGAGAGAAAGAATTCATTGGTTAGCCATTTTTTTCAAACACTCAACCAAATTCTCTCAAGCTCAAGACCCACGAAAATATTTGATAGATCAGATCTCAAGACCAGCCCCATGCATACCAGTAACAGATCAAGAAGCTAGAAATTAAAATTTATCAAAGAAAGGTATTAAACCCTAGCAAGAAATCTGTCCAATGATTCCATGTTAGATGTTATGTTTGAGTGTTAGAATATGTTGTTTATGGTGTATAATCATGATCTGGGTTGCTAGATGTTAGATCCATAACATCTAGAGGCTCGGATTAGGCATTTTACAAAATCTGGAAAAATAAATTTTTGTCTTCTGACAACGAATGTAGTCCTTATATCTCGGTGATCTGGAACGATTTTTGTGTTTTGAAAGCTTTTAGTTGTAGTCGTGTATGTGTTCTTTAGTCTGCAAGTGGAATCAGGGTCATTGGATGTGTATATTGTAAGTTATAACTTGGTCATCGTTCGTTGCAAGATTGATCGAGCTATTTCGGGTAGCCCGAGAAGCGAAACAAGCTCGACAAGTATTTGTTGGCCTTGGATCTGTCGGGTTGTAGTGCTTTTTTTAGTTGTTGTTGAAACAATATTGTAGTATGTTATATTTAATTGTTGATTCATGTTTTAAAACCTTTATATATCAAATATCTTGGATTTAGTGATGGGGTCAAACTAAGCGAGGTCAAGACAAAATGATTTTCTCGGGTAACCCGGAAAATCTAAGAACACTGATTTCGACATGCATCGAATTGGTCCAGATCTATTGCTTCTGTTGATGTTTTGTTGATATTTTGTGTTAGATCTCTTTATGTACATACTGACTACACACTGCAACTTATATATCACAAAAACATAACACCAAAAGCTAGTTGTTGCCCAAAAGTGATCAGTCGAGCTGTTCTTGTTTTTTGGGTAACCTAGAAAACGAAGAACAGGTCTGACAGTTAGTTTGAGCTTCCATATCTTGCTTGTATGATGTAATATGATCTAGACCGTGATTAATACTTGTAGTTCTACACTAACACTACAATATGTGATCAATATCTATCCCAGAAACACACTACACAGTTCATAATGTATGGTCAAAGTAGTGCCCTCGAAAACTGGCATGAATGTTCTGGGTTTAGCTAAGAACACGAAGAACACCTATATAGCGACAGTTACATCGTATATATAAAGCGATCTTAGCGATACTTTTAATAAAATTAATTATTTTAATTCTAAAAATTATTTAAAAATAGTATTTAATTTTCAAAAATTACAAAAATTATTTTAAAAATTATTTTTAAATTATAAAAATTAAAAATTAAAAATTTGAATATTTTTAATAAATATTAGTATTTATTTAAATATTATTGATAATTAATTTATTTATTAAATGCATTAAATAAATTAATTAAAAATGATTTTATTATATTAAAAATTATTTTAAATGATAATAAGTTATTTAAAAATATTTGAAGTTATAAAATATAACTTTTAATATTTTAAAGAAAATTTTATTAATTATTTAATATTAATGAATATTAACTTATTTACTAAATGAATTAAATAAATTAATTAAAAATGATTTTATTATATTAAAATCATTTTAAATAATAATAAGGTATTTAAAAATATTTTAAGTTATAAAATATAACTTTCAATATTTAAAGGTAAATTTCATTAATTAATTATTATTAATGATATTAAGGTTATGTAATAATTATATTAATTAAATTAATTTAAAAATGATTTTATTAATATAAAAATCATTTTAAATGAAAATAAAGTGTTTAAAGATATTTTAAGTTATAAAAACATAACTTTTAATATTTAAAGAATAATTTCATTAATAATTTAATATTAATGATTATTAAGTTATTATTAATGATATTGAATTTATTTAATAATTATATTAAATAAATAGTTTAGAAATTGTTTTATTAATTTAAAATTATTTAAAAGGATATAAATGAATTAAAAATATTTTAAGTTATAATTAATGACTTTTAATATTTTGATAAATAGTACATTAATATTTAAATATTATTGATAATTATTTAAAAATGATTTTAAATATTTTAAAAATCATTTAAGGGTAATATTAATACTTTAAAAATATTCTAAGTTATTATAAATAACTTTAATATTTTGGCAATGGTTTCATTAATAGTTTAATATTAATTGAATATTAATGATAATAGAATTATTCAATATTTAAATCATTTAATAATGATTCTGATGTTTAAAAATTCATGATAAATTATAATAAATGTTTTAAATTATATTAAGTCATTTAAAAATAATATGACTAATACTAAGTTACAGGACAGAGTCTTAGACTCGATAATTACCCTATAAAGTTGTCGGCACACCGATGCCTTTCAGAAATTGATCTGGACTTAGATAATTTAATTAGATATGTGATTATTTGTGATTCAACGGTTGTTAACACATATGTGACAATGTGATTAGGTTATGTGCTGACTGCAATAAGCAGTGCTATTTGTTATAGTATGTTATTCTAATCAAACGGACGATCTTATTAATGATAGGTCGTGAGATAAAAGATAAAACTAAGTTGCAAATTGTAAGCAACGCATCAGGCAAGTATCTTACATTTGCATTTTCTTTATGCAATGGACATGAGTAAGAATGTTTCTAAACTATATTATTACTGTAAAGATTATTAACCTTATATTATATACGCCTATTGATTATCAACATGTTAGTATATGATAATTCAGATATATATTCTGTTCATTAATTTCTATAAATGGTTATACAAGTGTCCCCATTTGGATAACCATTGAATTTAATCACATGTTGATATACCTTTGTTAATTACCCGTATACATATATGTTAAATTATAGATTATTGTTGAACAAGATAAAACCTTTGATTTAGAACCCAGAAAAGTATGAACATCCCTACACGGGAAAACTTTTATGCGCCCAAGGCGGACAAAGTGAACGATACCCTTGTTCTTGCACGTAGTATTGATCAATGTAGGGCATAACGGGCTGATCACCCCCTGTGCCCGTAAGTTATGACGGTTTGCAGATGAATTTCTATTTAATCTATTTGAAAATTGAAAGCAATGTTCATAGCATGACACCTAAACCCTATTTATAGTCAGTACGTAGTTTCAAAGATTTGGTATAGAATTGATATATTATTATCATTGGTACAGATTACTTCACAACTCTTGAATCGTTGTAGAAGGGTAGTATAAAGAAAACATTTAAATTCTTTCAAATTATATATATATTGCTATTACTTCTTTGGGCACTCAAATGCTCATCCTTGCTTAATTTAAATGTTTTCAGCTAAGGGTGAACAACCAGAGAGCTCTGCTAAGAACAAAGGAAAAGGGAAAGTTGCTGAATAAGTGTTATGCTATATATTATGTAATAATTTAGACTTTATTAAGACAAATATGATATATATTATCTATCATTGGTTGTAATGAATGTTTAAAGGTTACGTACTTGGGATTCAGACTCTGATAAATATGTAAATTAAGTTGATCTTTATATTATTGTTATTATTATTAGTATTATTTCGCTCATAGAAATGGTATCGTGAAGCACCAAGTTCGGGTTTCAAGTACCCGAATTTGGGGACCTTACAATGAATATGTTAATTAAATGGTAATTTTAATATATTATATATTATGGTAATATATGAAAGGATTTGATAGTTGAAAGATGTTAATGGATAATAAGTGTTTGACAAATGAGAGGACCAATATATTTATAACTAAATATTGGTTAAAGATGGATATATTAAGTTAATGCGATAGGATGTGGCTAACAGAATTGTTTTGAGACAATTTATGAAAGAAAAGAAATTAAGGAATTATATTAGATTGGTATTGTACGTACTAATTATTTTATGGAAAATGATAGTTGCTCGTATGTACGATGAAGTCTACGACTGCAACGTGGAACTTCAGGATGCCGTCGAGGAGTTGCAAGAGATATTAGCTGAGTAACAGACCTTGATGGCACAGAAGGACGACGAGATCAAGGATGGAGATGAACGTTCGAATAATGTCGAAGAGAAGCTAGTCCACACTGAAGGAGAGAATGAACAACTAATCGAGGAGATCGCAAAACTGAATAACACACTGAAGGAAGAATCTACTAAGAGGGCAAGAGCCAAAGACGTATATGAGGAGGCTTTTCAATGAGCCCAGATAGCAGTGAAAGACGCACAAGCAAAGAGGATGAAGATGGAGGAGATGAATAATGTATTCAACACCGTAATTAATCAAGCTCAAGATCGGGTCATGGGTTATCCGTTTCTGTTCGAGACGCTGTCATCATTCATATTAGATTGTAGAACAATGTTCTGAATTATGGAGGACGAGCGTCGTAAGGCTAAGCAGTATCTTAGTAGAATATCGTAGTTGTTATGCGATTAATAAAATGTTAAATAATATGTAAATCCCAAGTGTTATGTAACCTATGGGATATGATGATGATGTAGTCCTGAAACTTTTGTAGTTCAGGAAAGTAATGTAAATAGCAGTGATTCTATTGTTCTTATATTTTTCAAACATATTACGAATGAATAAAAGTTATTATTTTATTTTATTCCAAAGTGTTATGTGTTATGTGATTATTTCTTTTATGGGGGTAAGTTAAGTAAAAATTACTTAAAAGAGTTGAATAATAATCTAAAATGTATATTTTAACAGAAAATGCCTCCAAGACGTCAACCCCGATAGAGAACAACTGGGGGAACTCACAATAATGATGTTGACGCTAACCAAGTTTAGCAGCTGGTGACATTACTGATGGGAGCATTGCAGAATCAACCTCAGAATCAAGGTACAACTTTTAAGGATTTAGAGGCAGTTGAACCACCTGAATTACGCGGGTCCATGAATCCAGTCGAGGCACAGACCTGGATCATGGAAATAGAGAAAGTATTCGATGTTGTGAGGGTAGGGGAGGATTAGAAGACTACTTTTGCAACATTTAGAACTGAAGCAGGGAACGATGACGGTGTCTGAGTATGCCGCGAAGTTCAACGAGTTGGTGAGATTTGCGCCATATCAAGTCAGCAAAGACGAACGCAAGGCGAAGAGGTTTGAACAGGGACTGAATCCCTGGTTGTACAGTAGGGTCTCCCTGTTCCAGCTAAAAACATTTGCAGCGGTAACGGAGAAGATAATTCTCGCTGAAGGTGGAGGCGAGGCGGTAACAAAGTTTAATCAAGAACAGAAAAAGAAGAAGAATGGATGTGGTGGTAGTGGAAAATGGCAACAACAATCTGAAGATGAAATGTAAAAGAAATGTGGGTGCTGGAAGTCAGCAGGGTAACCAGCAGAATAAGAAATTCGAAGCATGTGATACATACGGGAAGTTTCACAAGGGTGTGTGCTTATTGGGGAAACGTGTTTGCTTTAACTGTGGCCAGGAGGGTCACATCGCCCTAAATTGCAATCAACGCAAGAAGAATGTTTGCTTCACGTGCGGATCCAAGGATCACTTTGCTCTTGAGTGCCCTAAGAAGAAAGCTGGAGAGACAACAGGAAACAAGGGAGGTAGCAGTGGAGGTACATGGGCCATTGTTGGACCAACGACATCAAACAAACCCACAACCAGAACCTTCAACATGACTGTGCAAGATGATGTGCAATCAAAGGATGCGGTGTCAGGTATTATCCCAATCAATGATATTGATGCTTATGTATTATTTGATTCGGGTGCTACTTGCTCGTTTATATCTGATAAATTTGCTAAGAGGTTAGGATTGCCTAGTGAAGAATTGAACTTCCATTTAAACATAGAAATTATGAATAAGGAAGTAATTCATGTTAGGTTCGTATACAAGAACTGTAGGGTGAATATTAAGGGGAATATCATGATAGTAGATTTAATTCCGATTAGACTTGGAGAGTTTGATATTATTTTGGGAATGGATTGGATATTCAATTATGGAGCGGTAATTGATTGCCAAAAGAAATGTGTAAACCTTATGACTTCGTCAAATGTAGTTTTATATGGTAGCAAATCTCCTAGAAAAATGAGATGTATAACGATTATGCAGGCTAAGAAATTGTTGAGTCAAGGCTGTGTGGGTTATTTAGCTTATATAGTTGATACTCAGAAGAAGGGTGTAAAACTGGAAGAGATACCAGTGGTTAGGGAATTTGAAGATGTGTTTCCAGAGGATTTTCCAGGACTTCCGTCCCGACAGAGAGATTGATTTCGTGATCAATTTAGCGCCAGGAACAACACCGATATCGAAGGCCTTGTACAGAATGGCTCCGATAGAGATGAATAACTGATGGTACAACTACATGAGTTGTTATACAAGAAGTATATTCAACCAAATGTATCACCGTGGGGAGCGCCGGTGTTATTCGTGAAGAAGAAAGATGGGTCAATGCGTCTTTGCATTGATTATAGGGAATTAAACAAAGTCACTATTAAGAATAAATATCTGTTGTCAAGAATATATGACTTGTTTGATCAGTTGAAGGGTGCTAAATACTTCTCAAAAATAGATTTGAGAAGTGGGTATCACCAATTGAAGGTAAGGAAGGAGGGTATACCTAGAATGGCATTCAGAACTCGGTATGTACATTACGAGTTTCTGGTGATGTCTTTTGGTTTGACCAATGCCCCTGCTACATTCATGGATTTGATGAATAGGGTGTTTAAACCATTCTTAGACAAGTTTATGGTGGTATTTATCGACAAAATTCTGGTGTATTCCAAAACTCAAGAAGAACACGTGGAACATTTACGTTTGACGTTGGAGACACTAAGAAAGGAAAAGTTGTACGCAAAATTCTCTAAATTTGAATTTTGACTACGTGGTGTACAATTTCTCGGGCATTTGATTGACAAAGATGGGATTTCAGTGGATCTATAAAAAGTGGAAGCTGTAATCAATTGGGAACAACCAAGAACACCTTCGGAGGTGAGGAGTTTCCTGGGACTGGCCGGTTATTACAGACGATTTATTCAAGATTTTTCCAAGATAGCCACTCCGTTAACAAATTTGACAAGGAAGGCTGTAAAATTTGTTTGCACGGAGAAGTGTGAAGAAAGTTTTCAAGATTAGAAGTAGAAGTTAAGTATGGCACCTGTGTTGTCATTACCAGATAATACATAAAACTTTGTGGTGTATAGTTATGCCTCACATAAAGGGTTGGGTTGTGTTCTTATGCAGAACGACAAAGTTATTGCATATGCATCAAGACAACTGAAGGATTATGAGAAAGGGTATCCGACTGATGATTTAGAGTTGGCTGCAGTAGTATTTGCTCTGAAGATATGGAGACACTATCTCTATTGAGAGAAATGTGAAATCTACACATGCCATAAGAGTCTGAAGTATATTTTCACTCCGAAGGACCTGAACATGCATCAAAGAAGATGGATGGAATTGATAAAAGATTACGATTGTGAGATCTTTTATCATCCAGGCAAAACAAATGTGGTTACAGATGCTTTAAGCAGTAAAGGTCGGGAAAAGTTGATGTTGATAACCACTCAGGAGGAGCTTATTTCAGCAATGACAAAGCTAGAGTTCGAGATAAAATTTCCAAAGGACTCCGATGAACGACTATTCTAGATAGAAGCTGGTCCAACTTTAGTGGACAAGGAAAAGAATGCTCAACTACAGGATGAAGAATGCAGGAATATAAAGGAAGGTGTGCACGAAGGTAAAGAGGTGAAATACAAGATTGATACCGAAGGACTACTACGGTTCGAGAAAAGAATTTGGGTTCCGGCAGTTCTGACGCCCCCAAAATAGGTATACATCATCCATTCTGAGTCGCCAAATACATGGTACAGGAACAAATACAACCTCAATAATATAATTGTCGTGCAAAATATGACAACACATATACTGTGAGTTTGAATAAAATCATTGTCTAATAGACAGTATATAAACTCAAAAGAAGTCCTCATTACAATTATTGATACACTATTTTACAAAACAGTGAGGACTACTAAAACAACTATCCTGAACCATCACTCCATACCCCCGGCTAGTTCCTGCTATGTTCTCACCTCCTAAGAAGAAAAATGGAACAAAAAAGAAAAGGGTGAGCTCAACTAGCCCAGTAAAGAATATTATGACTAAGATAATATACAAAAATTTATCATTAGTCTTGAACAGGGAAAAATATGATAGAATATAATAGACAACAAGTTTTAGATCAACAACTGCAGCGGAAACAACAATCCATTAGAAGAGTCAAGTAGAGAATGAATTCTACTATCATCTAAGATTTAAAAGTCCATCATAAATATTTTATCTCTGTAACATCAATCAATATACATCTTCAATCAAATATTCATCTTTGCACTACAGGCCAAAGATATTCATTTGTATCACTAGTTTGTCATGTTCATCTCAACACCCGTTCATCTTTGAACTACGGGCCAAAGATATTCATTAGGTAATCATTCATCTTTGCACTACAGGCCAAAGATATTTAGTAATATCATCATTTAGGACTGAGGATGATGAAAAATATCTTAAAGAAAACGAATCCAGTGAGACAAAAGGACAAATATTAGGGATTCATATTATAATTTATCGAAGTTCAATAATACTCCATAATAATCAATTGTGGAGCAAAATTCAACAATGAAGATCAAAACATGGATACAATCAAAGATAGTAACCATAATACAATCAAAGATAGTAACCATAATTCATTTTTTGGTGAATAGTGACGTATTCGTGAATAGTGTTGTATACGTGAATAGTGTCGTATACGTGAATACTAACCCCGACACAAAAAGGTCGAAATTCCACAATAAAATACATACCAATATTTCGGTATAATGATATTGAAAGAATAACATCATTAGGAAGAAAATAACATCCCTTACCTCAAAATAACAGTACTTCTGATCGGAATATCGGTTTTAAGGCTGAAGGAAACTTGCACTGAATAGCAACTCACAAAGTATCTAAATACTCACAAAATACGCTCGATAATATATAGAGACAAAGAGAGAAAACTTGTTTATGGTGTGATTTTCAATTCTAACTAAGCACCCTATTTATAGAAAAATACTTAGAACGTCATAGCAGACTAATCTGCTACCTGATGGCTTTACCTGCTACTATTCACGCCCACCACTTTTGAAAATAAATTCCAGCACATTTTATATTTCACCAACCAAAAGTTGGGCCCACCATATTTTTAATAAAAACATTTATTTCTAAAACTTCAATAATTCATAATAAATAGCCCTTTTATCAAAAAAAATCGAATCTCATGTCTATTCCATAGGAAATTAAATTATCTACAACTTTGTAAGTTTAAGTTTTTACAAATTCCAAACGAAAAATGACCGAAATTCACATATGGATGATTTTTAACACCTCTATCCCGACAAAATACTAATAAAACACCTCAGTATTTATTCCTTCATTTATAACCACAATAAATATATCCATCATTTATATCCACATAAAATAAATATTTCTTTATCATATAAATTAATAATTAATTATTCATAAATAATATTACGAATCCTGATTATGACAACGGTGTCGTTCCCGGGAAAGAGGGGCTTCAGAGATAAGGATTTCTCTTTATTGGCACACAATTAGGTGACCAAACCCCTTTCTGAGACAGAACTTCCTTAGACATTGCCAATAATGCTATCTAATAATATTATTCAAATAATATGAATTATTGATCTATAATGGAAATCTTTGTGCGTGTGATTATTGAAACAATAATAATATAACATATCAACGTAGCAATTATTGAATCAATAAAATAAAATATTGAATCGATAATTCTCGTAACAATTATTGAGTAGTGCCTTCTTACGTAAGAATCAATAATTCAAAAATCTTTGTGCAATCATCTGTGTGCTTTGTTGTTCAACCATGTATTATTCGTATTTTAACCACCGGTATTCCAATAGTGTTAACGGTAACCATTATGTCGTTATTTAGAAAAACTCAAACTTGTCATTTTCTTCATCCGACAGTTATCCGTTATAGGGCCCTGAAATGGTTTACTTGCATGGTCGTCACGAATATTCCCAAACAACGAAAATTATTCCACGAGCAAACGAATATTCTCTGGCAAAATGAATATTTTATAACCACTTGCTTATTTTGCAAAATTTTCCAATTTCACCCATAACCAAAGTATTATATCAAATTAACACTTTATTATTCAAAATAATAAATAGAGGAAATTTGATTTTATTTATAAAAAGTTGGGGTCTTACAACCTTCCCTTCTTATAAAATTTTGTCGTCAAAATTGACGTACGTACTTAGTGTTTTGAAAAGGTGAGGATACCTCGCTTTCATTTTTGATTCAAACTCCCAGGTCATTTCTTCAATAGCATGGTTTCTCCACAAAATCTTAACTTGTGGTATAACCTTCGTGCGTAGGACATGCTCTTTCCTATCCAAGATCTTAACAGGTACCTCCTCGTACGTTAAATCTTTGGCTATCTCGTCTAGTTCTAACTCAATAATGTGGTTCGGGTCTTTCACATATTTAAGAAGCATAGATATGTGAAAAACATTATAAACACGAGACATGCTTGGAGGTAATGCGAGTCTATATGCCACATTTCCTATTCGATCAAGAATCTCAAATGGACCAATAAATATTGGATTGAGCTTTCCTTTCTTCCCAAATCTTGTAACTCCCTTCCATGGAGCAATACAATATATGATCCCCAATATTAAATTCCACGTCCTTTCGATGAAGATCCGCATAACTCATTTGTCGATCATCTGCCATTTGTATACGCTGTCGAATCGTTTGGATCTTTTCTGTAGTTATGCATACCAATTCTGGTCCCAATAATGTTGCTTCTCCCACCTCGTCCCAGCATACTGGAGAGCGACACTTTCGTCCATACAATGCTTCAAATGGAGTCATGCCTATACTTGTTTGATAACTATTGTTGTAGGAGAATTCCACCAATGGTAAGTACTTATCCCAACTCCCTTTGAAATCTAAGACACATAGTCTTAATAGATCTTCAAGAGTTTGAATAGTCCTCTTTGATTGTCCGTCCGTTTGAGGATGGTATGCCGAACTGAATCGTAAATTCGTGCACATAGCTTTCTGCAAGCTAACCCAAAATTGTGAAGTGAATCTTGGGTCACAATCCAAAACTATGGATACTGGCATGCCATGCAATCTCACAATCACATTCACGTACATACGAACAAGACATTCAAGGGAATAACTCTCCCGTATAGGCAAGAAATGAGCAGACTTGGTTAATCTATCAACAATAACCCAAATCACATCTATGCCTTGAGAAACCTTGGGATGACCCGTAACAAAATCCATAGTAATGTGTTCCCACTTCCATTTTGGAATCTAAAGTGGTTGCAATGGACCCTTTGGAACTTGATGCTCCGCCTTTACACGTTGACAAGTTAAACACCTCGAGATAAACTCTGCGATCTCTCTCTTCATATTGCTCCACCAAAATGTATGTCGAAGATCATGATACATTTGGTACTCCCGAGATGGATTGCAAAGCGGTGTGTTTGTGTGCCTCCATCATGATTCTATGCTTCAAGTCGAATCGTTAGGAACACAAAATGCAGGAGTTGACTCAAAGTATTCCTTCTTCATCGATTCTTGCTTACGGAATAACACCTTCTTGCACTTTCTTCTTCATACGCATCGACTCCGTGTCCGTAGTAGCTTGAAAGCGACTTTAACTTTATCGATTAAAGTCGGTTTTACTCGTATGTTTGATATCATCAAGTGGGTACTTGGAGCCTTTACCTCTATCTCCATCCTTTGCAAGTCATACAAAATGGGCCTTTGTGTTAACAACATTGCACTTTCGTGCACGCATATGATCTTCTACTCAATCGTCATTATTACATTTGCTTTTCCGGGATGATATTGGATGGTATGATCATAATCTTTCAATGACTCGAACCAACGTCGTTCTTTGCGCATGTTGAGTTCCTTTTGGGTGAAGAAATATTTAAGGCTTTTATGATGCAGATAGATCTCCACTTTCTCCCATCTCCCCATACGGTGTGTCCGGATCTTTAACGCGAAAACATTCTTTGCCAACTCCAAATCTTGAGTATGATAATTCCTCTCATATTCTTTTAGTTGTCGTGAGACATAGGCTATGACTTTCCCATATTTCATGAGAACACATCCTAACCCTTTGCACAAAGCATCGTTGTAGATAACAAATCCATCCGAACGGATGGTATTGTCGAGCAGTGCTTGAAATGAGTCTTCTCTTGAGTTCTTGAAAACTCTTCTCCTGATCCTCGCTCCAACTGAATTTTATATCTTTCTGAGTCGGTGAGTTAACGGAGTAGCGATTCGAGAAAATCCTTCCACGAATCTCAGATAAAAAACAACTAAGCCCCGAAGCTACGTGCTTGATCACCGACTTTGGTTGCTCCCAACTTTGTATTGCTTCAATCTTCACGAGTCAGCGGATACTCCATGTTTTGACACCGTGCCCAAGGAATGCTACTTCCTCAAGCGAACTCGCATTTCTTGACTTGGCATATAAGCTTGTTTTCATGAAGCCTTTGCGATTACCGATTTCAAATGGTGCGCTCATGATCTTCACGACTTTTGGAATAGATGAGGATGTCATCAATAAAAACAACAATGAACTGATCCAAATATTCTTTGAACACACTGTTTATCATATCCATGAAAGCAGCAGGAGCATTAGTCAATCCAAAAGACATGACTAAGAATTCATAATGCCCGTACCGAGTTCTGAAGATAATCTTTAGAATATCCTCAGTTTTAATCTTCAGTTGATGATATCCAGAACGAAGATCGATCTTTGAAAAGAATTGTGCTCCTTGCAACTGGTTGAACAAGTCATCAATGCGAGGTAGCGGATACCTATTCTTGATGGTGACGTTGTTCAATTCTCGGTAGTCAATACAAAGTCGCATACTCCCGTCTTTCTTTTTTACGAATAACACAGGAGCACCCCAAGGAGATGTACTAGGACGAATGAAACCGAAGTCCAACAACTCCTGTAGTTTGACCTTTAACTCCTGAAGTTTAATATGAGCCATTCGATATGGGGTTTTAGAAATAGGCTTTGTACCAGGTTCAAGGTCAATAAAGAATTCAACTTCACGTTACGGGGTGGGCCGAGAAGTTCTTGAAATCGTCGGAAATTCACTAATAACCGAAATTTTATTCAAATCTTACGTGTTTTTGTTCAAGTCCGTGATATGAGCTAAGAAAGCTTGACATCCATTTTTCAATAAACGAATAGCTTAATGGCTTGATATGACAGTGATTTACTTTAGTGGTTTGGTTGTTTGAATTCATATAACAGGTTGGTTAGGAATATGAAAACTAACAACCTTACGAAAACAATCAATTTTAGCATGATGAGTGGTTAACCAATCAATCCCTAAGATCACATTAAATGCAAGTATTTTCAATGAAATAAGATCGGCAGGTAATGTTATGGTTCCAACTTGAATCAAGAAAGATTTATAAATAGTAGATATAACGAAAGTTTCTCCTAACGGAGTCTCAACAAATAAGTCAAGGTCTAATTTCTCCGTAGTCAAGTTCAAACGTTGAGCACAAGTAGGAGAGATAAAAGAATGGGTAGAACCGGTATCTAATAAGGTAAAAACTTGACAAGAGTTTATGATTAGCTTACCCGTGATCACCACATTTTGGTTTCTCGCGTTTTGGCCAGTCACGACAAATGCCCTCCCTTTAACCACCGACTTTGTTTTGTCCGTAGTCGCCTTTGGTGTCACCGTCCCAGGTGGACTTGACTTCTCTACCGGACAAAACCGGGCTATATGACCGTCTTTTCCACAACTGAAACACACCTTGGAAGGCTGTGAACAGTTTGAACTTATGTGTCTCTCCTCTCCGCATCTGTAGCATCTAACTGGCGGTCGTTCTCCTCCCCTAGAATTTGTTGTTGGTGCTGGTGTTGTTGCTGATGTATTCCCATCATTGTTGAATCTCCTCTTTCTAAAATTTCTACTTGACTCACCTCTCCTATTATCATGGCCACGATTACCACCCGAGTGGTTACTATTTTTTTCATGTATTCTTTCCTCCCCATTGGTTATCATCGCTCAGATGACTGTTGTCACCGGTATGACCCTGATTGTGGTCCCTCGGTTGAGCATACTCATTATCTCGCTCTAATAATTGAGCCATGTTGACAACATCTGAATATAAAGAAAATTTGTCAGAGATAAGATATTGTCGTATCTCGGGTTTTAGACCTCTCAGGAACATTCGCGTCATTCGTTCCTCATTCTCTACCAAATGAGGTGCAAACCTGGATAATTCTGTGAACTTCGCCTCGTACTGGGACACCATCATGTTATTTTGTTCCAGTCTGATAAACTCTACCTCCTTCATATGACGAATACTTTCAGGAAAGTACTTGTCATTAAATAGTTTCGAAAACATTTCCCAACACATGTTGAGTGCGGTAGGCTGGGTACGCTTCACAAACTTCCACTAGTAATCTACCTCACCACGGAACATAAAGGTGGCGAATGGAACCTTCTGTTCCTCCGTGCATCCCAAGACATCGAGTATCTTGGTAATTTGCTTGAGCCACGTTTCCACCTTAATCGGATCCGGCTTTCCCGCAAATTCTGGTTGTCCCAACTCCTTGAACTGCTTGGCTGTGACAAGCCACGCATTGCTATCATTTCCACCTGTATTTTGTGCACGAGTCTCCCTCGTCTGATTTTCCATGAACTGCAAAAAGCTTCTAAACATCCCATCATTCGTCATTTGTTCGGTAGTGTTGTTTACATGAGGAATATTGCCTTCCTATTGCACGTTCCTCTAGGTGGTGATTAAAGGTGTCTCCACGGTCTAATTCACTCCATTATTAATATTTCCAGCTGCCATTCTCAAATACTGCCACAAAACAAGGGTTAATTAACATGTCACATATTATCCCTATACTCTGATCGACCAAATAAATACCAAATAAACTTAGTCAGGTCATACTAGCGAAGGAATTCCCCGTCTCTCCCCTCCTAGTTCTTGTCCCATATCTCAGCCAGGGATCGTATCCCTAAGCTTTGATTCCAACTATGACGCCCCCAAAATAGGTATACATCACCCATTCTTAGTCGCCAATACATGGTATAGAAACAAATACAACCTCAGTAATACAATTGTCGTGCAAAATACGACAACACATATACTGTGAGTTTGAATTCAAATATTGTCTAATAGACAGTACACAAACTCAAAAGGAGTCCTCATTACAATTATTGATACACTATTTTACAAAATAGTGAGGACAACTAAAATAACTATCCTGAACCATCACTCCATACCCCAGCTAGTTCCTACTATGTTATCACCTCCTTAGAAGAAAAACGGAACAAAAAAGAAAAGTGTGAGCTTAACTAGCCCAGTAAAGAATATTATGACTAAGATAATATACAACAATTTATCATTAGTCTTCAATAAGGAAAAATCTGATAGAATATAATAGATAACAAGTTTTAGATCAACAACTGCAGCGGAAACAACAATCCATTAGAAGAGTCAAGTAGAGAATGAATTCTACTATCTTCTAAGATTTAAAAGTACATCATCAATATTTTATCCCTATAACATTAATCAATATACATCTTGAATCAAATATTCATCTTTGCACTACAGGCCAAAGATATTCATTTATATCACCAGTTGGTCGTATTCATCTCAACACTGTTCATCTTTTTGCACTACGAGCCAAAGTTATTCATTAGGTAATCATTCATCTTTGCACTTTCTGGCCAAAGATATTGATAATATCATCATTTAGGGTGAGGATGATGAAAAATATCTTAAAGAAAAAACGAATCCGATGAGACAAAAGGACAAATATTAGGGATTCGTATTACAGTTTATCCAACTTCAATAATACTCCATAATAATCAATTGTGGAGTAAAATTCAAGAATGAAGATCAAAACATGGATACAATCAAAGATAATAACCATAATTGACATCTTCGACAAAAAGGAGAAAATTTCATTTTTTTGTGAATAGTGTCGTATTCGTGAATAGTGTCGTATACATGAATAGTGCTATATACGTCAATACTAACCCCGACACAAAAAGGTAGAAATTTCACAATAAAATCCATACCAATATTTCGGTATAATGATATTGAAAGAATAACATCATTAGGAAGAAAATAACATCCCTTACCTCAAAATAATAGTACTTTTGATAGGAATATCGGTATAAGGCTGAAGGAAACTTGCACTGAATAGCAACTCACAAAGTATCTAAATACTCACAAAATATGCTCAATAATATAAAGAGAGAAAGAGAGAAAACGTGTTTCTGGTGTGATTTTCAATTCTAATTAAACACCTTATTTATAGGAAAATACTTAGAACGCCATATCAGACTAACCTGCTACCTGATGGCTTTACCTGCTACTATTCACGCCCACCACTTTTGAAAATAAATTCCAGCACATTTTATATTTCACCAACCAAAAGTGGGGCCCAACATATTTTTAATAAAAACATTTATTTCCGAAACTTCAATAATTCATAATAAATAGCCCTTTTATCAGAAAAATTCGAATCTCATGTCTATTCTATAGGAAATTAAATTCTCTACAACTTTGTATGTTTAAGTTTTTTCAAATTCAAAACGAAAAATGACCGAAATCCACATACGGATGATTTTCAACACCTCTATTCCGACAAAATACTAATAAAACACCTCAGCATTTATTCCTTCATTTATAACCACAATAAATATATCCATCATTTATATCCACATAAAATAAATATTTCCTTATCATACAAATCAATAATTAATTATTCATAAATAATATTACCGAATCACAATTATGATAACCAGGTCGTTCATAGGAAAGAGGGGGCTTTCTGATAAGGATTTCTCCTTATTGGCGCACAATTAGGTGACCAAACCCATTTTTTAGATAGAACTTCCTTAGACATTGTCAATAATGCTATCTAATAATATTATTCAAATAATATGAATTATTGATCTGATAATGAGAAATACTGTGCAGTGACAATTATTGAAACAACAATAATATAACATATCAACGTAGCAATTATTGAATCAATAAAATAAAATATTGAAAAGTAATTACTGTAACAATTATTGAGTAGTGCCTTCTTACGTAAGAATCAATAATTCAAAAAAAACTGTGCAATACCGTGTGCTACTGTGCAACCACGCGTATTACTGTATTTTAACCACCGGGTATTCCAACAGTGTTAACGGTAACCATTACGTCGTTATATATAAAAACTCAAACTTGTCATTTTCTTCATCCGACAGTTATCTGTTATGGAACCCACAAATGGTTGCGCCGTCGTACGAATATTCCATGACAGCATGAATATTCTACGATTAAACGAATATTCACCGACAAAATGAATATTTTATAACCACTTGCTTATTTTGCAAAATTTGCACATTTCACCCATAACCAAAGTATTATATCAAATTAACACTTTATTATTCAAAATAATAAATAGAGGAAATTTGATTTTATTTATAAAAAGTTGTGGTCTTACAACAGTACCAGAGATTAAAGACGAAATCTTGACCGAAGCACATAACACAAGATATTCGATTCATCCAGGAAGTACGAAGATGTATCGGGATTTACGACGACATTTTTGGTGGCCGAACATTAAAAGAGATGTTGCAGAGTGTGTTGCAAAATGCTTGACGTCTCAAAGAGTCAAGGTTGAACATCAAAGACCAAGCATATTACTTCAACCGTTAGAAATACCAGAATGGAAGTGGGAACACATCACAATGGATTTTGTGGTGGGTCTTCCAACTACTCAGAGAGGATGCGATGCAATTTGGGTGATAGTGGACAAACTAACAAAATTAGCACACTAGGTTCAATCTTGATCAGTTGGCAAGGTTGTACGTTAAATAGATCGTTTTGAGATATGGAGTGCCAGTGTCAATTGTGTCAGATAGAGACCCATGATTCACGTCAAACTTCTAGAAGAGACTACAAGAATGTATGGGAACACAGTTGCGAATGAGTACGGCATACCATCCGCAAATCAATGGCCAAAGCAAACGAACAATTCAGACATTGGAAGATATGCTGAGATACATCATAGATTTCTAAGGGAGTTGGGATGAACATTTACCATTGGTGGAATTTGCCTACAACAACAGTTACCATGCGAGCATCGGCATGCCGCCTTACGAAGCATTATACATCAGAAAGTGCAAAACTCCACTGTGCTGGGATGAAGTCAGTGAACGCCAACTATTAGGAGCAAAACTGGTTCAACAAAATTCTGAGGTTGTCAAACTCATCAGGACAAGATTGATAGCAGCCCAAGATAAATAGAAAAAGTATGTTGATCAACATAGACAAGATCGTGCATTCGACGTAGGAAATTACGTATTCCTAAAAGTTTCTCCTTGGAAGGGGAAAATTTGTTTCGATAAAAATGAAAAGCTAAGCCCAAGGTTTATTGGACCCTTCGAAGTGCTGCGAAGAGTTGGAGAAGTGGCTTATGAAGTAGCTCTACCTCTAGAGTTGGAAAACGTACACAATGTTTTTCATGTTTCGGTATTACGACCGTATAAACTCGATTACAAGCACGTGATTGAGTACAAACCTTTGCAGTTTGATAAAGACTTGTCCTATGAAGAGATTGTTATCCAGATAGTTGACAGGAAATAATAGGTACATAGGAATAAAGTTATTCCTTCTGTGAAGGTGATATGGAGGAACCACAATGCTAAAGAAGCTACGTGGGAACTCGAGGATAAAATGATGAAAGAATACCCTGAGTTATTTGTTTAATCCGTGTCTTCGATTCTGGGGATAGAATTTTTGTAAGTAGGGAAGAATGTAACGAATGATTTGTTTGAGTTGTGATTCTAGGGACAGAATCCTTATAAGGAAGGAAGGATTTTACAATCCAGAATTTTAAATTTGTAATTTTAAATATTTATTGAATTATATAAATATTTAATGAATATGTTTATTGTTGAATAAATATTTAATTTGATTTGACTTGATTGGTTAATTATTTGTTAAGTAAATAATTAAGAAAAATAATTGTTATGAGATAATATACTAATTTAATTTAATAATTAAGTTAGAGAGTTTATAATGATTAAATGAATTATTAAATTTTAATTTGTAATTAAAATGATGTGTTAGTTGATTAAATAAAATTATAATTATAAAAAAATTATAATTATATTGTATTGATTTATGTGTTAAAGTAATTTAATAAATTGTTATTAGAATTAATTAAATTGATTATTAAAATTTAATTAAATAAAAGTGTGACAAATAATCTTACTATAAAGGAGTTACTAAAATAAATTAAAGGAGTTTAATTTAGTTTTGTCAAACAAGGCTTACTGCATATTAAGTCTTTAATCTAATCGTGTTTTACCAAACAAGGCATAATGATTAATTGATTAATTTTATTTATATTAGCCAAACAAGCCTTATGGCTTTTGATTTTCAAAAATAATATAACTGATGTCAGTTAAAGTTAGAATATATTATATAATTAATACCTATATTATTATTATACGCTATATTTTGTTAATACGTAAGTTAGATTTAGGAAGAAAGAACTCAGAAGAAGAAAAAGAAGAGAAGAAGAAGGGCTAAAGAATTTGAGAGAGAAATTGGAGAAGAAAAGCTTGAGAATCAAAGAAAAGTTATCATCTTTTAGAAAACAACGTATCATCTTACCCTTTTTAAGTTTCTTTAAAGTTTTAGTTTGTTTCTCTTCCAAAATTCTCTGTAAAATCTTTGCAAAGGTTAAATTATTGGTTATATATAGTTTCATATGATAAATTAGTTGTTGTGAAACTATTTTTCATAAGTTTATATATGAGTATAGTCAATGAATTCATGTTATGTATGTAATTTGTGAAGAAACCCATATTATAGTGAGTTTATATGAATATATATGAATATGGCTTAGTTTAAAGTAAAATTAAGATTTAATTAGTTGTTTAATATATATATTGACAATTGATTTTGAAAGTAGATGAATAATCTAAAACAAAGTATTTTGAATTAACAGTTTTGGTTGAAAAATAAAATCACATTGATGATTTTCACTGAAAATGTCAAAAAGTGAAGTTTTATCAAAAATAGTGAAATTAGATGTTTTAAATTCGATGTTTATGTTGTTATATAGGTAAAATCATGTTAAGAGTCTTTAAATTATGTTTATATGAAGTCTCTGTAAGTATTACATGTTAATTAGGTTGTTAGAAATTAGGTTGTAGGCCAAATTGGCTTTTGTTCATCTTGTGCTGAGAATCGGAGTTAAATGTATGCACCAAACATTGGCTTGTGTTTTTTCTTGTATAGCAACGCCAATTCAAATGTAAATCGTGGCCGTAGCAAATGTGATTTAGCAGAATGGTCAGACAATGTTTTTTATTTACACAAAGTCTAAAAAAGTTGTTATGTGTTAATAGTAGGAATGTTAAGTTATGATTTTAGTAGTAATATACTAAGAATGATAATGTTGTTAATGATTAACTAGTTTTATTACTAATGTAATTTTATTACGTGATAAAAAATCAAACCTTACATGATGTATATACTTATTTATATATATAGTGTTGGTAGTGACTAATTATGTCATGATGATATATATATATATATATATATATATATATATATATATATATATATATATATATATATATAGGTATTGTGATTCGAGTTCTTACGATTTATCTTACACTCAAGGCAGGTTTTCTAACTCTACACTTTCGTTGAGCTAGTTCTATTGTTATTATTGTGCAAGTTTACTTGTCCTATTTCAATTATAATTTTGCAAGTTCTTGTATCTAGTTTGTTTATTAAGGTGCAAGTTTTCTAAACCTTATTTTTATGTTGAGTAAGTTATTCTTGTATTTAACTTGTTATGTAGCATGCAAGTTTATATATTCTGATATACTAATGTTGAACAGTTTTTATCGTTCATTTCACTATTTGTTATGCATGCTTAGTACTCAATTCTAAATAACATTGGCTTAATATTGTTCAAGCAAGGTGTGTTATAGTTATTCTATGTTTGTGCTCTTAGATTATTCCTAAAGCATAACCTTAATATTCAATGTTGATTCAGTTATGCTTTATTCTATAGCATAACATTATGAACTTATGATTCAACTAATCCTTAGTTGATGTTTGTTAAACCTAAATTACCTTGAAATGTATCCAAACCAAACTTACTTTGGTGCGAACTTGTACTCTAAATATTGAGGTGAACAACCCTACTATTAGGGGATAATTTATGCTTAGCGTTGAAATGTTTGTGCACAATACATTGTACGAAGGGTTGACCCCCTAAGTACGGGGAGTCCCTATAGTCTTATGACTGTTAAAGTTTAAGTTGAAAGATTACTTATAACTATGGACATAGTTCGTGGTCTTATGACCCTCAGATAAATATTTTAATATTCTGATTATCATTGATAAAGCATTTGGTTCAGTTCTATTGAGCCTATTATTTGGCAGTTGTTGTATAGATTTTATTCATTGTTATTTCAAGTGAGCTTTGTTTGCTCACTCTTGCTTATATAACTATTACAACTAAGGATGAGAAGGTTGATGTACCTAGCACCAGTAAGGGAAATGGAAAGATGAACAAGTATTGAAGACATGTAATATGTTGATATTTTATTATCAAACTTTATTTTAATGATTGCAATGAAGTAGTTAATTTCAACATTTGAATGATTGTATTTAAAGGTTAGATAACCTGGGAGATTTTATTAATTTAATCCCTTAATGGGAAGATTTACTATTCAATTTTATTATGATTGGGTAGTTAGATATGAATATTTTTATAAAGTGAACACCAAATCTTGTGGGAATGAAGTACCTGGATTTGGGGGTGTCACATATGAGACGATTCAAAGAAGAATCTTGGAATATCCAGAAGTAGAGGATCAGGAGTCACCTTACTCCAGTAATGGAGATGAAAAGTGTTTTAGACAATTTCTATACGACGAATATGTTAAAAATAAGTGGGAATAAACTCAAAAATAGTTTAGTTGATGAATTTAGAAAATTCATGTGAAACAAGTTAAGATAATATGATAGGTTCAGAGAAGAACTTGAAGAGCCAAAGGATCAGGGAACACCTGAGTTAAATAATCAAAAGACTATAATTAAAAAGAACTGAATGAAGGTCGTAAAATATTAAAACGATCGAAAATAGAAAGAAATATAAGGTAAACTGATGGTAGAATAGGGTCACCATGTGATACGATTGAGATATGAATTGATAGATGGTCTGTAATGACTAAATGGTTATAGCTTGATGCTATAAAGAGAAAGTACTATGAAATGGTACGAGATAAACTCACGAGGAGTTATAAATAATGAGATACGAAAAATTCGTATCGAGCAAAGAGTAAGTTAAGAGTGAGATAGAGTTAAGTGGGATTTCAATTGAGGACTCGTGTGATGACTGACTTGTATAGATCTTTGTATGGGCAGAGGTTTGTGCTTGCACTCACTTTATTACACTAATAATCATTGGAATATTAGTGTCGCGCTATCAATGTACATATGGCAGAAAGGTGATTCTTTTCTAATATTTATATTTGATATTAGAGACTATTAAGATTAAGTTAAAGACTCTTAAGAGTTGGCGCGAGTTCTTAAAACTCATGCTTATGGTATGTTTGTGACTCATAGTCGTATGCATGTTTTTGAGCCCCTAAGCATATGGACAGTCCCTGATTTGTTCTTGGACTACGTATTGCTAGGACAAGTTCCTAAACTCATATTACTGTGGT
The DNA here is from genome assembly GCA_020205615.1 of Panax quinquefolius. Classification (NCBI taxonomy): domain Eukaryota; kingdom Viridiplantae; phylum Streptophyta; class Magnoliopsida; order Apiales; family Araliaceae; genus Panax; species Panax quinquefolius. Next base: position 49,728,126 of record CM035171.1, on the reverse strand, counting down.
AAGTTCCTGAACTTCCAAGGTGTGGTAAGTTCGATGAACTATATTGGGAATATATATGTTATATATCATGAATTAAGAATGAGGCAATGTTATGTATATTGAGCATTGATGGTGTTGAAGATTGATAGAATGAGGCAATGGAGTAAGGATTGAAGTTGATGGAGAAACATGGATTTTATAAATCTTCTAGCTAAGCTAGATTTTCAAAATCTATTGAATTAGTGCCGATGGTTGCACTTTTGTTTTCTTAAAAAAAATATTGGATCAGATGAATGAACCAATGAGTTTTAAAAATAATACCGTTATTCGTATGTTTATGTTATTTCTTTCAGCTAAGACAAAAAAATGATTTGAAAATTTTCAAAATGTATTTTTGGACCATGTGCATCATTTAATATGGTGTAGAAAATGGTAAACGATGGAGTCATCAATGCAATCGAACCTAGTGTTGGATGTGATCGAAAGATCGTCAGGCCACTATAGTAAGATGTAATATGACAAAGTTATAAAATGACAGAATCCTCAACGTACTATTAATCTGGTACGGTATCATGACGTCATAAAAGAATTTTTTATTTTCTTTTAAATTATGAAGAAGGTCAATTAAATTGGATAAATTATTTCGATTGATGTCCGAGTTGTTGAAAGTTTAAGCTATTTGATTCGGCTAGACGGTTGTCAAAAAATATTTATGAAATTCAAGCATTCTCGAATATTTATGCCAAACCAAATTGCTCTGGTGCGGATTAAGATGCTGAAAGGATGAGGTAAACAACCCTATAAAGGGGACATGTTTTTGGAGACAATGGTTCCGAATGTGACGCATATAGTCATTACGGTGTGCTATGTTTGTACACAACGTAATAGTACAATAAGTTGATCACCTAGAGTACTTGTAGAGGGTGTTTACAGTCTTTATGATTGATAAACTTTATGTGGAAAGGGTTTACAGTGTGAAGGATTTTGTTGAAGCACTAGTAAACCTAAAGAAGAGTTCACGGTCTTGTGACCCCTCAGCATAACTTGGAATCTAAGTTGTTCATACTACTTCCCAATTATTGAATGATTGTGAAAGATTCTTATTCTTTTGAAGGGTGAATGGGGTAAGGAGGATATTCCTTAGAAAGAAGAAAGTTGTAGAATACGACGTGTAATAATGAATGAATCGTATAAGCTATAATAATTCCAAGAAAGGAATAAAATTCTGAAAGAGAAAAGATGAAGTTATTTAAAAGAATATGTAATCTTCATTATATAATCGAGTAGAGAAGTTTTCGGTGATTCTGAGGACGGAATCTTTATAAGGGGAGGAGAATGTAATAACTTGAATTTTTAGAAATTATTAAAATAAGAATTTAGTAAATATAATTCTTATTATAGGATGTGTCGGGTTTGAATAAGAATCTGTATAGGTTTATATATTTTGAATTTTATGTTATTGGTGGAAAGAAATCCATAAATGAGATTTTATAGTTGGTTAAACTATTAAGGAAAGATAAAGTTTTAAAACTTGAAGTTTGATCTTTAAATTATTAAAGAAAGTAGTAATCGATGATGTGAAATCAAAGAAGAGATTGATTTTCGATGAGTTAACACTTAAGAAGTATGTGCAAAGTATTTACGAATTTAGATTCTATTTCTTCTAAAGTAGAACTTGTCTGCATCTGAACTTGAGGTGGCGCAGCTGCGCCACTTCCAAGCTTATGACTAGCGTAGATGCACCGTTCTGCAAAAGGTTCTAAATAAGTTTATGAAATTTAAATTTCGAGACATGTATATTAAGGACTCATATGTGTAATAAAAGTCATAATTGGTGATTAAGTTATCCATGAATAGATTAAGTTAGCAAAACATGATTTGAATAAGAGTTAATTAATTAACCTGGAATAAATATTTGTTAATTAAGTGATATTATGGAATATTATATTAGGAAGCTTTGTGTGGCAATGTCATGATGGTAAATTGAAAGCTTCACATAGGTTTGTAATTTCCTTTTATTTTAATACAATTTAAATTTAGAAAAAAAAATTAAAAAAATGGAATGAATATGTTAATTAAATGGGAATTTTAATATATTACATAGTATGTTAATATATGAAAGGATTTGATAGTTGAAAGATGTTAATGGATAATAAGTGTTTGACAAATGAGAGGACCAATATATTTATAACTAAATATTGGTTAAAGATGGATATATTAAGTTAATGCGATAGGATGTGGCTAACAGAATTGTTTTGAGACAATTTATGAAAGAAAAGAAATTAAGGAATTATATTATATTGGTATTGTACGTACTAATTATTTTTAAGGAAAATGATTATCTTTAAATAAAGATGTCATTATTACAATTTCATAGGGTATAATTATTTAAGGTGGTTAAATAATTTAGTACGGTGTGTCAGCCCATACCTTATATTAAATGAATATTAAAATAACGTGGAATTGGAGAAAAGCCAAACGTGGCCTAGACCCCTAATATTTTTATTGTTGAAATTATGAGCTTGAGTTATATAACTCTAGTAAGTGGGATAAATAAGCCTTGTGTGACATGAGTATTAAAGTTAAACCGGACTAAAAGTTTAATTGGAAATATTAAAAGAGAATTAATGGTAAGAGAATAAATGATTGATATTAATTATTGTGATATTTATGTGTGATAGGAAATAATGAGTTGAGAGTACCCAACTGAATTATATTTAGCCCAATTAAAATATTATTTAGATTAACCTAGTATACCTGAGGTACATGAATATACGTGTTGATTATATTATATATGAGTATACTTGTTAGGGTACATTTATGGGAATGTGTGTATATGTGCTCATAACTTAATGTAATGCAGTAATATAAAGTAATTATAATTGATTTAATAAGCCCAAAAAGAATTAACTTTAGTAGAATGGAAACCATTTTACTAATAAGTAAGGAAGAAATAGAGCTTGTCCCAAATTCATTGTCCCAAATAATTGTCAGTCGTGTAATAGGCCAATGGCCTACTTGTGACGAATGAATTTATTGAGTCGTGATTCTGGGGGCAGAATCTATTTAAGGAGGTAAGGATGTGACGATTGAGAATTTTGTAATTTATTTTACATATTTATTGAATTATATAAATATTTTAATTAATTTATTTATGGAGATAAATAAATATTTGATGAATTGTGATGTAATTATTTAGTTGAGTGTGTATACTAACAAAATTAATGAATGGTAATTTTATTATTTGAGGAATTAATTTAATGAAAATAATTAAATTAAATGAATTATTTAATATTTAAGAAAATAAATAAATTAAATAAAGTGATGTTTAAGTCTAATTTAATAATTAAAATTAGATATATAATTATTTATTAATCATAAGTATAATTATAATAAAAATTAAAGTTATTATAGTTATAATTATAAGTTATGTAAATTGGTTACACGTGTGACAAATAAAACTATATAATAAAATATTATAAAAATAATCTAATATAGGGAAATTGTGGTTAGCCAAACACAACCTTATGGCTTTTGGCCTAACGTAACCGATAGATGTCTGGTTTTGTTAACTGACGTATGTGGGAGTCAGTTTAGCCAGTTTATATTTACACGTCTATTTCTTTTTAGGCTAACTAAGTACAAAGAGTTGGAGAGGAAGAGAAAAACATAGTGAAAATTGAGAGAGATCCTCTGTATTTTTGTCAAAGAGAAAGAGTTGGAGCACTAAGGGAAACAAGCAATCCTTTATCATCCTTCTTCCCAATAATCAATGTATAGTTACTCCTAATATTCCATGTTTTGGCTTCTCAATGATTATTCACTATAAATTGAAAGTCACGTTGAATTGAAGTTTATACATGTATCTATGGTTTTATAATCTGTTAATTATCATATATATGTAATATTTGGTGATCAAATACTAGAAAATTGGGTTTGAATAAGAAAATTTACTAACAGTGTTATGTTTATGTAAATGGCTTGTGTAAGTCCAAATTTTGGTGTTCAATTCTTTATAGAATCTGTAAATTGGTTGTAGATTGTGATAATATGTTAAGAAACGAAAGCGACGTAGTTTGAATGGTGTAATTTGGTTAAGAAACAAGGATTTGGCGTTGATTCTACTAAATGTGTTAAAAATGGAGAAAACAACAAAAACATGGTTTAAATCCTTATAATTTTGGTTGTTTTGTTGTTAGAAGTGTTATGTATATGCTTAGCAATGTTGCAGTAAGTTTGTAGCTATTGGGTTTAATGAATTGTTGTGGAATTGGGAGAAATTGGAACTTTTGGTTAAAAGTAGAGCTTCAATTCACGTTCTTCGTAAAAAGCGCTTACGGTGTCTAGCGTGGTATGCCTTGCCTCTGGTAGCCACGCATTGGGATTCTAAGATAATCATGGTAGCGCGATCGATGAATCATCAAACCTAGTAAAGAGTTGTTAGCAGCATAGCTTGGAAATTGTTAACTTAACATATTCTAATGATTGTAAAGGACCTAAAACATGTTATAAGACATAAAAACATGTTGTAATCACAACGTTGAAACTATAAATTATGAACTAATAAGTTGTGAAAGTTTGTAATGTGATGTCATTTGAATTAGAATTGGTTTGCAATTACCATGTCGTATACCAGGATATAATTGAGAATTCAGTTTCTTGTTACGTGAATGAGTAGGATAATCAAGTCCTAAGTTAAGGATTATAGACTTGATTAAAATGAAAACTAAACTAACGAAATTGATGTTAATATAACTAATTAGTATTGTGATTCTAATGGTATATCTAAGGTAATTGGCGAACGTTTATTATATTTGTGTAGCTTACACCCGAGGCAAGTTTCATAACTTCATTCTCTTTATAATGAATGCAAGTTCCATAATTCCGTTATTTTGTTATTATCAAGCAAGCTTTCTAGTTCTAAATTATCATTATGCAAATCCTATATTACAGTTGAGCAAGCCTATTGATTCTATCTCTTGTATGATTGTTCAAGCTCTTGTAATCTAGTTCGTTGCATCGAGCGAGTTTTACTTTCCTAAGTCTTGTTATTATTATTCAAAGTATATATTGTTCTAATAAATTGATTCAAATGAGATTGTTATAACTCTTTTGGAATATAGTACTTTGCATGTATACCATGTCTACTCAATTGTACATTTCTATTATTTGACCTTTGACTTAGATAACCTTGTCCAATTCTATATTGTTATATTAAACCTTCAAGTAGTAACCAAAACTCTTATTGATTGAACTAGTCTATAATGGAACAGTGTTCTAAAATTCTAGAACCACGGATAAGATAGTTCCAAGCTAAACTTTCTTTAGTGAAAAAATTCTAAATCCAAACTGAGACGAACAACCCTAACATAGGGGATTTTATACGTGTAACGTTTAGATGTTTGTGCACAATACATGGTACAAAGGGCTGATCCCCCTAAGTACGTTAAGAAGGGTTTATATAGTCTAAATAACTGTTAAGGTTGGGGTAGTAATACCTAATCGTCGGGGACATAGTTCGTGGTCTTAAGACCCTCAGATATTAAAGTTCGAACTTATTTTCTATTTTGATTCGTAGAACAAGTTCACCATTGTTCACCATTTGTTGTTATTATTGTTACTCTTTATATTAGTGAGCAACTCTTGCATTTAACACTGCAACTAAAGTTGAAAGAGTCGATGATCCATCTACTAGCAAAGGAAAGGGCAAGATGTCCAAGTGTTGAAGATTTATGAGAATTTATTTAAATGAATTATGTTATAAGACTTGTTTTATTTTATGATGTATTTCACAAACTTATTTAATAATTTAAGGTTAGATTACCTGGGATTGTTTTAGAGATGATGTAACCCTTTAATGGGAAAGATTATTGTTTAAGTTATTTGATGTCTTTATCATTTATTATGGGTAGTTAGATGCAATTATTTTTGGATAGTGAGCACCAAATTCTGTGGAAATGAAGTACCCAGATTTGGGGGTGTCACACTACCCCTCTACTTCTCAAACTCAGCAATGGCTAGATAGAGGTGATGATGAAGTGAAGAATGGAGAGGAAGGAGTAGGTGACCAACTTCCTCATACTCAATGGCTTCTTCTTCTTCCCCTTAGTTTAAATCAATGGGCTAAAGTATTGTTTGGTTAATAAATTCTCTATAAATAGAGACTTCTCCTTCTCATTTCCCGTTGGTTGGAGTTGTCTGAGTTTTGCTATAGAAAGTTAGTAGAATTGGAAAATGAGTGTGGATAATCAGAGGTTTGAAGATCTATTGTTAGCAAATTAAAGCTTCAAGAGGTAATATTTATATACATACATGTTCTTCATTTCAAGATTGATAAATTTCTTACTAATGTCTAGAAATACTTGCTTTTGATTAAAAAATTGATGGTTAAGGATTTTTGTAATCCATAAATTGTTGTATGATATTGTTAATACAGTTCAATACAGAAACAACGAAAGTTAAATGGATCAATTTGGTCCAGAATTGAATCTGAGGTGAAGGAATTCGCTAAACATGATAAAAGATGGAAAAATAGCATGAACTTTGAATTTGAGTTACCAAATTGGTTGTTTATGTGATTTGAGAATTGCTATCATGTTAGTTGAGTATTATAGACATGTATGAAAGCAATTTGGTTGATTTTAAGTGTGATAATCGAAGAATTTCGTGTATGAGATTGGATTCTGCAGAAGTAGAGCAATTCTCGAATCGCTTGAAGAAGGCGCAATTGCGCCCATTTTGTAGTTCATTCCAGTAATATGCGCGAGATACTACTTACGAAATGTCACGGGTAGTAAGCAACCTACGCCGCTACTACGATTCAAAGACATCGCAGCTTTACTACGGCAACAAGACTACTGTTGGTGTTTTCTGCTATAATCTGATAAGCTTGAACATGTTGGTAGAGCTTATTTATGCATGAAAACAGGTTTATCATGTGGTCTAGAGTTCCGTTGCATATATGAGTCGCGTTAGTTTACGTTAATGTACATTTTCTAAAAGAAAACTTGAGTTTTGAAAGCAAACTTTGACGAAACTTGTGTACCTTAGATTCTGACCTTGATAGCATGTATACGAAGCCTTACTATGCATGACATAAGATTCAAAGTTGTTTCGTATGTGTTAGATTGCTTTGACTTGGTTTAAAATGATTTAAAAGGCAAACTCAGATATTTTTGCAAACTAAGTTTTATAAATATGGAGTGGTTATATTTTGACCTTATACGCATGTGTAGAAACATGTACAAATGAGTATGACATGTGGTTCGAAGTTGCCTTGCACGATTAGTTTGGTATGACATGAATTTTGAGAAAATAATTTAGATGTTTTGAAACTAAGATGGACGAACATTAAGTTACTTGTATTATGACCTTATGTGAAAGCATGATAGGGCTTTTATGCCTCTAGGATGATTGGTATATGCAGTCAACTAGATAGACGTAATATGAACTATACTAACTATGATTAAATGAGTTGAATAAATGAGAACATGCGCGTTATAGGTGTCTAACATCCTTACATGATGGAATGGTTAATGTAATTCATTCCTTATGCATGAACCTACTTAGCCTTGTTAGAAATTTTCAAATAAATCTTTAAAGCGAGAAAACAACTTAAAGTAAACACAAGAGGCACCAAACTTGGGCCAAGACCTCTTAACATGTGGATATGTTATGTGTTAACAGTCATGCATGCTAATAAATCAGATGAAAACTAGGAAATAAAGATTCAATCTGGTCCGCCAGGGGGCTGCAAAAGTCACGCCCATCCTAAAGTTAAACTACGGTATGGTAGAATGACTAACATGAGCAGGTAGGTTGCTTAACTATTTTTATGGTAATCTGAACCTTAAAATATGTGTGTATAAATGTCTTAAGCTTCAATGCTTGACTTAAGTGATGTTTTAAGTATATGAGCAAGTAATGGTTATATAAAACCCAAATTTGTTAAATTTTATTAAGGTTTGTAAAATGCAAGACTAATGTGAATCATGCATCTATGAGTTTTTATATATGTAACGAACACATAGCTAGTCAAGTGTGTGATAAAGTTTTATGAATGTTGATGTCAAGTAAGTGTGGCTACGATATACTTATACATATATAACTATCCTAAAGGTATGAGAAGAAAGTGAAACGAAGGTTTTAAGAACCGAGTTAGAAAAAAATGTAACAATTGTTATTATATTGAGAATATAAGGAAATGTATGACTGATGGGTATGAATCCATGATTATACAATTTTGTAGGAATACACAAAGTGTAGATAATAATAAGAAGTTAAGTTGTAGTTGATAATCTATGAGTCAGGAAAGTCTTTCAGTTCCTATTTGTTATACGAATTTGATAACTGTTGGCTGAATTATATTTTGCCATGAAAATGTTGAGTTATATATATGAAATGCATATGGGATATGTATGAAATTTGAAAGTCAATCTATGAGTATATGTTTAAAAAGTTAATATTTGTACTTGCTATGTGAGAAGCATCATGCGTATTGAGTTTAAATGATTATGATTTTATAAAATACACATGATATTATGTGTTATGTGATGCATGAAAACTGTTAGAATTACTGGTCTGTCGAGCTCACTCTTGCAAATAACCACTTTTGCAGGTTAAAGACTCATTGTAAAGTTACATGCTACTTGATTGATAGAGCTCAATAGTATTATAAGAAGATTGATTTGTTTGCCTAAAGTTATGATTTTGAACCATGTTTTTGATGATGTACTTGATAGTTCTTGAACTCTTTGAGAGTTATAAAGCCGTACTATTAAATATATAAAGAACATCAAATTGAGATGTAAATTCTATAATGTAACTGATGAATCAAAGCATAGAACAAATTTGATTCAAAGATATATAAATGATGAAGGTTGTGATTCAAGGAATTGAATAAAGAATTCAAAAAAGTTTTAATTATTCCGCATCTTATTAAGTATAATATTGAATATGATGTAAAGACAAGAATGGTTAATGACCAAGATTGGGAATTGACTTAGGAAGGTTTTGGGATCGATTCATAGATCCTGGAAATATAAAGGAATTATTATATTAAATAGTATCAAAGCTAAGTTGTATTCATTAATTTATGAATGGAAGTTATTAATACTTAGACGAAGATAGTATCGTGACGTACCATGTCCAGTGTAACGGATACCCGGATTTGGGGGCGTTACATCTACCTTTGTTGGATCTACCGATACTCCCTCGTTGTCGATAACATACCCCAAAAATTGAACTCTCTTCAACAAGAATTCACACTTTGAAAATTTTGCATAAAACTTCTCCTTCCTCAATGTCTCTAGCACTATTCTTAAATGATCGGCATGCTCCTCCTCAGTCTTTGAATAGACTTGAATTTTGTCAATAAACACAACCACAAACTTGTCCAAGTATTGCTTGAACACTCGTTTCATCAAGTCCATAAAAGCAGCTGGCGCATTCGTCAGTCCAAACGACATCACTAAGAACTCATAATGACCATAACGAGTCCTAAATGTTGTCTTTGGTACATCCTCTATTCTCACCTTCAACTGATGATAACCATTCCTCACATCAATCTTTGAAAAATAACTCACTCCTTTAAGTTGATCAAACAGATCATCTATTCTTGGTAGCAGATATTTATTCTTGATTGTCACCTTATTCAACTCTCTATAATCCATACACAACCTCATAGATCCATCCTTCTTTTTTACAAACAACACAGGCGTGACGACCCCAAAATAGGTATACATCACCTATTCTGAGTCGCCAAATACATGGTACAGAATACGAATACAACCTTATATATACAACATGAGCTGTGAGTTTTAATACAAATATTATCTTCTGGCAGCGTGATTCAAACTCAAAATAAGTCCTCAATACATTTATTATCACACTATTTCATAGAATAGTGAGGACTACTAATGCTATCATCTGGACCGTCACTCCGTTCCCCGACTAGTCCTTGCTACGTTCTCATTTCTTGAAGAGAACAATGAAAGCAAAAGGGTGAGCTCAACTAGCCCAGTAAAAAATATTATGACTAAGATAATGCAGAATAAATTATCATTAGCCTTCAAAAGTGTTAAACTGATAAAATAGAACAAACATCAAGTTTAACTGCAGCGGAACAAGCAATCCATTAGAAGAGTCAAGTAAAAAATAAAATCTACTATCTTCTATGATTTAAAAGGTTTTTCATTACTTTTATCGCTGAGACTCATCTTAATAAATAATCCACATCATCCCTGCACTACGACCAAGGATATTCATTAGTATCACGACCATAAATTATTCATGCACTATGGGCCAATGATATTTGTGTATTCATCAATGGTCATGATCATGCCAACAACTGTCCATCAATGCACTACGGCCACTGAGGATTTTTACCATATCATTTGTAACATTACGATCATGATTATACCGAATAATCCATGGTCATAATCATACCAAGTCCATCTATGCAATACAGGCCACAGATAACTTTCAACATATTATAAACATGATGATGATGATAATTCAATAAAATAAGTTCAAGAATAAATTTTAAAGATTTATATGTTAATTTATCCTGAACTCAATAACTTCCAAATTGTCAACATGATACTGCTTTGTGGAGTAAAATTCAAGAATGCTCAGAATATATTTCCATGAAAAGATATTGGACGAAGCGCAAATATCAAGGATATTCTGTAATAACCCGATATTTTCTATATAAATAAATAAGAAATTTTACATATAATTTTTTTTTATTATTTTAATGATGAGAATATGTGTCAAGTAATGTATGATAAATGCAAATATATTTATTACCTATAAATAATTTTAGAATTATTAATCACTACAAATTATATTCCTATAGTAATTAATTTTTAAAGCGTAAAATGTTTTTATTAATTATTTTCCATGAAAACATGATTTTATATTATTAAAATAATATATGAAATGATTATTAGAAGTATAATAATAAATATTTTATTATATGAATTTGTTCGAATATTTAAGTTAATTATTTTAGCTTAATTATTGATGTTGTATATGAAGAATAAATCAGATATGGAATCCAAACCCTAAATTTGGGTATTGATCAATGGATGAGAATAATAATATAATATTAATTATATTTTAAATTTCAATGCTATAAATATGTACTGTAAATGAGTAGACTGATAACGGTGGGCCAAATATGGTAAATTATGGCATAACCCTCATATTGTGTTATTAAACCCTAATTGGTAAACTTCGGATTATGAGTTCTAGATCGTGTAGTAATTGTGTTATATAAATTTTTCTTGTGTTATATAATTTTTCTGTAATTAGGAGAAACCCTAATTATTATTTGAAAACCCTAATATGCTAATATTAGAAACCCTAATTACTATTTTTGTAAATTATAATGATAATTAGGAAACCCTAATTGTTAATTTGGGAACCCTAATGATGTTAAGGGACCCTAATTATTTAAACCCTAATTTTCTATTAAAAACCCTAATTTAATTAGTGTGTTTAAAATTAAAATTTTATTACACTTTAATTTTTAATTGTCCAAATCCTAGAAATTATTTGGGAAACTTTAAGATATAAAATCTAGTGATTAAACCCTAGATTTAATAACATTGGACAAGAATACCCTTGAAATTAAAAATAATTACCAAAATACCCTTTTGTCCCATATGTTGAATTATTGTTATACAAGATCTTGCAAAAATCTGGCCAGCCACCCTAGACCTACTTATGAGCCTATAATCTATAACACATCACATGATCAGCCATCCCATACATGCATACACGATTTGCTAGATTTAAGAAAGAGAAAGTGATCATTTTTGGCCTAAACTATTCACAAGCACATAGCCATTCTCTCTCAAGCTCAAACCCACGAAATTCCCTTGTTAGATCAGTCCATGATCAAGCCCCACGATTACCAGTAGCAGATCAGAAGAACAAAATCAGAATCAAAGCTTAAAAAAGGTACAAAAACCCTAGCCTCAAATCTGTCCAAAAATTATGTGTTAGATGTTAATTTTGAATGTTAGAATATTTTGGTTGTAGTCCATTTTGATAATCTGGGTTGGTAGTTTACAGATCCATAACATCTAAGTCTTCTAATTGATGATTTTTCAAAATCTGTAAAAATTTATTTTTTGGGTCCGACAACCGAATGTCAGGCGCTATAAATCCTTGCTTGTTTATGATTTATGTTGTTTAAAAGTTGATATGTGTAGCCTGTAATGTTGTCGTTAATCTGGAAGTGGATTTACAGTTGTTTAATGTTTAGATGTCAAGTTATAATCGGTCAAAGTCGGTTGACCGACCATGACCGAGTATAAATTTGGGCAGCCTAGAACCTTTGAAACAGTATCTGACAGTATTTTTGAGCCCATGGATCTGACAATTGTTTTAGTTTTTGGTGTTGATATTTAGTACATCTTGTAGCCTGTTAGTTTTACTATAGATCCATGCTTCGTGATGACATAAGAACATAACAGATCGATTAGAGGAAGTGGTCAAAGCGACCCATTTGATCACGAAGTTAGTTTCTGGGTAAACCCTGAAATGGTAAGAACACTTTTCTGACAGTATTTTGACCGGGCTAGATCTTGTGTATATGTTGTTGTTGGACCTAGATCTTGTTATTGTGTTATTATTTGTCATGTATAATATATCTTTGAACCAAGAAACAACCAAAATGATTATCAGAATATAGATTAAATTGGGATTGAAAGTGGCTGCTCGAGTTTCTGGGTTTCTGGAGAAAACCAGATTTGGTCTAACATCATGTTTGGCAGATCATATCTTTTTATTGTGTTATTGTTTGATCAAAGTGAGATTTGAATGTTGTAGTGCTACATGAGTACTACACAACTGATGCTTAAGTTAACTCAGAAGTCTATTAATCAAGGAATTGCAATCAGTCAAACAAAGGACCTTGAACACTAACTTTGTCAGTGTTCTTGAGCCAAGAACACCTAATACGACAGATTTCTGTCGCTATATGCTATAAATGACGCCCTATTTATTTTATTTTTGGTTTTCCTAAAATGATTAAAATTAGAAATAAATTATAAAAATTATTAAAATGGTTTTAAAAATTATTTTAAATTATGAAAAATAATTTTGATAATTTAGAATATTTTTCATTAATATTTATAATTATTTGAATATTAATGATATTTAATTTATTTAATTAGTATATTAAATAAATTATAGAAAATGATTTTAATTATTTAAAACCATTTTAAATAAGATTAATGTATTTTAAAATATTTTAAGTTATAAAATGTAACTTTTAATATTTTTGGAGGATTTTCATTAATAAATTAATATTAATGATATTTATTTAACATTAATGATATTAAATTTATTTAATAATTATATTAAATAAATAGATTTAAAAATTGTTTTATTAATTTAAAAATCATTTAAAAAAATATAAATGAATTAAAAATATTTTAAGTTATAATTAACGACTTTTAATATTTGGATAAATAGTACATTAATACTTAAATATTAATAGTAATTATTTAAAAATGATTTTAAATGTTTTAAAAATCATTTAAGGGTAATATTAATACTTTAAAAATATTTTGAGTTATTATAAATAACTTTAATATTTTGAAAATGATTTCATTAATAGTTTAATATTAATTAAATATTAATGATAATAGAATTAGTTAATATTTAAATCATTTAATAATGATTTTAATGTTTGAAAAATTAAATTTATAAAAAGTATAATAATTATTTAAAAATTATTATAAGGCTATGAAAAATAGTATGACTGATATTTAAAATATCTAAACGAATATTGAACTACATATTAGAGTTTTAGACTCGATAATTACCTGATAAAGTCGTCGGTATATAGAAATATTTCAAAAATTGATCTGGACTTAGATAAATTGACTAGATATGTGTCTGTTTATGATCCAATGACTGTTAAACATATGTGACAATGTGATTAGGTTATGTGATGACTGCAATTAGCAGTACTATGTGTTACGATATATTATTCTAATTGCACGAATGATCTTATTACTGATAGTCATTTGTATAAAAGATTAATCTAAGTTACGTTATTAGAAGTGCAAGCATCGCAAGTGCAAGTATCCTACTTTTGCATTTACTTTATGCAATGGACATGGATAAGAAAGTTTCGTAATATATATTATTATTGTGCGGCATTATTAACTCTATTATTATTGATTATGTATTCAATATTTGTATTCATACAAGTTCTTACATTATCCCGATCATTGTATTATTGTATAATTCGGATATTTATTCTTCGTTAATTCAGTATATAGGTTGCAGACAAGTGTCCCCACTTGGATAACCATTGTATTAATCATATGTTGATACATACTTATTGATTTCAAGTATGTATACGTTGACTTAAAAGCGTCTAAGCTATTTGATTCAGCTAGACATAAAAATATTGTTGAACAAGTTAGAACGTTATTGTATTCAACTAGATTGTTTTGGTTTGGATTCCCGACTAAGTATGAACATCCCGAATATGGGAAAACTTTTTTGCACCTAAGATGGATAGAGTGAACGATAATATCGTTCTTGCATGTAGTATTGATCAATACAGGGCATAACGGGCTGATCACCCCCCGTGCCCGTAAGTTATGACGGTGTAAAAATGAAATTCTGTTTAACCTTTTCGAAAATAGAAAACAATGTTCATAGTATGTTGACTGATCTCCAGATATAATCTGTATGTAGTTTCAAAGATTTGATATGGAAGTGATATGTTGTTAGTATTGGTTCAGGTTACTTTACAACTGTTGATTCATTGTAGAAGTGTCTTTCAAAGAAAACATTTAATTCTTTCAGCTAATATATATTGTTGTTATTACTTGCTGGGCAATCCAATGCTCATTCTTGCTTTAAATTTAAATGTTTTCAGTTAAGTATGATCAACCTTGAAGGCTCAAGGAAAGAACAAGGGAAAGGAAAGGTATTTAATGAGATTTATAATATGTTGTGTAATAGATATAGTTTATTAAGACAATGATACTTATTATCTATGATGTAATGAATGTTTAAAGGTCTCGTACTTGGGAGTAAACTTTGATGCATATGTAAATTAAGTTTAAACTTTATATTATTGTTATTATTATTAGCATTATTCAGCTTATAGAAATGGTATCGTGAAGCACCGAGTTCGGGTTTCAAGTACCCGGATTTGGGGGCGTCACAGGTTGGTATCAAAGCTTTAGGGTTAGAAACCTTAGGTGGGATCGACCTTAGGCTATAACCTTAGAACAGAGAGAAACGTTGAAAATACAGATAACTCATATAAAGTTTAAAAGGAGATGAATTGAATAAGTTCATCGTTGAACAAAATAAAAGATAACTCTTATAAAACTATTGTTTGTTGTGTGTATATATTATTTACTAATCAACATAAGTTGTGTGTAGATGTCAGGTGGAAAAGAATTAGGATACTCTCTGATCGTAAAGAAGGAGCCGATATCAAAGCCAAAAGCTGAAATAGAGGCTCATAGTGCAGACAACCTTGATGAGGTGGTGGTATTGGAAAACGTAGTACCAGATTCAGAAATGGTGGAGCTAACAGATAGTGATTCAGACACTAAAGTTGGAGTTGATCAAGCATCAACTGAAGTACAGAATCTAAAGAACAAGGTTTCTTCTCTAGAAAAGCTGTGGGAAATAGAAAAGCTACTAAATAACCAATTGCGAAAGGCGTTAATAGAAACCATGGAAGAACAAGATAAGCTTAAAATCCAAATTGATCAAATGGGAGCCGGGATTAACAAATCGTGTGCAGCTCCGAGCAAGAAAGGGAAAAGAAAGATGAAAGACCGTGACTTAGGAAATTAGTAGGATTAGTAGTTGATTATGTGTGTTTGATAATGTAAGGGTGTAATGTATTATTCTCAAACTTGTGTTTAAGTTATTACAGTAATTCCCGACTTTTGTGGTCACAAAGTGATAGCAGTATGTGTTATGTTATGTAAAGTACTTTGAATTGATGATTACGAATCAATGTTTCATTAATGGAATAAGTTTTGTATAAAACTTTGCGTTACATGTTAAACTTATACAATAAGGTTTACAATGTAAGTTAAATTTATGATTTTATGTAATCAGATAATACTGCCAAGACGTCAAACACGAAATCGAAGGGCAGAGGAATCTGTCAACAACGTTGAGGGACAACAGCAAGACCCAATGCAAAACTTTGCGAACATGGTAGCTCAAAGCTATGCAAAGGAATACCCAATAGTAGGAAACCGACCACAAACTTCAAAGACTTTAAGAGAATTGAAAGAACAATGACCCTATAGAAGCCCAGACATGGGTTAACGAGATAGAAAAGGCGTTCATAGTTGCTAGGGTAGATGAGGGGCAAAAGACCTCTTTTTCCACTTATATGTTGAAAGGGGAGGCAAACTTTTGGTGGGAAGCAAATCAAACAAGGGCAGGAGAGGGAGTAGTTACTTGGGCTAGGTTTAAGACTTTGTTTTTCAAAAACTACCTCTCAGCTAACATGCAGGCTAGGATGGAGGTAAAATTTCTGGAGTTAAAGCAGAGAACATATGACCATGAGTATGCCGCAAAGTTTAATGAGTTGGCTAGGTTCGCTCCGCATCAAGTTGATACGGAGGCTAGGAAGGCAAGAAGGTTCGAGCTGGGATTAAAACCCTGTCTCTACAACAAGGTGGCAGTGTTGCAAATCAATACTTTTGTAGCACTCATGGAAAAGGCTATCATAGCTAATGAGGGGAGTGAGGCCATAAGCCTCTATAACAAGGAGAAGAGGAACAAAGGCAAGGCTGTAGGAGCTGTGAAGGTGGAAACTAATAGTGGGAATAGGGGTGAGAAAAGAAAGGGGAATTATTTTGGGAATGTTCAGGTGAAGTAGGAAGGTGCGAAGAAGCAGATAGTTCAGTGTGGGAAATGTGGGAAGAACCACTCCGGTGAGTGTCTGAAGGGTAAGTTTGTATGTTACAAGTGCGGGCAGGAGGGTCATATCTCTCTCAACTGCCCCAACCCAAGAAAGAACAATGGGTGTTTTCTATGTGGATCGACTGAACATAAGGTGAGGGATTGTCTAAAGAGGAAAATGGAGACAGGGAGTGTAATCACGGGAAAAGGAAGCGGGACTTTGGCAATCACAGGACCGACTTCGACCAACAAACCAACCGCACGAGTCTTCAATATGACGGTCCCGAGATATCATGGCGGTACCGGAATGGAACTCTAGGTATTATTCGAATAACTTGTATATTCTGATATATATGATTTTCCTTTATATAGCAAATTATTTTATAAATAAAATTTTGAGGGAGGAATTTGAGTTCTTTTAGAAATAAAATTTCCGTTTAATCAGAAAGATAAGCTTTATATGAATAGTTAAAGATTTGTTCGATCAATTATGATCGAGATCTATCGCAATGATGATTATATAGGCTATGTACCCATGTATGTATGAGTTTTAAAACGGTGATTACGGGGACGGAATCCTTATAAGGAGGGTGAATGTAATAACTTGGATATTTTCTATGTAAATAAATAAGAAATTTTACATATAATTTTTTTTTATTATTTTAATGATGAGAATATGTGTCAAGTAATGTATGATAAATGAAAATATATTTATTACCTATAAATAATTTTAGAATTATTAATCACTACAAATTATATTCCTATAGTAATTAATTTTTGTAAGCGAAAATGTTTTTATTAATTATTTTCCATGAAAACATGATTTTATATTATTTAAATAATATATGAAATGATTATTAGAAGTATAATAATAAATATTTTATTATATGAATTTGTTCAGAATATTTAAGTTAATTATTTTAGCTTAATTATTGATGTTGTATATGAAGAATAAATCAGATATGGAATCCAAACCCTAAATTTGGGTATTGATCAATGGATGAGAATAATAGTATAATAGTAATTATATTTTAAATTTTAGTGCTATAAATATGTACTGTAAATGAGTAGACTGATAACGGTGGGCCAAATATGGTAAATTATGGCATAACCCTCATATTGTGTTATTAAACCCTAATTGGTAAACTCGGTTATGAGTTCGAGACTGTATAGTAATTGTGTTATATGAATTTTACTGTGTATTATATAATTTCTGTAATTAGGAGAAACCCTAATTATTATTTGAAAACCCTAATCTGCTAATATTAGAAACCCTAATTGTTGTTTTAGTAAATTATAATGATAATTAGGAAACCCTAATTGTTAATTTGGGAACCCTAATGATGTTAAGGGACCCTAATTATTTAAACCCTAATTTTCTATTAAAAACCCTAATTTCTATTAAAAACCCTAATTTAATTAGTGTGTTTAAAATTAAATTTTTATTACACTATAATTTTTAATTGTCCAAATCCTAGAAATTATTTGGGAAACTTTAAGATATAAAATCTAGTGATTAAACCCTAGATTTAATAACATTGGACAAGAATACCCTTGAAATTAAAAATAATTACTAAAATACCCTTTTGTCCCATATGTTATGACGGTTTACAAATGAAATTATGTTTAACCTTTTCGAAAATAGAAAACAATGTTCATAGTATGTTGACTGATCTCCAGATATAGTCTGTACGTAGTTTCAAAGATTTGATATGGAAGTGATATGTTGTTATTATTGGTTCAGCTTACTTCACAATTGTTGATTCGTTGTAGAAGTGTCTTTCAAAAAAAACATTTAATTCTTTCAGCTAATATATATTGTTGTTATTACTTGCTGGGCAATCCAATGCTCATTCTTGCTTTAAATTTAAATATTTTCAGTTAAGTATGATCAACCTAAAGGCTCAGGCAAGAACAAGGGGAAAGGAAAGCTATACGAATGAGATTTATAATATGTTGTGTAATAGATATAGTTTATTAAGACAATGATACTTATTATCTATGATGTAATGAATGTTTAAAGGTCTCGTACCTGGGAGTAAACTTTGATGCATATGTAAATTAAGTTTAAACTTTATATTATAGTTATTATTATTAGCATTATTCAGCTTATAGAAATGGTATCGTGAAGCACCGAGTTCGGATTTCAAGTCCCCGGATTTGGGGGCGTCACATATTCCACTAATTTTATGGAGTATAGAAGCCAAAACTTTAATCAACTAAGTATAATAGAATATATGAAACTACAAATGGATTTTTACCGCCATGAGGTAATCCACGTAGACAGATTATTCCAACAGAATAATAAAGAATGGAACAAGGTCATGCGTAACCCGCACATACAGGATATTTCAACCGAATAATAAAAAATGGAACCAGGTCATGCATAATCCGTACAGACAGGATGTTCCAACAGAATAATAAAGAATGGAATAACAACAGAATTCACCAGGTATGCGATAGACCACAAAGACAGGTTATTCCAACAGAATAATAAAGAATGGAATAACAGAAGAATTTCAACATGTATGCGGTACTTCGCATAAACAGGTTATTCCAACATAATAATAAAGAAGGGAATAACATAAGCTCTCTTCATGAATACGAAAGAATAATACCCCTTACGAGTACAACAAATAATATCTCTTACCATAAAAATTAAAGTATTCCGACTGGTAGGGCGAGGATATTCTTGAAGAAAACTTGCACTAATTTCTATGCTCAAAGCTTTCTTAAACTCTAAAGAAATACGCTCAAGATTATAGAAGGAGAATTCTGTAACATTCCAGATTTTTTATATGTAAATTATAAATATTTATTGATTTATATAAATATTTATTGTATGTGTTTATTATTGGATAAATAATTGTTCAATTTGATTGATTTGATTTAGTTAATTATTTATTTGTTAAATAATTAATGTGTTATGTGGATTGAGTTATGTGATTTAGTGAATTATTTAATAAATTGTTATTAAATAAAGTATGACAAATAGCTATGTTATAAAGAGTTATTAAAATAAATTAAAGTAATTTTAATTTAGTTTTGCCAAACAAGGTTTAAGTATATTAATTCTTTATTTTTAAATAGTTTTGCCAAACGGAGCCCTATGTCTTTTGGATTTCCTTTTAATTTTGAATTATTATTATAATATAAATAATAAAAAATGAATATAAATAATATATATAATAATGTTTAGTAACCGCTATTTTAATAAGGTCATTAGTATACGATTATTATTTATCGGTTTTTATTACATTGGCTATTAATTAGTTAGTTTACGCTTACTATTGTTAGTACCAGCCTAATAATCGAGAGAAAGAAAGAAAAGAAAAGGTTTTCAGAGAGAGTTTAAGAGAGAAAAGGCTGTGATTTCCAAAACAAGTTCTGAGTTTGTCAAAGCTATTCTCAGTGATTAACAAGTGTTGTCTGAACAAATTAGAGGTATGTTGTATAAACCTTATCATATATGTTTTACATTATATAATTTATGTGAAATTGTATGTCTCTGTTTTCTTGAAAATCACTGTGTATAAGTTTTTACCAAAATTGTCTGTAACCATATTCTAGAAGTGGTTATGATATTACGTGTTTTGTTGTTATAATTGTTATACTAGCATATATATATATATATATATATATATATATATATATATATATATATATGATTGTATACTTATTATATAGATAAGATGGTATGCTAAATTTCAGATACAAGAAATGGTTTTATAGTAAATGTATTTATACATGAATTGTGATCGTGTGTGATAATAAAAATTCGTGTATGCTAATTGAGAAATTGAACTATGCATGTTAATTGGTTTATATGTTGGTATGCTTATATTTCAAAGGAATTAATTTTGTTATAAACATGGAATTACAGTAACTGTATCAAGAAATATCAACAATGGAGTTTTAGTTTAAAACAGTGTTTTCAAAGAATTAAGTTTTCTAAAATCGTTGTTCAAATTGTTGATAATTGGTTTATAGATGATTGTTAACATTTATGGGTAATTTATGTGAAGTTATACATGACAATTTAGATGTTAGTAGTGTTGAATGGACAGAAAATTCTTTGTTTTGTTCTTCTGGTTTGGTTCTGTGAGTTTCGGCGCCCCAGCGTCAGAATTCACGCTCCAACGTCAAATCTCGCGCCTTAGCGCCAAAATCAATATTCACCCTTACTTCATCTGAGCTGCAAAGTCAAGTCAATAACCTTCATGACAAAGACCCGAAGTTCTTATATGTTACTCGCGCCGAAGCGCCACCTCAAACAAGCAAATACAGAATTTATTGCTTCAAATCGTATGTCATGCTGCCGCCACTTAGCAAAATGTTCTAAAATGACTTATGTTTTGCACAGAAGTCTAAAATCTTTAGTTGTAATACTATATGACCAAATAATTCTTTTATTATAGTATTGTAATGTGTTGAACGAACATGGTGTTAATACCTAAAGAGTTTATTATCGTTTAGGAATATAATTTGATTACATGGTTAGACATTTAAACCATACGTGATGTAGCGTTGATTATGACTAATTATGTCATGTTAACATATGTATAAAGGATATTGTGATTTGGATATTAACGGTTTAATCTACGCGCAAGGCAAGTTCTTTAACTCTATTTTTATAATTGAGCAAGTTCTTTAACTCTACTTTGTTAATAGTTGAGCAAGTTTTTCTAATTCTAAATCATTGTTATGCAAATTTCATATTTCTATACTTTATTGAGTAAAGTATTTTCATTAAGCAACTTGATTGTATCTAGTTATTCATGATGATACAAGCTTCCCATCTCCACACTTTCATCGAGATAGTTATTATGATTATGCAAGTTTTTCCTAACTCTAAACTTGTTATATTAGCATGCAAGTACCTTTATTCTATTGAATCAATTTTTCATTCAAATTATTGTTGTTATGCATGCTTGATATTAAATTCTGAGATGTAACCTTAGCTTAATGTTGTTCAAAGAAAGGTATGATAGATTATTTAATTTTTATGCTATTAGATTATTCCTAAAGCATGAACTTAGAACGAAATGTTTATTTAGTTATGATCATTCAATAACATAGTGTTATTATCTTTTATTCAACTAATCCTTAGTTGATGTCCGTTGAACTCCAAATTACCTTGAAGTGTATCAAAACCAAACGAACTTTGGTGCCGACTTGTACTCTAAATACTGAGATGAAAAACCCTATTTTTAGGGGTTGCACCTAGTTTTATACTTTGTGCTGAAATGTTTGTATACAATACATGTACGAAGGATTGATCCCCCTAAGTACCTTTGAGTCATGGCAGTTGTATGACTGTTATAGTTAAAGTTGAAAGATTACTTATAACTGTGGACAGGGTTCGTGGTCATTAGACCCTCAGTGAATGTTATGATTTATGGAATGTTAATAGAACATATTGTTCAGTTCTATTAAGCCTAGTATTTGGCAAGTGTTGTAAAGGTTAAAGTTTTATTTATTTTTATTCCAAGTGAGCCTTGTTTGATCACTTTTGCCTGTAAAATTTCTTACAGCTAAAGCTGAAAAGGGTGACGTACCTAGCACCAGTAAGGGAAAGGGAAAGATAAACAAGTACTGAAGACTTGTAATAGTTTTGATAGTTTTATTATCAGACTTTGGTTTAAAGATTGTAATGAAGTTTATTTAATTTTTTTCATGAATGATTTTTGTAAAGGTTAGATAACCTGGGAGATTTTATTTTATGTGTTCCTGTATGGGAAGTTTTATTATTCTATTATA
The DNA here is from genome assembly GCA_020205615.1 of Panax quinquefolius. NCBI lineage: Eukaryota > Viridiplantae > Streptophyta > Magnoliopsida > Apiales > Araliaceae > Panax > Panax quinquefolius. The sequence goes on along the minus strand of CM035171.1, from coordinate 49,705,470 downwards.
TTATGATTGGGTAGTTAGATATGAATGTTTTGATTAAGTGAACACCAAATCTTGAGGTAATGACGTACCAGGATTTGGGGGTGTCACAAGTTTTTATCAAAGCTTTAGGTTATGAACCTTAGGTGGGGGAAAAGCCTTAGGAATTAACCTTTGAAAAGATAGTGGAGATAACCCTTATCGAGTTTTAAGGAAGAAGTAATAACACACTTATGTGCTTATGTGTTTATAACTTATGTGCTCGTGAGTATCGAGTAGAATGATTAATAATTAAAATTTTAAAACTTTTTTTGTCAGGATGACTAATATCGGAGAATCCAGTCAGGCTAGAGAGGAAGGACCTCAGATGCCTATAGAGGAGGAGCCTCGAGACATTCAGGTTGTTTGGGAACAACTACTACCATGAGAGTCAGCCCCGTTGGTCACAGTGGTTAAAGATGAGGATGATGATGTGGAGACGGATGAGGAGGATCCCGTGGAGTTGCCACAGGAGGATGAGGATGAAGAGGACGAGGAGTAAGAGACTCCACTCACCTCGATGGCTGCTCGTATGTATAATGAAGTCTACGACCGTATTGTGGAACATTAGGACACAGTTGAGGAGTTGCAGGAGATAGTAGCTGAACAACAGACTGCAATGACACAGAAGGACGACGATATCCAGGATCGAGATGAACGTCTAACTAATGTTTAAGAGAAGCTGATGCAGACTGAAGGAAAGAAGGAACAACTGATAGAGATGGTCGTGGAACTGAAGAAGAAGCTGAAGAAAGAAGCTACTAAGAGGGCGAGAGCTGAAGACACATACGAGGAAGCTTATCAACGAACTGGAAGAGCAGTAGGGGACGCACAAGCAAAGAGGATGAAGATGGAAGAGATGGATAAAGTATTCAATACCGTGATCAATCGAGCTCAAGATTGGGTCATGGGTTATCCAATTCAGTTCGAGACTCAGCCATCATACGTGTTAGATCGCCGAACAATGTTCCGAGTTATGGAAGAAGATCATTGAAATGCTATGGAGTATCTTAATAGATCATCGTAGGAAATGTGCATGTATGCACGTAATAAGTGTTAAATAATGTGTAAATCCCTAGTGTTAAGTAACCATAGGATATGAGAATGATGATATTGTCCTGTAACTTTTGTAGTTCAGGGAAGGAATGTAAATAACAGTGATGCTATTATTTTTATGTTTTTCAAAGTAATGATGAATAAATAAAAGTTAATATTTTATTCAAAGTGTTATGTGTTATGTGGTTTTTTCTTTTATGGAGGCAAGTGATTAGCAAATACTTAAAGAAGTTGAGTAATAGTCTAATAGATGTTTTTAATAGAAAATGCCTCCCAGACGTGAACCACCCCGACAGAGAACCAATAAGAGTACTAGCAATAATGATGTTGAAGATAACCCCGTCCAACAACTAGTAACGTTACTAACAAGAGCATTGCAGAATCAACCTCAGAACCAAGGCACAATGTTTAAGGATTTCAAGGCAGTTGGACCACTTAAATTCCGTGGGTCCATGAATCCGGTCGAGGCACATACCTGGATTATGGAAATTGAGAAGGTGTTTGAAGTCTCTAGGGTAGGGGATGAACAAAAGACTACTTTTGCAACGTTCATGTTGAAAGCAGAATCTAGTTATAGGTGGCAGTCCAATAAAACCTGGGAAGGACCAGGAGTGATGACCTGGGATAGGTTCAAGGAGTTATTCTTCGAGACCTATTTCCCAGAGAGTTCGAAGAGTTAGTTAGAGGTTCAGTTTTTGGAAATGAAGCAGGGAACGATGACGGTATCTGAGTATGTCGCGAAATTCAATGAATTGGCGAGGTTTGCGCCATATCAGGTCAGCACAGATGAGCGTAAGGCGAAGAGATTTGAACAAGGACTGAAGCCCTGGCTGTACAGTAGGGTTTCCCTGTTCCAGTTGAAGATGTTTGTAGAAGTGATGGAGAAGGCAGTACTCGCTGAAGGTGGAGGCGAGGCATTGACAAAATTCAATCGAGAACAGAAGAAGAAGAAGAAGAAGAAGAAGAAGAAGAAAAATGAGGGGGAAGTGAAGAATGGTAGCGGAGGCAATGGAAATGGCAACAACAACAACAACAACAACAATTTAAAAATGAAGTGAAACAGAAACGGGGGTACTAGAAACCAACAGGGTAACCAACAATTTAGGAAGTTTGAAGCATGTGTTACATGCGGGAGGTTTCATAAGGGGGTGTGCTTGATGGGGAAACATGCATGTTTTAACTATGGCCAGGAAGGTCACATGGGCCCAAATTGCACCCAACCCAAGAAGAATGTCTGTTTCACGTGCGGATCCAAGGATCACTTTGCTCGTGAATGCCCTCAGAAGAAGGTTGGAGAAACAACAAGAAGCAAGGGAGGTAGCAGTGGAGGAACATGGGCCATCGCTGGACCTACAACATCAAACAAACCCACAGCCAGAACATTCAACATGACTGTGCAGGATGCTATGCAATCAAAAGATGTGGTGTCAGGTATTATCCCAATCAACGATATTAATGCTTATGTATTATTTGATTCGGGTGCTACTTGCTCGTTTATATCTGATGAATTTGCTAAGAGGTTAGAATTTCCTAGAGAAGAACTGAATTTCCCTTTGAACATAGAAATTGCGAATATGGAAGTGATTCCTGTTAGGTTCGTATACAAGAAATGTAGGGTGAACATTAAGGGGAATATCCTGATGGTAGATTTAATCCCAATTAGACTTGGAGAATTTGATGTTATTTTTGGAATGGATTGGCTGTTCAAATATGGAGCAAGAATTGATTGCCACAAGAAGTGTAAACCTTATGACTCAAAATCGAGGTAGTTTTCTATGGTAGCAAATCGCTTAGACAAATGAAATGTCCGACGATTATGCGAGCCAAGAAGTTGTTAAGTAAAGGTCGCGGGGTTATTTGGCTACATAGTCGATACTCGTAAAAAGGGTGTGAAACTGGAGGAGATACCAGTGGTTAGGGAATTCGTAGATGTATTTCCGAAGGATTTGCCAGGACTTCCGCCTGACAGAGAGATTGAGTTCGTAATCGACTTAGCGCCAGGAACTGCACCGATATCGAAAGCCCCGTACAAAATGGCTCCGGTAGAAATGAAGGAACAGATGGTGCAATTGCAAGAGTTGCTGGACAAGAAATATATTCAACCAAGTGTATTACCGTGGGGAGCGCCAGTATTATTCGTGAAGAAGAAGGACAGATCAATGCGTCTTTACATTGATTATAGGGAGTTAAGCAAGGTTTCTATTAAGAATAGGTATCTGTTGCCTAGAATAGATGACTTGTTTGACCAGTTGAAGGGTGCTAAGTACATCTCGAAAATAGATTTGAGAAGTGGGTATCACCAATTGAAGGTAAGAAAGGAGGATATACCTAGAACGGCATTCAGAACTCGGTATGGACATTGCGAGTTTCTGGTGATGTCTTTTGGTTTAACATATACCCCTACTGCGTTCATGGATTTGATGAACAGGGTATTTAAACCATTCTTAGACAAGTTTTTAGTGGTATTTATCGACGACATTCTGGTGTATTCCAAAACTCAAGAAGAACACGTGGAACATTTACGTTTGACATTGGAGACACTAAGAAAGGAAAAGCTATACGCGAAATTCTTTAAGTGCGAATTTTGGCTCGATCGTGTACAATTTTTGGGTCATGTGATTGAGAAAGATGGGATTTCAATGGATCCATCGAAAGTGGAAGCTGTAATAAATTGGATACAACCAAGGACACCTTCGGAGGTGAGGAGTTTCTTGGGACTGGCCGGTTATTATTGAAGATTCATTCAAGATTTTTCCATGATAGCCACTCCGTTAACAAATTTGACACGGGAAGCTGTGAAATTCGTTTTGGACGGAGAAATATGAGGAGAGCTTCCAAGATTTGAAGAAGAAGCTAAGTGTGGCACCTGTGTTAACCCTGCCGGATAATACAGGAAATTTTGTGGTATATTGTGATGCCTCACACAAAGGATTGGGTTATGTTCTTATGCAGAACAACAAAGTTATTGCATATCTATCAAGACAACTGAAGGATTATGAGAAAGGTTATCCAACTCATGATTTGGAATTGGCTGCAGTAGTATTTGCTCTCAAGATATGGAGACACTATCTTTATGGAGAGAAATGTGAGATCTACACAGACCACAAAAGTCTGAAGTATATTTTCACTCAGAAGGATCTGAGCATGCATCAAAGAAGGTGGATGGAATTGATAAAAGATTATGATTGTGAGATCTTTTATCATCCAGACAAAGCGAATGTGGTTGCAGATGCTTTAAGCAGGAAAGGTCGGGAAAAGTTGATGTTGATAACAACTCTGGAGGAGCTCATTTCAGCAATGACAAAGCTAGAGCTGGAAATCAAATTTCCACAGGAATCCGACAAACGCTTATTCCAGTTAGAAGCCGGTCCAACTTTACTGGACAAGGTGAAGAACGCTCAGTTATAAGATGAAGAATGTGGGAAGATAAAAGAGATTATGGTTAACGGTAGCGATACGAAATACAAGATCGATACCGAAGGATTACTACGGTACGAGGGAAGAATCTGGGTCCTAGCAACACCAGAGCTGAAAGACGAAATCTTGACCGAAGCTCATAGCTCAAAATATTCAATTCATCCAGGAAGCACGAAGATGTATCAAGATTTACGCTGACATTTTTGGTGGCAGAATATGAAAAGGGACGTTGCAGAATGCATGGCGAAATGTTTGACATGTCAAAGAGTAAAAGCCGAACATCAAAGACCCAGCGGATTATTTCAACCGTTGGAAATACCGGAATGGAAGTGGGAGCACATCATGATGGATTTTGTGGTGGGTCTTCCAACTACTCAGAGAGGATGCGATGTGATTTGGGTGATAGTGGACATACTGATGAAATCAGCGCACTTTTTACCAATAAAGATTAGGTTCAATCTTGATCAGTTGGCAAGATTGTACATCAAAGAGATCGTTTCGAGACATGGAGTACCAGTGTCAATTGTGTCCGATAGAGACCCACGATTCACGTCAAACTTCTGGAAGAGACTAAAAGAAAGCATGGGAACTCAGTTGCAAATGAGTACGGCTTATCATCCACAAACAGATAGCCAAAGCGAACGACCGATCCAGACATTGGAAGATATGCTGAGAGTATGCATCATGGATTTCAAAGGAAGATGGGAAGAACAATTATCGTTGGTGGAATTCGCCTAAAATAATAGTTATCACGCGAGCATCGGCATGCCGCCTTACAAAGCGTTATACGGCAGAAAGTTCAGAACTCCAGTGTGCTGGGATGAAGTCGGTGAACGTCAACTACTATGACCAGAACTAGTTTAACAAACTGTTGAGGTTATCAAACTCATCAGGACAAGATTGGTAGCAGCTCAAGACCGACAGAAGAAGTATGCTGATCAACACAGGCAAGATCGTGCATTTGACGTAGGAAGCTACGTATTCCTAAAAGTTTCTCCTTGGAAGGGTAAAATTCATTTCGGTAAGAAGGGAAAACTAAGCCCGAGGTTTATTGGACCCTTTGAAGTGCTGCGAAGAGTTGGAGAGGTAGCTTACGAGGTAGCTCTACCTCCAGAGTTGGAAAACATTCACAATGTTTTTCATATTTCGGTGTTACGACAATATAAACCTGATTACAAACACGTGATTGAGTACAAACCGTTGCAGTTCAAGAAAGATTTGTCTTATGAAGAGATTTATATCCAGATAGTAGACATGAAAGAACAAGTGCTTAGGAATAAAGTGATACCTTCCGTGAATGTGATATGGAGGAACCACAATGCAGAAGAAGCTACGTGGGAACTCAAAGAGAAAATATTGAAAGAGTACCCTGAGTTATTTGTTTAATCTGTGTCTTCGATTCTGGGGACAGAATCTTTGTAAGTAGGTAAGAATGTAACGAATGTGTTGTTTGAGTTGTGATTCTGGGGACAGAATCCTTATAAGAGAGGAATGATGTAACATTCCAGAATTTTTAAATGTAAATTATAAATATTTATTGATTTATATAAATATTTATTGGATATGTTTATTATTGGATAAATAATTGTTCAATTTGATTGATTTGATTTAGTTAATTATTTATTTATTAAATAATTAATGTGTTATGTGGATTGAGTTATGTGATTTAGTGAATTATTTAATAAATTGTTATTAAATAAAGTATGACAAATAGCTATGTTATAAAGAGTTATTAAAATAAATTAAAGTAATTTTAATTAAAGTATGACAAGGTTTAAGTATATTAATTCTTTAATTTTAAATAGTTTTGCCAAACGGAGCCATATGGCTTTTGGATTTCCTTTTTAATTTTGAATTATTATTATAATATAAATAAATAAAAAAAGAATATAAATAATATATATAATAATTTTTGGTAACCGCTGTTTTTAATAAGGTCATTAGTAGGCGTATTATTATTTATCAGTTTTATTACGTTGGCTATTCATTAGTTAGTTTATGCTTACTATTGTTAGTACCCAGTCTAATACTGAGAGAAGGAAGAAAAGAAAAGGTTTTCAAAGAGAGTTTAAGAGAGAAAAGACTGTGATTTCCAAAATAAGTTCTGAGTTTGTCAAAGCTATTCTCAGTGATTAACAAGTGTTGTCTGAACAAATTAAAGGTATGTTGTATAAACCTTATCATATATGTTTTACATTATATAGTTTCTGTGAAATTGTATGTCTCTGTTTTCTTGAAAATCACCGTGTATAAGTTTTTACCAAAATTGTCTATAAACCATGTACTAGAAGTGGTTATGATATTACGTGTTTTGTTGTTATAATTGTTATACTAGCATATATATATATATATGATTATATACTTATTATATAGATAAGATGGTATGCTAAATTTCGTATACAAGAAATGGTTTTACAGTAAATATATTTATACAAGAACTGTGATCGTGTATGATAATAAAAATTCGTGTATGCTAATTGAGAAATTGAACTATGCGTGTTAATTGGTTTATATGTTGGTATGCTTATATTTCAAAGGAATTAATTTTGTTATAAACATGAAATTACAGTCATTGTATCAAGAAATATCAACAATGGAGTTTTGGTTTAAAACAGTGTTTTCAAATAATTAAGTTTTCTAAAATCGTTGTTCAAATTGTTGATAATTGGTTTATAGATGATTGTTAACGTTTATGTGTAATTTATGTGAAGTTATACATGTCAATTTAGATGTTAGAAGTGTTGAATGGACAGAAAATTATTTATTCTATTCGTCTGGTTTGGTTCTATGAGTTTCGGCGCCCCAGCGTCAAAATTCACGCTCCAACGTAAAATCTCGCGCCTTAGTGCCATAATCAAATTTCAACCGGACTTTCGCCATTAACGTCAAGTCATTGATTGAGCCCTTGAACCTCGCGTCTTAGTTCTTATATGTTATCATACCGAAGCGCCACCTCGGTGCTTAGTGCGCGCTCCATACGTTTAAATCGTGGCAATATGGCGCCTTACTTAGCGTAATCAGTTCTAAAATGACTTCGTCTCTTGCAAAGTCTAAAATTTATAGTTGTAGTACTATATGACCAAATATTTCTGTTATTATAGTATTGTAATGTGTTGAACGAACATGGTGTTAATACCTAAAGAGTTTATTATCGTTTAGGAATATAATTTGATTACATGGTTAGACATTTAAACCATATGGGATGTAGCGTTGATTATGACTAATCATGTCATGTTAACATATGTATATAGGATATTTTGATTTGGATATTAATGGTTTAATCTACGCGCAAGGCAAGTTCTTTAACTCTATTTTTATAATTGAACAAGTTCTTTAACTCTATTTTTATAATTGAGCAAGTTCTTTAACTCTACTTTGTTAATAGTTGAGCAAGTTTTTCTAATTCTAAATCATCGTTATGCAAATTTCATATTTCTATACTTTATTAAGTAAAGTATTTTCATTAAGCAACTTGATTGTATCTAGTTATTCATTATGATACAAGCTTCCCATCTCCACACTTTCATCGAGATAGTTATTATGATTATGCAAGTTTTTCCTAACTCTAAACTTGTTATATTAGCATTCAAGTACCTTTATTCTGTTGAATCAGTTTATCGTTCAAATTATTGTTGTTATGCATGCTTGATATTAAATTCAAAGATGTAACCTTAGCTTAATGTTGTTCAAAGGAAGGTATGATAGATTATTTAATTGTTATGCTATTAGATTATTCCTAAAACATAAACTTAGAACGAAATATTTATTCAGTTATGATCATTCAAAAACATAGCATTATTATCTTTTATTCAACTAATCCTTAGTTGATGTCCGTTGAACTCCAAATTACCTTGAAGTGTATCTAAACCAAACGGACTTTGGTGCGGACTTGTACTCTAAATACTGAGATGAACAACCCTATTTTTAGGGGTTGCACCTAGTTTTATACTTTGTGCTGAAATGTTTATATACAATACATGTACGAAGGATTGATCCCCCTATGTACCTTTGAGTCCTTGCAGTTGTATGACTGTTATAGTTAAAGTTGAAAAATTACTTATAACTGTGGACAAGGTTCGTGGTCATTGGACCCTCAGTGAATGTTATGATTTATGGAATGTTAATAGAACATATTGTTCAGTTCTATTAAGCCTAGTATTTGGCAAGTGATGTAAAGGTTAAAGTTTTATTTATTGTTATTCCAAGTGAGCCTTGTTTGATCACTCTTGCCTGTAAAATTTCTTACAGCTAAAGCTGAATAGGGTGATGTACCTAACACCAGTAAGGGAAAGGGAAAGATAAACAAGTACTGAAGACTTGTAATAGTTTTGATAGTTTTATTATCAGACTTTGGTTTAAAGATTGTAATGAAGTTTATTTAATTTTTCGTATGAATGATTTTTGTAAAGGTTAGATAACATGGGAGATTTTATTTTATGTAATCCTGTATAAGCAGGTTTATTATTCAATTATATTATGATTGGGTAGTTAGATATGAATGTTTTGATTAAGTGAACACCAAATCTTGAGGTAATGACGTACCGGGATTTGGGGGTGTCACAAATTCTCTGAACTTCTGTGTGATTTTCAATTCTAACTAAGCATCCTATTTATAGGAGAATGAAAAGGATACTATACTGCACTATGCAGTAAAATATAATATATTATATTTATAATCAAATAAAACAAAACTTTATAAAAAGTATTCTGTTTTGTATAAAAAGTTTTTACTATGCAAACACTATGCATGCACTATGCAAACACTATGCATAATAAAATATAATATATTCTATTTAAAATCAAATAAAACAAATAACTTTATAAAAGTATTCTGTTTTATATAAAAAGTTTTCTGTTTTATTACATTTATAATAATAATAAAACAAACTTTATCATCATTATTATAATTCACAATATTAATCGACCAGATCGTTCCCAGGAAAGAGGGGGCTTTCCAATAAGGATTTCTCTCTATTGGCGCGCAATTAGGTAACCAAACCTCTCCTTGACATAACTTCTAGACATCGTTAATATTGCAAATAATAATATTAATAACTTTGTCATCTCAATTATTGATTTAATAATATATAAAATATTGACAATAATTTAATCAAATAACGTGAGATACTATGCAACAATTACTGTAGCAATAATTGAACAAAATTGAGTGGCTTCTTACGTAAGCATCAATAATTAATACCGTGTGTTACTATGCAACCACGCGTATTACTGTACTTTTAACACCGAGTGTTTCAAGAGTTAATGGTAAAACTTCCGCCGTTATTTTCATAAAGTATTTTTGTTATTTTCTCAATCTGAAAATAATTCTGTTGTGGGGTCCACCAATGATTGTACCGTTGTACGAATATTCCCTGTTAAAACGAATATTCCCCGACCAATCGAATATTATATAACAACTTGCGTACTTTGTAAAATTTATAAATATTACCCACAACTATAACATTATATCAAATTCATTCCATAATATTCAAAAATGTTATTTATAGAAAATTCATCTTTATTCATAAAAGTTGGGGTCTTACAACCTCCCCTTCTTATGAAATTTTGCCCTGGAAATTAGGGTACGTACCTGGTATGTCGAAGAGGTAAGGATACCTTGATTTCATTTCAGATTCTAACTCCCAGGTCATTTCATCAACATCGTGGTTCCTCCATAAAACTTTGACTTGAGGTATAACCTTGGAGCGTAGAACATCTTCCTTCTTATCCAAGATGTTAACAGGAACCTCTTCATACGTTAAATCTTCCTCTATTTCATCCGGTTCTAACTCAATAATGTGGTGCGGGTCTTTCACATATTTACGTAACATAGATATGTGAAAAACGTTATGAACACGTACTACAAGAAAAAAGCCTATCTGCGACCAATAATATCAGCGACCGCTGTATTTGGTCACGGATAATGGTACTAGCGACCGCTATCTGCGACCACTATGGATTCTAGTCGCTAGGTAAGTTCAGCGACCGCATGCGGTCGCTGATCGGTCGCCACTATGATTTTCCCTCCTAAAATTTTGGTGTGAAACCCTGGAGCGATTTCTTTTGCGAATACTCTCTATCAGCGACCGCATGGCAGTCGCTAACACGTCCACGTCATTAAAAATCTGCGACCGCATGTGGTCGCAGAAGGCGGTCGCGGATGTATTTCAATAAACCAAGACGCTTCATCACTCTTGATCCGAATGTAAGAAAAAAAAGAGGGAGAAAAGAAGAGGGAGAAGGGGGAGAAGAGAAGAGGAGAAGAGGGGAAAGCCGCCGCCACCATCATCATCACCACCACACCACGACGCCACTGCACCGCTACTACCCACGCCACCATCACCACCATCACAGTTTCATTTAATTTGTTATCGACAATATTTCATCACAGTGTTTCATAAGAAATCATATATATATATATATATATATATATATATATATATATATATATATATGAGTTGTATTTATATAACAAGTGAAGTGTATTCAAAGTTTTGTTACTACAATTAAAAATACGATTCGTATTTTATAGTCTTAATTGGGAAACTATATTTGAACTTGAGTGATATAATTTTTTAGACAATTTATTGTTATAAGAAAATTTGTGGCATGATTTTCCAACACGATGTACCCTACTCAATACTTAGAGGCTTGAGTATACTATATATAGTATATAGTATAGGTGCATGTATATATCCAAGAAAACAAGGGGAAAATGAAAGAAAGAAAGAAAAAGAAGAAAGAACCATCTTCATATAAATATAAAAAGCTTAGTCCCTAAAGATTTGGTAATTTGTGGTGAATTAAGTGGCATGATAATTTTTTTATATTATTTTTTTCGCTTTTGATCCAATAATTACCTTAATTTTTAATGTTGTATCTGAAATATTTGTTTTTCGTTTTTGAGTATCCATTAAGATTTAGGAACAATATTAATGTTCACGTTAATTAGTGTACTGCATATGTGCACAAATTTTGGTAGGATACCTTTATATTAATAGGGTTTGACCAAGGATATATAAAACTTAGTGCTCCTACTCTATATACGATATATTGAGATAAACTAATGTCTAGCTAGATTTAGGATATTAAGCATGCAGGAAATTAAAGTCAATATAATGAGTAAATCACATGAACCCATATCAAATTTAGAGATGTAATTTCAAATTTTTGCAAAAATCTTCAAATCGATTTAAAAAAAAACCATGTCAAATACCTGAAATTTGAAGATTTAATAGAAATTTTTAAGTCACGCGAATTTTTACCTTATAGAAATTTGAAATCTTGCAAACTGAGTTAGAAATTATAAAAATAGTGACTCTTCCTCTTTTCCCTTCTGCCTTCCTCTTTTCCCTTTTGCTACTCTTCCTCGTTTTCCTTATGCGTTCCTCTTTTCCTTCTGCGTGCCTTAGGTTTTCTCAAGCCAGATAAAGTAATTAAAATAATCTCAGCCACATATAATAATTAAAACAGATCTAACTGTTGAGAACGCCCATCCCTCAAATAGTATTATTTGAGGGATCCCTCAACTGAACGGAACTATATATATGTATATATATATATATATATATATATATGGAAATAATAATGATATTTTTTGTTTAATATTAAATTACAAAGCATCATCAAATTCTTACCTTTTATGTAGTACTACAATAATATTGTTGCTTGCACAAATAAAGCGAATTGATTGTTGATTGCTTATGTTGAGAAACTATGTGAATTACTCCTCCGCTTATTTTTAATTGACGCCTTAGATAAAAATATAAATATTAAAAAATATAATTAATATTTTATTTAATTGACCAAAATAGTTATATAATCTTAATATTATCATTCAAAATTCATTAATTAGAACAAATGAAAGAGAAACAAGTTAGTATTAATTTAACGTGTAGATAATATGAGAAATTAAATTATTAATACTACCTTAAAATCTATCAAATGACAAATAAAAAAAAAATATGTAATAAATTTCACTCTCAAAAAAATAAATAAAAGGAACAATTGAGTATTTCCTTAATTTTAGATATTGTCCTATAGATTTAGATCATTCTAGGCCATTGCAAATTACTTATATTATATCATAGTTAGTATCAATAAAGATCTCACCATTCCACAAAAGGAGTCATGTTTGTTAAATATTTTTGTTTAAAGAAATCTCCTTTATTTTAATAATAGTACTATACAATGATATATATATATATATATATATATATATATATATATATATATTATGTATTTATATACATTGAATAATTCAAGATTTAATATAAACATAAATTTAAATAAATTGTTGTTGATATTGGCATGAAATTGGGACAATTTTTGGGCTTCTTATTGTTTTTACTAATATTGATTCTCCTAAATTGTGCCTTGAATTATAGTTAGGCACATTCTGCTTTGTGTGTTGGGATTATATTTTGTTTGAAATTGGTCAAGTATGCATGCCCTCGTGCATGTGGATAGTCCATATTATAGGGGAGACTCTAAAATTTTTTCATATATAAGTCAAATGGCCATATAACTTGAACATGAGTATAACATAAAACATAACTAGAATTAAGTTTATCCATAATTCAATCAAGAAGAAGGTTCAAAGAAGTTTTCCATAATTCACAATGAGAAGATAAAGAAAATGACACACTATTAATATGTATGCTATAAGTATGACTTAGCTTAGAATAGAAAGAAAATGAAAAGTACAAACACAAACACAAGCACTCTTTTCAATCACACTATTAATGAGTTGTTTCTAAAATATCCATACTTGTCTAAATCTTCATATATAAGTCAAATGGCCATATATGCATTCGTGTATATGTGATGGCAATGAGTATATGTGATGTTTTTTGTTGTGTTCAGATATGGACCCTCGAATCATATATAGGAATGCTTAAAGACCATGTGTGTTCTATTATAGACTGTTGGGGATTTGTGTGACTAGTGTTGTTAGATAGTGAGGAGTACATACATTGCCTATAGATAACATGTAAAAATGGTTCCCTAAGTTAGTTAAGGTCTACATGGTGTGTTGTGCAAATTCTTGCTTAAAAATCATTGAAAATAAGCTTTATAGAACAATGAACACTAAAATAGTGAATCACCATACCTGGACCCCATACACAAGTTTCAATAGTCATAATAGGACATAAGAAAGCTACACAAACTAAAGGAACCAAGCCCAAGCCATTTTGAGCATGAGACTTGTTAAAAATCACATTTTAAAGCCAAAAATGGACTGTTTTGGACAATTCATAGTACCTGACCTTAAAGGACTATTATGAGAAGATACAAAGTTGCTCATACATGTTAGTAATGATTCCCAAACATGGTCATTAATAAAGCCAACAAGAAAACCAATTTAAGCTCTCTTTTCAAGCCTAAAGTGAGCTTTGATAAGTCAAAATGAGTTAGATGATTAAATAAAGTTTGGTGATGCTAAAAGTAAACTTAAGTAACTTAAATATAGACGCCTAGACTATCCTAGTGGCCTAGACTATCCTATCCTATTGTCCTTTTGTATACATACAATTACATATCCTGATGTTCTCTATATCCTTGACATGTTTATGTACCTTTCATTTATAACTTATACTAACATCCTAAATTTTTTATTTATAGATGTCTTCCGAACTCGCAAAGACGAAAAGCGGGGTTGGGTGAACCCTAATCATGTGTCTTTGAAGGCCCTTGGCTAATCCGGATGATCGCATTCTTATACAGATCCGTCCTCCTCCAGATAACACGTAAGTTAAACATCGTGTATATATATATATATATATATAAGGGTTTTAATATAAATTATTGTATATTGTAGTGATTTTCAAGATAGTAAAATTGTGAAGTGCATTTCACAATTATGCTTCCAAAACGGCCTTACGCCAGTGATTACATGGGCGAGCACACCTCTCGCCCATAAGGATGCAGTTTGGGCTGAATTTCAGGTATATTTTTTTATCACTCTGATAGATAATACATAGTTAATCAAATAATATTGCTTAGTAATATAACAGTTTTAATATTATTATTGTTATTTTATTTACAGAAACGATATAGATGGGACGACGCACACGAGCATCGCTTATTCGAACACTATCCCGGTAGAAGTGCTGTGCATTTAACTAAAGATAATTTGAACAAGGAACGACAAAAAGCCCTGCACAATGCTGAGATTGACCATCCAGATGCGGGTGAGCAAGATATATGCGAAAGCATAGCCCCAGTGGTGCGCATGACCCGTATAGGTGCGTATGTGTGACCAAAGGAAAGTCGAGAGTCGGGTCAAGAGGCGCAGATCGCCGCCTCAATGCAGATCCTCGTGTGTATCGAGACTAGAAAGAAAAAAGACACGTGTCGGGCGGCGGCAGATATATGGCACCGCAACACATTGCTTTGCCGAGAATACGTATGTTATGTTTACATCATCTTTTGTAGCTAAAATATCATATGTTTACATAATAATATGAGGAAATGAACTATAGGAGTCTCAGTCTCAAGGTCAACCTATCAATTGGTTAGATGTGTATGTGGCCACCATGATGGTTCTACCAAGTCGCTCGGATATAGCGGTAATAAGTTCATTTTATCCTAATATGTTGTTTATAAATTGTAACGACCTTCTTTAGTATTTTTTTATTTATTTTTAACTATTTAATTGTTCATCTTCTGACAGGACACTTATAAGGGCTTAATGAACGAGCGCTATCCTGAAGGCACCCCGTGTCCGTCGATTGATCAAGAATTATGGGAGAGGGCGTCCATCGTGAAGAAAAATTATGTCAAAGGCCAAGGACAAAGACGACGCCCGACCATCAGTGGCACAGGCAGCTCTGCCACCCAGTCTACACAGTCATCAGGTTATCCAGCCTATCATACTCCTGCTGACTGTGTGAGAGAGCGATCTGTCAGATCGTGATCTTCTTCAGATATCTTGGCGGGCATCTCCGAGTCCTCGAGTCCCGATGAGTTGGCGGAGGCGAGGGCGGCGGCGGCGGCAGCAGGAGAGGCGAGCAAAGCAGACAACAACAAGAGCGGTATATATATATATCGTTTATTGTTTAGCTACATTGTCTCTTATATGTTTATAGTCTCTGAGTCAATGTCTTACTTATATGTAACATATATGTTTTATTACTTTGATAATTACAAGATCCTAATTTGGATGATCCATGAAGAGCGCCTAGACTTAATTTTTTTTAGATTTTTAAAGCCTTATACTCTTTTAGATTCATTCTTTGGACAATTGTATTAGTTTATATGGATGTTTACGATATCGATTATATTGTGTTGGATGAATGTTTTGTATTGTATTGGATGAATGTTTATTTATGGATGAATGTTTTGTATATATATATATATATAACTGTGTTGGGATTGAAAGCAGGTACAAAGCAGGTTATTTTTGGGAAATCAATAAAATAGGCAAAAATTTAAAAAAAAAAGCATCAATGAATCGTCTTGATGCGCTCACATAAATGTATCAACATCGCTTGAATCTAGCGGCCATTGCGGTCGCGCTATTATCGATCGGCGTGACATCGTGAGGACACGTCACGCATGACAAATGACTCAGCATAAGTCATAATAGCGACGGTATCGGTCGCTATTGTTGGTCGCTGATGTCCTTCCAACGACCAGATTATCTCTGCGACTTCGTATCGTCCGAATCGGATACGGTCAGATATCATCAATGACCGATGTCGTCGGCCAATGATGTCTTGATCGACGATAAGCTTTTATGTTGTAGTGACGAGACATACTTGGCGGTAAAACGAGTCTATAGGCCACAGTTCCTACTCTATCGAGGATTAAAAATGGGCCAATGAATCGAGGATTAAGCTATCCTCTCTTTCCAAATCTCGTAACTCCTTTCCATGGAGCAACACGTAACAACACATGATCTCCAATATCGAATTCTACATCCTTTCGATGAAGATCAGCATAACTTTTTTGTCAATCTTGTGAGGTTTTTATATGTTGTCGGATCATTTGAATCTTTTCTATAGTCATACGTACCAACTCTGGTCTCAACAACGTTACTTCACCCACCTCATCCCAGCATATTGGAGAACAACACTTTCTTCCATACAATGCCTCGAATGGAGTCATGCCAATACTTGCTTGATAACTGTTGTTGTAGGAAAACTCCACCAATGGTAAGAACTTGTCCTAACTTCCCTTGAAGTCAAGGACACAGAGTCTTAATAAATCTTCAAGAGTTTGAATAGTCCTCTCCGACTGCCCGTCCGTCTGAGGATGATATGCCGAGCTCAATCGTAAATCCGTACCCATAGCTTTCTGTAAACTAGCCCAAAATCGTGAAGTGAATCTTGGGTCTCGATCAGAAACTATGGATACTGGCATACCATGCAGTCTTACAATTTCATTTATGTAAATACGAGCAAGATGTTCAAGTGTATAAGTTTCTCGTATCAGTAAGAAATGAGCAGACTTGGTCAATCTATCAATAATGACCCAAATTGCATCTATTCCTTGAGAAACCTTAGGAAGACCGGTAACGAAATACATGGTAATGTGCTCCCACTTCCATTCTGGAATTTCAAGTGGTTGCAATGGACCTTTTGGCACTTGATGCTCCTCCTTGACTCGTTGACAAGTTAGACACCTTGAGATAAACAGCGCTATCTCTCTCTTCATATTGCTCCACCAAAATGTATGGAGAAGATCACGATACATTTTGGTACTCCCAGGATGGATTGCAAACGGTGTGTTGTCCACCTCCATTATGATTTTATACTTTAAATCAGGGTCGTTAAGAACACAAAGTCTGGAGTTGACTCGAAGTATTCCTTCTTCAACGATTCTTGCTTCCGGCATAGCACCTTCTTGCACTTTCTTCCTCATACTCATCAGTTCCAAGTCTGTAGCTTGAGAAGCTTTAACTTTATCGATTAAAGTCGGTTCTACTCGTATATTCGCCATCATCACATGGGTCCCCAGAGTCTTTAACTCTATCTCCATCCTTTGCAAGTCACACATAATGGGCCTTTGCGTTGATAATATTGCACTCGTACCCGCATATGATTTTCTACTCAATGTATCAGCTACCACGTTTGCTTTTCCAAGATGGTATTGGATGGTATGATCGTAATCTTTCAACAGCTCAAGACAACTTCGTTGTCGCATGTTGAGTTCCTTTTAAGTGAAGAAATATTTAAGGCTTTTATGATCCGTATAGATCTCCACTTTCTCCCCATATAGGTAATGCCTCCAAATTTTAAGTGCAAAAACAACAGCTACCAACTCTAGATCATGAGTAGGATAATTCCTCTCATATTCTTTGAGTTTCCGAGAGGCATAGGCTATGACTTTCCCATGTTGTATGAGAACACATCCTAACCCATTGCCTGATGCATCACTATAGATGACAAATCCCTCCGAGCCAGATGGTATTGTCAAAACATGTGATGAAATGAGTCTCCTTTTGAGTTCTTGAAAACTCTTCTCACATTCCACGCTCTAACTGAATTTTATATCTTTCCGAGTCAGCTGAGTTTATGGAGTAGCGATTCGAGAAAACCCTTCCACGAATCTCTGATAATAACCAGCTAATCCGAGAAAGCTACGTACTTCGGTCACTGATTTAGGTTGCTCCCAACTTTGAATAGCTTTAATCTTTTTCGGGTCAATAGATATTCCATGACTTGATACTAGGTGCCCAAGGAATGCTACTTCCTCAAGCCAGAACTCATATTTTTTCAACTTGGAATAAAGCTTGTTTTCACGAAGCTTTTGGAGTATCAGCCTCAAGTGTTGCTCATGATCTTCACGGCTTTTGGAATATATGAGGATGTCATCAATAAAGACAACCACAAAGTGATCCAAATATTCCATGAATACTCGGTTCATCATATCCATGAAGGCAGCAGGAGCATTAGTCAATCCAAAAGACATGACTAAAAATTCATAGTGCATGTACTGAGTTCTGAAGGCAGTCTTTGGAATATCCTCAGTTTTAACCTTCAGCTGATGATATCCAGAACGAAGATCGATCTTTGAAAATAATTGTGTTCCTTGCCACTAGTCAAACAGTTCATCAATGCGAGGTAACGGATACCTATACTTGATGGTGACATGGTTCAATTCCCGGTAGTCAACACAAAGTCGCATAGTCCCATCTTTCTTCTTCATGAATAGAAGAGGAGCACCCCAAGGAGATGTACTAGGACGGATGAAACCAATGTCTAATAATTCATGCAATTGGGTCTTTAACTCCTGAAGTTCAATAGTAGCCATTCGATAAGGGCTTTGGAAATGGGTTTTGTACTGGGTTCCAGGTTGATACAAAATTCAATTTCACGCTCTGGGGTAGGCCAGGAAGTTCTTCAGGGAATACGTCAGAAAATTTATTAATAATAGAATTATCATTCAAATCTGACATATTTTTGTTTAAATCTGTGACATGAGCTAAAAAAGCTTGACATCCATTTTTTAATAAATGAAAAACTTTATGGCTTGAGATGACAGTGATTGATTTTAATGGTTTGGTTGCTTGAATTCACATAATAGATTCATTAGGAATATGAAAGCTAATAACCTTACGAAAACAATCAATTTTTCCATGATGAGTAGTTAACCAATCAATTCCTAGAATCACATCAAATGCAAGTATTTTCAATAAAATAAGATCGACAGGTAATGTGAGGGTACCGATTTGAACCAAACAAGATTTATAAATAGTGGATGTAATGAAGGTTTCTCCCAACGGAGTTTCCACAGATAAGTCAAAGTCTAATTTTTTCGGAGTCAAATTTAATCGTTGAACGCAAGTAGGAGAAATAAAAGAATGGGTAGAACCGATATCAAATAAGGTATAGACATCGCTAGAGTTTATGATAAGCTTACCCGTGATGACATCGTTCGGGTTCCTTGCTTTCTGGGAGGTCACAACAAAAGCTCTCCCTTGAACTACTGGTTTTGACTTGTCTGGGATGGTATTTTGTGTCACCGTTCCAACTGGACTTGTCTTCGGTGCACGACAAAATTGGGCTAGGTGACATTCTCTTCCACAATTATAACACGTTTTGGATGGCATCGCGCAGTTTCGACTGATATGTCCCTCCCCTCCGCATTTGAAGCATATGATGTGAGACCCAGAATTTTAAGAAATAAAAGTATTCATTTTTTCTATTTTGATAAATAGTTAAATTGATAAAAGTTTAAAGTTAAGGGTAATATGTGAAAATTTTGCAAACTAAGCAAGTTGATATAAAATATTCGTTGTGTCAGGGAATATTCGATTAGTCGGGGAATATTCTTTTTGTCGGAGAATATCCGTACGACGGTATAATCATTGGTGGACCCCACAATGGGATTATTGTCGGATTGAGAAAACGATAAAAATATTTTTTATTAAAATAACGGCGGAAGTTTTACCGATAAAACTGTTGAACTACTCGGTAGTAAAAGTATAGTAATACGCGTGGTTGTATAGTAGCACACGGTATTGATTATTGATGCTTACGTGAGAAGTCACTCAGTTTTGTTCAATTATTGCTACGATAATTCTGCATAGTATCTCACGTTATTTGATTCAATTATTATCGATATTTTATATATTATTATATCAATAATTGAGATGACAAAGTTATTAAGAATATTATTTGCAATATTAACGATGTCTAGAAGTTCTGCCAAGGAGAGGTTTGGTCACCTAATTGCGCGTCAATAGGGAGAAATCCTTATTGGAAAGCCCCCTCTTTTCTGGGAACGATCTGGTCGATTAATAGTGTGAATAATGATAATCATGATGAGTTTTGTTTTATTAGTATTATTAATGTAATAAAACATAAAAGCTTTTTATATAAAATAGAATACTTTTATAAAGTTATTTGTTTTATTAGACTATAAATAGAATATATGATATTCTATTATGCATAGTGTTTGCATAGTATCCGTATAGTGTTTTCATAGTAAAATCTTTTTATATAAAATAGAATACTTTTATAAAGTTATTTGTTTTATTAGACTATAAATAGAATATATAATATTCTATTATGCATAAGTGTTTGCATAAGTGTCTCGCGATAAGTGTTTACATAGTAAAATCTTTTATATAAAAATAAAATACTTTTATAAAGTTATTCGTTTTATTAGATTATAAATAGAATATATTATATTTTATTTAAAAGATTTTGTTTTATTAGAATATTTTATTAAATCAATATGGACCGTTCGATTAAAAATAAATCAATCTGGATCGTTCATGAATTAGTTACTATTCAGTCCATTCTTCTATAAATAGAAGCTCATTCCTTCATTATTTCTTACGAATTCACTGAAACTCTAGAGAGAGAAATTATAGAGAAAGTTCTTCTTCTGTAATCTCGAGCTTATTTCTTTAGAGTTTAAGAAAACTTTGAGCGTAGAAGATAGTGCAAGTTTTCTTCAAATATATTCCCGCCCTACCAGTTGGAATACTTTTCTTTTTAAGGTAGGGGATATTATTTGTTGTACTCGTAAGGGATATTATTTGTTATACTCGTAAGGGGTATTCTTTCTTTCTTATTCATGAAGAGAACATCTGTTATTCCATTCTTCATTATTCTGTTGGAATAACCTGTATACGCGGACTACCGTATACATGGTGAAATTCTTCTGTTATTCCATTCTTTATTATTATGTTGGAATAACCTGTCTATGCGAAGTACTGCATACATGGTAAAATTCTTCTATTATTCCATTCTTTATTATTCTGTCAGAATATCCTGTTTGTACGTTTATGCATGACCTGGTTCCATTATTTATTATTCTGTTGGAATAACTTGTCTATGTGATTTATCGTATGCCTGGTGAATTCTTCTGTTATTCTATTATTTATTATTCTGTCCGAATATTCTGTCTGTGCATTTACGTATGACTTGGTTCCATTCTTTATTAGTCTGTTGAAATAACCTGTCTATGTCGATTACCGCATGCATGGTAAATGATTCTTCGTATTCATATGAATAATATTTTCATTAAAAAGGGGTTTCTACTAGGGACAGTTTCGTAATTTTTATGACCCTCAAAAATTCTGGAAAAATTTGAAATGATAATGTGATGAGTTTTCTAGATTGTGTCCAAAAATGGCGATTTTTGGATGTATAGATTAAGAGTTATGGATTTTATGGGAAAAGACTATTTTAAAAGTAAACCCTTTTATAATTAACTCCTTGTGGTTAACTTCAAAATTAGTGAATTTTTTATTGGGAGTACATGTATATAACAGGAGTATACGCTATAAAGTTCGGAATATTTGGACAAAAGTACAATTTATGATAAATGTCTAAATATTCAGCAGTTTTAGCCATATGAAAAATAGTAAATGAATTTTAAAAATTTTGAGAAAAATATATGTTCAAGATGGGACTATATTCTGCTAAATCCCAGAAAAGAAATATTTTTGGGACTGATTTGGTATTTTTCATGAAAATGAACTAGTTATGAGTAAATGAATTAAATATGTTATGTTAAGTAATAAAATTGGAAAATAGAATTTTATGGCTTGAGAATCCTATATAGGGTATATGCAGATTTTTGATGAGGGTTTTGATCATTGATGATGAAATCTTATGAGTATGGCATTTTTGAATGATTAAATGCATTATTTGATAAAGTGTAAACAATTGAAATAAATTATTAATAAGTTTAAGAAATTATTAAAATATTTTTATAATATTAATGATATTAGATTATGAGATTATTAAGTGATTGATAACATTTGGTTATTATTGAACGCTGGAAAAATTGTATTATAAATGTTTAATATTTATCCTTTATCTCATTTGATTGAATCTTATATCATTGTCATCATCCTCATATTTATAATATGTTGAAAGTCATATGTGGCCTGTAGTGCATAGATGGACTTGGTATGATTATGACCAGGGATTATTCGGTATAATCATGACCGTAATGTTACAAATGATGGGGAAAAAGTCCTCATTGGCCCATAGTGCATTGATGGATAGTTTTTGGTATGATTATGGCTATGGATTCTCTTCGGCCAAGGGTGCAAAGATGAATTGTTTTATCGCATGATCATAACCGTTGATGAAAACACGATTATCTTTAGCCCGTAGTGCATGAATAATTCGTGGTCGTGATATTAACGAATATCCTTAGCCGTAGTTCATGGATAATTTAGTGATATTGATTGATTATCGAGCTGAGTCTCATCGATGAAATATAAATTCATGTATGTGATATTAACGAATATCCTTGGCCATAGTGCAGGGGTGATTCGATGATGTCGATTATTTATTAAGCTGAGTCTCAGCGATAAAATATTTATTATACACTTTTAATTTGTAGAAGATAGTAGATATCATGCTCTACTTGACTCTTCTAAAATACAGTTGTATGTCTTTGGCATGTAGTGCAAAGATGAATTATTAATGAATTTCTTTGGCCGTAGTGCAAAGATGAATTTATTAGTATGAGTATGAGCAGGAATTCTGATTTTGTATAACCATGATTTTTGATGTTTCAGGTGAAGATAGGTGATGAAAATTATCTTCGTCCTGGTTACGAAGAGGAATTTAGAACCACAATTATTATTATGGACAGGAACTGTTGATTTATTTTACAAGGATAAAACATTGTTGGTGGACTTTTAACAAGGAGAAGATAATAGACCTTATTGTCTATTTGACTCTTTTAATGGATTGCTCGTTCCGCTGCAACTATGGTTGAAAAGTTTTATCATCTACTATATATTCTAAATCTCTGATTTATTAATGATGAAGGCTATTGATGATGTAAATTAGCTTTAGTCGTGATATTCTTTATTGGGCTAGTTGTGCTCACCGTTTTTGCTTCACAATTCTTTTCAGGTAATAAGAGTGTTGCCGGGTCGAGCGGGGATAACAGGGGAATAGAACGGTGGTCTCTAGCTGTGGAGGTTCTCCCTAAACAGTATAGAAAAGTGTGTTGTATTCTATACATCATTTAGTAGTTATATTTGGTGAATCAAATAGGGTGAGGCGAACCCAAGTTTGGAAGGGTGTTTTGCCACTATCATACAAGATGTCTAATGACATACAACCTCGTGTTCTCATAAGACATGGTTGCGCACATCCACTTGTTGAATATATCTACGAGCACTACCTATATGATCTTGGAGTTTATTTGAAATATAATTTTTCCTTGGAGATAACGGATATATTTATATGTCAAGAGAAGACTCACCATTGGAAAGAAGATGATAGTAATCTTCTTGTTTTTCTTTGGGGACTTTTGGGACAACCAGTGATAATTCTGTGGACATATGATATCTATCATAACCTAGACGCATGGCCTCCCATGTACGAAGGTTTCCTTATGCACTTCCCAAAGATTTTAATTTCTAAAACAGTTTTTGACTATACTTTTATGTAAAGTATCATTGTAAGGATGTGGTCGAGACACCATGAGAGTTACATACATTTGTATTAATACTCATAATTAACAGTGGTTGTATTCTATACGACAGTTCAACAGTTGTATAAATGAAGTTTGTATTTAATTTTATAGTGTGATATCTGGCGACTCAGAATGGGTCGTGTGGACCTATTTTGGGGGCGTCACATATGATAGGTGGTCGTTCTCCTTCCTTAACAACGGGTGTTGGTGCTGACGTCTTTCCATCATTGTTGAGTCTCTTCTTCTTAAAATGTCCATTCTTATTGTCTTGGCCATGATTACAACCGAAGTGGTTACCATTTCTGGTATGTTGATTCCCTCCACAATTGTTGTCACCGCTTCGATGACTGCTACCACTGGTATTATCATTTTGCCGGCTACTTTCTCTTAGTTGATTTTACTCGTTATCGCGTTCCAATAATTTAGCCCTATTAACAATATCTGAATACAAACACAGTTTGTGAGAAATTAAGTATTGACGTATCTCGGGTTTTAAACCTCTTAGAAACATCCGCACCATTCTCTCCTCATTATCAACCAAATGAGACGCAAACCGGGACAACTCAGCAAACTTAGCTTCGTACTGTGACACGGTCATATTGTTCTGCTCCAACTTGATGAACTCTACCTCTTTCATGTGACGAATACTTTCGGGAAAGTACTTGTCGTTCAATAGTTCTTGGAACTTCTCCCAAGACATCTTCAGTGCACAGGTTGAGTACGCTTTACCGATTCCCACCAGTAATCTGCCTCTCCTCACAACATAAAGGTGGCAAAGGTAACCTTTTGCTCCTCGAAGCATCCCATGACATCAAATATCTTGGTGATCTGCTTTATCCATGCTTCCGCCTTAAGTGGTTTTGGCTCTCCAATAAACACCGGTGGTCCCAGCTCCTTGAACTGTTTAGTGGTGACCATCCGAGAGTTTCCAGTGTTTCCACCTACATTTTGGACAGGAGCCGCTCTCGCCTGATGTTGTATGACTTGCATAAAGCCTCTGAACATTCCATCATTCATTATTTGGTCAGTGTTGTTGTTTGCATGAGGATTGTCGCCTTCCTGATGCACTTTATCCTGATTATTGATATGTGGAGACTTAACGGTCTCCTGTCCTCCATTGCTATTCTCAACATTCTCGGATGTCATTTTCAGATACTGCCACAAAACAAGGGTTAGTTATCATATCACATATTATCCCTATACTCTGACCGACAAATTAAATATCAAATAAACTTAGGTAGGTCATACTAGCGAAGGAATTCCCCGTCTCTCCCCTCCTAGTTCTTGTCTCACATCTCAGCCAGGGATCATATCCCTAAGCTTTGATACCAACTGTGATGCCCCCAAAATAGGTATACATCACCTATTCTGAGTCGTCAAATACATGGTACAGAATACAAATACAACCTTAAATATACAACATGAGCTGTGAGTTTTAATACAAATATTGTCTTATAGACAGTATTCAAACTCAAAATAAGTCCTCAATACATTTATTATCATACTATTTCATAGAATAGTGAGGACTACTAATGCTATCATCTCGACCGTCACTCCGCTCCCCGACTAGTCCTCGCTTCGTTCTCATTTCTGAAGAGAACAATGAAAGCAAAAGGGTGAGCTCAACTAGCCCAAAGAAGAAATATTATAACTAAGATAATGCGTAATAAATTATCATTAGCCTTCAACAACATTAAAACGATAAAATATAACAAACATCAAGTTTAACTACAGCGGAACAAGCAATTCATTAGAAGAGTCAAGTAGAAAATAAAATCTACTATCTTCTATGATTTAAAAGGTTTTTCATTACTTTTATCGCTAAGACTCAGCTTAATAAATAATCCACATCATCCCTGCACTACGGCCAAGGATATTCATTAGTATCACGATCATAAATTATCCATGCACTACGGGCCAAGGATATTCATGTATTCATCAATGGTCATGATCATGCCAACAACTGTCCATCAATGCACTACGGCCAATGAGGATTTTTACCACATCATTTGTAACATTATGGTCATGATTATATCGAATAATCCCTGGTCATAATCATACCATGTCCATCTATGCACTACAGGCCACAGATGACTTTCAACATAATATAAAGATGAGGATGATGACAATTCAATAAAATAAGTTCAAGAATAAATTTTAAAGATTTATAAGTTAATTTATCCTGAACTCAATAACGTCCAAATTGTCAACATGATACTGCTTTGTGGAGTAAAATTCAAGAATGCTCAAAAGAATATTTCTATGAAAAGATACTGGATGAAGCGCAAATATCAATGATATTCCACTAATTTTATGGAGTATAGAAGCCAAAACTTTAATCAACTAAGTATAATAGAATATATGAAACCGCAAAAGGATTTTTGCCGCCATTCGGTAATCCACGTAGACAAATTATTCCAACATAATAATAAAGAATGGAACTAGGTTATGCGTAACCCGCACAGACAAGATATTCCAACAGAATAATAAAAAATGGAACCAGGTCATGAGTAATCCGCACAGACATGATGTTCCAACAGAATAATAAAGAATGAAACCAGGTCATGAGTAATCCGCATAGACAGGATGTTCCAACAGAATAATAAAGAATGGAAGAACAACAGAATTCACCAGGTATGCGATAGACCGCACATACAGGTTATTCCAACAGAATAATAAAGAATGGAATAACAGAAGAATTTCACCATGTATGCGGTACTTCGCATAGACGGGTTATTCCAACATAATAATAAAGAAGGGAATAACAGAAGCTCTCTTCATGAATACGAAAGAATATTATCCCTTACGAGTACAACAAATAATATCCCTTACCTTAAAAAGAAAAGTATTCCGACTAGTAGGGCGAGGATATTCTTGAAGAAAACTTACACTAATTTCTATGCTCAAAGCTTTCTTAAACTCTAAAGAAATACGCTCAAGATTTAAGAAGGGGAATTCTCTGAACTTCTGGTGTTATTTTCAATTCTAACTAAGCATCCTATTTATAGGAGAATGGAAAGGATACCATGATGTACTATGCAATAAAATATAATATATTCTATTTATAATCAAATAAAACAAAACTTTATAAAAAGTATTTTGTTTTATATAAAAACTTTTTACAATGCAAACACTATGCATGCACTATGCAAACACTATGCATAATAAAATATAATATATTCTATTTAAAATCTAATAAAACAAATAACTTTATAAAAGTATTCTGCTTTATATAAAAAGATTTTACTATCGCAGCACTATGCAAACACTATGCATAATAAAATATAATATATTCTACTTAAAATCTAATAAAACAAATAACTTTATAAAAGTATTACATTTATATAAAAAGTTTTCGTTTTATTACATTTATAATAATAATAAAATAAACTTTATCATCATTATTATAATTCACAATATTAATCGACCGTGTCTTTCCCCGAAAGAGGGGCTTTCGATAAGGATTTCTTCCTATTAAAAGTGCGCATTAGGTGACCAAACCTCTCCTTGTGAACTTCTAGACATCGTTAATATTGCAAATAATAATATTAATAACTTTGTGATCATCTCAATTATTGATTTAATAATATATAAAATATTGACAATAATTGAATCAAATAAAGTGAGATACTATGCAACAATTACTGTAGCAATAATTTAACAAAACTGAGTGACTTCTCACGTAAGGATCAATAATCAATACCGTGTGCTACTATGCAACCACGCGTAATACTGTACTTTTAACACCGGGTGTTTCAACAGTTAACGGTAAAACTTCCGCTCTTATTTTCATAAAGTATTTTTTTCGTTTTCTCAATCCGACAATAATTCCGTTGTGGGGTCCACCAATGATTGTCTTGGTTATACGAATATTCCTGTTAAAAAACGAATATTCCCAAACCAATCGAATATTATATAACAACTTGCGTACGTTGCAAAATTTATAAATATTACCCACAACTATAACATTATATCAAATTCATTCCATAATATTCAAAAATGATATTTATAGAAAATTCATCTTTATTCATAAAAGTTGGGGTCTTACAACCTCCCCTTCTTATGAAATTTTGACCTCGAAATTAGAATACGTACCTGGTATGTCGAAGAGGTAAGGATACCTTGATTTCATTTCAGATTCTAAATCCCAGGTCATTTCCTCAACATCGTGGTTCCTCCACAAAACTTTGACTTGAGGTATAACCTTGGAGCGTAGAACATGTTCCTTCTTATCCAAGATTTTAACAGGAACCTCTTCATACGTTAAATATTCCTCTATTTCATCCGGTTCTAACTCAATAATGTGGTGCGGGTGTTTCACATATTTACGTAACATAGATATGTGAAAAATGTTATGAACACGAGACATACTTGGTGGTAAAGCGAGTTTATAGGCCACAGTTCCTACTCGATCGACGATTAAAAATGGGCCAATGAATCGAGGATTGAGCTTTTCTCTCTTTCCAAATCTCGTAACTCCTTCCCATGGAGCAACACGTAACAACACATGATCTCCAATATCGAATTCTACGTCCTTTCGATAAAGATCAGCATAACTCTTTTGTCGATCTTATGAGGTTTTTATACGTTGTCGTATCATTTGAATCTTTTTCGTAGTCATACGTACCAACTCTGGTCCCAACAACGTTGCTTCACCCACCTCATCCCAGCATACTGGAGAACGACAGTATCTTCCATACAACGCCTCGAATGGAGCTATGCCAATACTTGCTTGATAACAGTTGTTGTAGGAAAACTCCACCAATGGTAAGAACTTGTCCCAACTTCCTTTGACGTCAAGGAAATAGAGTCTTAATAAATCTTCAAGAGTTTGAATAGTCCTCTCCGACTGCCCGTCCGTCTGAGGTATACAACACCCATTCTGAGTCGCCAGATACATGGTACAAAATTCAAATACAACTTTATTTATACAACTGGTGAGCTATCATATAGAATACGACCACAGTTAACTATGAGTTTTAATACAAATGTGTGTAACTC
This sequence comes from Panax quinquefolius, assembly GCA_020205615.1. Classification (NCBI taxonomy): domain Eukaryota; kingdom Viridiplantae; phylum Streptophyta; class Magnoliopsida; order Apiales; family Araliaceae; genus Panax; species Panax quinquefolius. Next base: position 49,676,574 of record CM035171.1, on the reverse strand, counting down.
TCATGGTACCTCGACCACAACCTTACAATGATACTTTACATAAAAGTATAGTTAAAAACTGTTTTAGAAATTAAAATCTTTGGGAAGTGCTCAAGGAAACCTTCGTACATGGGAGGCCATGCGTCTAGGTTATGATAGATATCATATGTCCACTGAATTATCTTTGGTTGACCCAAAAGTCCCTAAAGAAAAACAAGAAGATTACTATCATCTTCTTTCCAATGGTGAGTCTTCTCTTGACATATAAATATCTCCGTTGTCTCTAAGTGAAAATTATGTTTCAAATAAACTCCAAGATCATACAGGTAGTGCTCGTAGATATATTCATCAAGTGGATGTGCACAACCATGTCTTATGAGAACACGAGGTTGTATGTCATTAGACATCTTATATGATAGTGGCAAAACACCCTTCTAAAGTTGAGTTCGCCTCACCCTATTTGATTCACCAAATATAACTACTAAATGTTGTATAGAATAGAACACACTTTTCTATACTATTTAGGGAGAACCTCTACAGCTAGAGACCACCGTTCTATTCCCCTGTTATCCCCGCTCGACCCGGCAACACTCTTACGGCAACACTCTTATTACCTGAAAGGAATTGTGAAGTAGAAGGGTGAGCACAACTAGCCCAGTAAAGAATATCATGACAAAAGATAATTAAATTATTAATAGCTTTCATCAATAATAAATTAGAGATTTAGAACATATGACAGATAATAAAACTTTTCAACCATAGTTGCAGCGGAACGAGCAATCCATTAGAAGAGTCAAATAGACCATAAGGTCTATTATCTTCTTTATGTTAAAAGTCCACCAATAATGTTTTATCCGTATAACATCAATCAACAATTCCTGTGTACGATCATGTGAATAACTCATAATCACAATTGTGATTCTAAATTCCTCTTCGCACCTAGGATGAAGATAATTTGCATCACCTGAAACATAAAAAATTATGGTTATACAAAATCACAATTCCTGCTCATAATCATTAAATCATATTTGCACTACGGCCAAAGATATTCATTATTATCACATCCATGAATTAATATTTTATTGTTGAGACTCAGCTCAATAATTAACCCACATCATCAAATCATCCATGCACTACAGGCCAAGGATATTCTTTAGTATCACGACCACGAATTATCCATGCACTACGGCCAAAGATAATCGTGTTTTCATCAATGGTCCTAATCATGCCATAAAAACAGTTCATCTTTGCACTACGGCCAAAGAGAATCCATAGCCATAATCATACCAAAGACAGTCCATCAATGCACTACGGGCCAATGAGGACTTATTCCACATCATTTGTAACATTACGGTTATGATTATACCGAATAATCCCTGGTCATAATCATACCAAGTCCATCTATGCACTACAGGCCACAAATGACTTTCAACATAATATAAGCATGAGGATGATGACAATATTATAAGCATTAGTCAAACTAAATCAAGGATAAATATTAAAGACTTTAAATTTATCTAAACATTATCAATCACTTAATAAAATCATAATCTAATATTGTTAATATTATAACAATATTTTAATTACTCCTTAAACTTATAAACAATTTAATTAAATTGTTTACACTTTTCCTAATAATGCATTTAATCATTCAAAATGCCATACTCATAAGATTTCATCACCAATAATCAAATTACTCATCAAAAATCTGCATATACCTTATATAGGATTTTCAAGCCATAAAATCCTATTTACCAATTTTTCAACTTCACATAACATATTTAATTCATATGTTTGTAACTAAATAATTTTTATGAAAAATACCAAATCAGTCCCAAAAATTATTATTTTCTAGGATTAAGCAGAATATAGTCCCATATTGAACATATATTTTTTTCGGAATTTTTAAAATTCGTTTACTATTTTTCAAAAATCAATTTCTAATTAATTCCTTAAGAAATAAGCTACCTCAAAGTTAACTCCAGAAATTTCCAAATCTTGGCAGGATCTTACACATGTTAACGTGAGCTTTCAGTTTAAATTTCATGGTCATCGGAGTTATAGAACTCCGGTTATAGCGTTTTCCGTCGGAAAAACCTAAATATTGAAATGGTTATAACTTGCTCATTTTAAGTCGGAATGAGCTCATTTTTGGACAGGAGGTACTTTATACCATATATTTTCATGTCCCATAAAGCCGGAATTTTTCTGACACTTTAAGTGGCCGAAAATGCCCTTTTAAATTTTCTGGCAGTAACTTTTTGGCACTTTTCAGTTTTTGACTCCTTTACTAAAATCAGTCCACAAGAAAATCTACAACACCTTTTCTAGTGATTCCACTTGGATAAGTTAGAAAACTCATAGATCTAACTCTAGAACTTGACCACACTCAAAAATTTGAAATATAATAGGAGATATGGTCAATTGAATTTCATACTCCATTTTTACCAAAATCTGATTTTCAACCCTTTGTGATTTCTAAGAAACTTTCATGTTTTCACATAATAACCAACATAACTCATCATGACAATGACATAATAATTCAATAAAACAAGTTCAAGAATAAGTTTTAATGATTTATAAGTTAATTTATCCTGAACTCAATAATGTCAAAATTGTTAACATGATACTACTTTGTGGAGTAAAATTCAAGAATGCTCAGAAGAATATTTCCATGAAAAGATACTGGATGAAGCGCAAATATCAAGTATATTCCACTAATTTCATGGAGTATAGAAGTCAAAGTTTTAACCAATTGAGTATAATAAAGAATGGAATAACAAAAGAAATCACCAGGCATGCGATAAACTGCACAGGCAGGTTATTCCAACAGAATAATAAATAACGGAACCGGTCCGGCGTAAAACGAACAGACATGATATTCCAACAGAATAATAAAGAATGGAACCAGGTCCGGCGTAAAATGCATAGACAGGATATTCCAACCGAATAATAAAGACTGGAACCAGGTCCGACGTAAAACGCACAGACATGATATTCCAACAGAATAATAAATAATGAAATAACAGAAGAATTTCACCAAGTATAGGGTAGCCCGCGTATACAGGTTATTTCAACAGAATAATAAATAATGCAATAACAAAAGTTCTCTTCATGAATACAAAAGAAATAATACCCCTTACCATAAAAGAAACTAAATATAAGAGCAGGGAAGTAGTAGAATACTTTTCTATAGTTTCTCTATATTTTCTCTCTCTAGAGTTTCAGTGAATTCTAAAGAAATAATGAAAGAATGAGCTTCTATTTATAGAAGAATGGACTGCATAGTAACTCATTCATGAACAGCCCAGATTGATTTACTTTTAAACGGACGGTCCATATTGGTGTACTATTAAAACTTAAAGTAACGGTCCATACTGATTTACTATTAAAACTTTAAACCAGCGATCCATATTGATTTACTATTATAACTATCCACCAAATGATCCATATTGATTTACTATTATATCTTCAACCAACGATCGAAAAAAATTAGCACATCTCCCCATGGACTAATATTGTACCCAAAAATAATTTGGAATGAAAAGAAATATATTTTACGGGTGAATAGTACTCCGTGAATAGTAACTCGTGAATAATAACTAGTGAATAGTAACTCGTGAATAATAACTCATGAATAGTAACTCATGAATAATAACTCGTGGATAGTACTCCGACGCGAAAAGTGTCCCGAATACCCGATTGAACAATACTGAGCGACTTCTCACATAAGCATCAATAATCAATCTGGTATCTACTACTATTCAACCACGCGCGTATTCTTGTACTTTTTAACACGGTGTTTCAACAGTTAACGATAAAACTTTCGCCGTTATTTTCATAAAAGTATTTTTATCATTTTCTCAATCGCATAATAATTACATTGTGGGGTCCACCAATGATTATACTTGGTCATCGAATATTCCCAAAAAAAGAAATATTCCCCACTAATAAATTCTTAATATTTTATATCAACTTGCTTACTTTACAAAAAAAATTCACATATTACCCTTAACTTTAAACTTTTATCAATTTAACTATTTACCAAAATAGAAAAATTGAATACTTTTATTTCATAAAATTCGGTCTCACAATCACCCTCCTAATGAAATTTCGCCCTCGAAATTTACGTCGTACGATATTCAAGAGATGAGAATACCTTGCTTTCTTTTCGGATTGTACCTTCTTCGTTATATCCTCTCATATCATGATTTTCCATTTCTCATCTCCCGTATTTGAGATATCATTCTAGAATATATCTTCAAAACAAAGGTTAATTGACATATCATAATTTGTCGACTTATCAAGTAAACAATTTTAGCTTAGGTAAGTCACACACTAGCGAAGTATATAACTCGTCTCTCCCTCCTAGTTCTAGACTCTTATCTCATTGAAAATCATATCCTAAGCTCGATACCAACCGTGGCGCCCCCCCAAAATTAGGTATACAGCACCCATTCTGAGTCGTCAAATACATGGTACAAAATTCAAATACAACTTCATTTATACAATTGTTAAGGTATCGTATAGAATACGACCACAGTTAACTATGAGTTTTAATACAAATGTTGGTAACTCTCATTGTACCTCGACCACAACCTTACAATGATACTTTACATAAAAGTATAGTTAAAAACTGGGTTAGAAATTAAAATCTTTTGGAAGTGCTCAAGGAAACCTTCAAACATGGAAGGCCATGCGTCTAGGTTATGATAGATATCATATGTCCACTGAATTATCCTTGGTTGACCCAAAAGTCCCCAAAGAAAAACAAGAAGATTACTATCATCTTCTTTCCAATGGTGAGTCTTCTCTTGACATATAAATATCTCCGTTGTCTCCAAGTGAAAATTATGTTTCAAATAAACTCCCGGATCATACGGTGGTGCTCGTTAGATATATTCAATGAGTGGATGCGCATGACCATGTCTTATGAGAACACGAGGTTATATGTCATTAGACATCTTGTATGATAGTGGCAAAACACCCTTCTAAAGTTGGATTCGCCTCACCCTATTTGATTCACCAAATATAACTACTAAATGTTGTATAGAATACAACACACTTTTCTATACTGTTTAGGGAGAACCTCTACAGGTAGAGACCACCGTTCTATACTTTTCTATACTGTTTAGGGAGAACCTCTACACACTTTTCTATACTGTTTAGGGGCAATACTCTTACGGCAACACTCTTATTACCTAAAAGGAATTGTGAAGCAGAAGGGTGAGCACAACTAGCCCAGTAAAGAATATCATGACTAAAGATAATTAAATTATCAATAGCTTTCATCAATAATAAATTAGAGATTTAGAACATATGACAGATAATAAAACTTTCTAACCATAGTTGCAGCGGAACGAGCAATTTATTAGAAGAGTCAAATAGACCATAAGGTCTATTATCTTCTCTATGTTAAAAGTCCACCAATAATGTTTTATCCGTGTAACATCAATCAACAATTCCCGTCCGCGATCATGTGAATAACTCATAATCACAATTGTGATTCTAAATTCCTCTTCGCACCTAGGACGAAGATAATTTTCATCACCTGAAATATCAAAAATCATGGTTATACAAAATCACAATTCCTACTCGTAATCATTAAATCATCTTTGCACTACGGCCAAAGATATTCATTATTATCACATCCATGAATTAATATTTCATTGCTGAGACTCAGCTTAATAATTAACCCACGTCATCGAATCATCCATGCACTACAGGCCAAGGATATTCTTTAGTATCACGACCACAAATTATCCATGCACTACGGCCAAAGATAATCGTGTTTTCATCAACGGTCCTGATCATGCCATAAAATAATTCATCTTTGCACTAGGGCCAAAGAGAATACATAGCCATAATCATACCAAAAACTGTCCATCAATGCACTATGGGCCAATGAGGACTTTTTCAACATCATTTGTAACATTACGGTTATGATTATACCGAATAATCCCTGGTCATAATCATACCAAGTCCATCTATGCACTACAGGCCACATATAACTTTCAACATAATATAAGCATGAGGATGATGACAATATTATAAGCATTAGTCAAACTAAATCAAGGATAAATATTAAAGACTTTAAATTTATCTAAACATTATCAATCACTTAATAAAATCATAATCTAATATTGTTAATATTATAACAATATTTTAATCACTCCTTAAACTTATAAACAATTTAATTTAATTGTTTACACTTTTCCTAATAATGCATTTAATCATTCAAAATGCCATACTCATAAGATTTTATCACCAATAATCAAATTACTCATCAAAAATCTGCATGTACCTTATATAGGATTTTTAAGCCATAAAATCCTATTTACCAATTTTTCAACTTCACATAACATATTTAATTCATATGTTTGTAACTAAATCATTTTTATGAAAAATACCAAATCAGTCCCAAAAATTATTCTTTTCTGTTATTAAGCAGAATATAGTCCCATATTGAACATATATTTTTCTTAGAATTTTTAAAATTCATTTACTATTTTTCAAAAATGAATTTCTAATTAATACCTTAAGAAATTAACTACCTCAAGGTTAACTCCAGAAATTTCCAAATCTTGGCAGGATCTTACACATGTTAACGTGAGCTTCTAGTTTAAATTTCATGGTCATCGGAGTTATAGAACTCCGGTTATAGCATTTTCCGTCGGAAAAACCTAAATATTGAAATGGTTATATCTTGCTCATTTTATGTCGGAATGAGCTCATTTTTGGACAGGAGGTACTTTATATCGTATATTTCATGTCCCAAAAGGCCGAAATTTTTCTCACAATTTAAGTGGCCGAAAATGCCCTTTTAAATTTTTTGGCAGTAGCTTTTTGGCACTTTTCAGTTTTTGACTCCTTTACAAAAATCAATCCACACGAAAATCGACAACACCTTTTCTAGTGATTCCACTTGGATAAGTTAGAAAACTCATAGATCTAACTCTAGAACTTGACCACACTCCAAAAATTCAAAATATAATAGGAGATATGGTCAATTGAATTTCATACTCCATTTTTACCAAAATCTGATTGTCAACCCTTTGTGAATTCTATGAAACTTTCATGTTTTAACATAATAACCAACATAACTCATCATGACAATGACATAATAATTCAATAAAACAAGTTCAAGAATAAGTTTTTAAGATTTATAAGTTAATTTATCCTGAACTCAATAATGTCCAAATTGTCAACATGATACTACTTTATGGAGTAAAATTCAAGAATGCTCATAAGAATATTTCCATGAAAATATACTGGATGAAGCACAAATATCAATGATATTCCACTAATTTCATAGAGTATAGAAGTCAAAGTTTTAACCAAATGAGTATAATAAAGAATGGAATAACAAAAGAAATCACAAGGTATGCGATAGACCGCACAGGCAGGTTATTCCAACAGAATAATAAATAACGGAACTAGGTCTCAAATGAAAAAGCATGCATGACGGGATATTCAACATAATAATAAAGAATGGAACCGAGTCGATGTAAAAGCGCACAAACATGATATTCCAATGCGGAATAATAAAGACTAGAACCGAATTCCCACAAAAACGCTCGAATGATATTCAATGAATAATAAAGAATGAAATAACAGAAGAATTTTACCAAGTATAGGGTAGCCCGCGAATACAGTTTATTCCAATAGAATAATAAATAATGGAATAACAGAAGTTCTCTTCATGAATACAAAAGAAATAATACCCCTTACCGTAAAAGAAACTGAATATAAGAGTAGGGAAGTAGCAGAATACTTTTCTATGGTTTCTCTATAATTTCTCTCTCTAGAGTTTCAGTGAATTCTTAAGAAATAATGAAAGAATGAGCTTCTATTTATAGAAGAATGGACTGCATATTAACTAATTCATGAACGGTCCAGATTGATTTACTTTTAAACGGACGGTCCATATTGGTGTACTATTAAAACTTAAAGTAACGGTCCATACTGATTTACTATTAAAACTTTAAACAAGCGATCCATATTGATTTACTATTATAACTATCCATCAGCGGTCCATATTGATTTACTATTATATCTTCAACCAATGGTCTAAAAAATTAGCACATCTCCTCATGGACTAATATTGTACCCAAAAATAATTTGGACCGAAAAGAAATATATTTTACGGGTGAATAGTACTCCGTGAATAGTAACTCATGAATAGTAACTCATGAATAATAACTCGTGAATAGTAACTTGTGAATAGTAACTCATGAATAGTAACTCATGAATATTAACTTGTGAATAATAACTCATGAATAGTAACTCGTGAATAGTAACTCATGAATAGTAACTTGTGAATAGTACTCCGACATGAAAAGTGTCCCGAATACCCGATTGAACAATACTGAGTGACTTCTCACATAAGCATCAATAATCAATATTGTGTACTACTATGCAACCACGCGTATTATTGTACTTTTAACACCGGGTGTTTCAACAGTTAACGGTAAAACTTCCACCGTTATTTTCATAAAGTATTTTTATCGTTTTCTCAATCCGACAATAATTCTGTTGTGGGGTCCACCAATGATTGTACCGTCGTACGAATATTCCCCGACAAAACGAATATTTTATATCAACTTGCTTACTTTGCAAAAAAATAATTCACATATTACCCTTAACTTTAAACTCTTATCAGTTTAACTATTTACCAAAATAGAAAAATTGAATACTTTTATTTCATAAAATTCGGGGTCTCACATAAATCGTAAATTCGTGCCCATAGCTTTCTGTAAACTAACCCAAAATCGTTAAGTGAATCTTGGGTCTCGATCAGAAACTATGGATACTGGCATACCATGCAGTCTTACAATTTCATTTATGTAAATTCAAGCAAGATGTTAAAGTGTATAAGTTTCTCGTATTGGTAAGAAATGAGCAGACTTGGTCAATCTATCAACAATGACCCAAATCGCATCTATGCCTTGAGAAACCTTAGGAAGATCAGTAACGAAATCCATGGTAATGTGCTCCCACTTCCATTCTAGAATTTCAAGTGGTTGCAATGGACCTTTTGGCACTTGATGCTCCGCCTTGACTCGTTGACAAGTTAGACACCTTGAGATAAACAATGCTATCTCTCTCTTCATATTGCTCCACCAAAATGTATGACAAAGATCACGATACATTTTGGTACTCCCGAGATGGATTGTAAAGCGGTGTGTTGTGCACCTCCATCATGATTTTATACTTTAAATCGTGGTCGTTAGAGCACAAAGTCCGGAGTTGACTCAAGTATTCCTTCTTCATCAATTTTTGCTTCCTTATAGCACCTTCTTGCACTTTTTCCTCATACACATCAGCCTGTGTCCGTAGCTTGGCAGCTTTTAACTTTAACTTTATCGATTAAAGTCGGTTCTACTCGTATATTCGCCATCATCACATGGGTCCCCAGAGTCTTTAACTCTATCTCAATCCTTTGCAAGTCACACAAAATGGGCCTTTGCGTTGACAATATTGCACTCGTACCTGCATATGATCTTCTACTAAATGCGTCAGCTACCACGTTCGTTTTTCCAGGATTGTATTGGATTGTATGATTATAATCTTTCGACAGTTCAAGCCAACGTCGTTGTCGCATATTGAGTTCCTTTTGGGTGAAGAAATATTTGAGGCTTTTGTGATCCGTAAAGATCTCCACTTTCTCCCCATACAAGTAATCCCTCCAAATTTTAAGTGCAAAGACAACAACTGCCAACTCTAGATCATGAGTAGGATAATTCCTCTCATATTCTTTGAGTTGTCGAGAGGTATAGGCTATGACTTTCCCATATTCCATGAGAACACATCCTAACCCTTTGCCCGATGCATCACTGTAGATGAAAAATCCCTCCGAGCCAGATGGTATTCTCAGAACAGGTGCTGAAATGAGTCTCCTTTTGAGTTCTTGAAAACTCTTCTCACATTCCACGCTCTAACCGAATTTTATATCTTTTCGAGTTAGCTGAGTTAATGGAGTAGAGATTCGAGAAATCCCTTCCACGAATCTCTGATAATAACCAGCTAATCCGAGAAAGCTATGTACTTCGGTCACTGATTTAGGTTGCTCCCAGCTTTGAATAGCTTCAATCTTTGCCGGGTCAACAGATATTTCATAACTTGATACTACGTGCCAAGGAATGCTACTTCCTCAAGCTAGAACTCACATTTCTTCAACTTGGCATAAAGCTTGTTTTCACGAAGCTTTTGGAGTATCAACCTCAAGTGTTGCTCATGATCTTCACGACTTTTGGAATATATGAGGATGTCATCAATAAAGGCGATCACAAAGTGATCCAAATATTCCTTGAATACCCGGTTCATCATATCCATGAAGGCAGCAGGAGCATTAGTCAATCCAAAAGACATGACTAAAAATTCATAGTGCCCGTCTCGAAGTTCGAAGGCGCCTTTGGAATATCCTCAGTTTTAACCTTCAGCTGATGATATCCAGAATGAATATCGATCTTTGAAAAGAATTGTGCTCCTTGCAACTGGTCAAACAGGTCATCAATGCGAGGTAACGGATACCTATTCTTGATGGTGACATGGTTCAATTCCCGATAGTTAATACAAAGTCGCATACTCCCATCTTTCTTCCTCACGAATAGAACAGGAGCACCCCAATGAGATGTACTAGGACGAATGAAACCAATGTCTAACAATTCCTGTAATTGGGTCTTTAACTCCTGAAGTTCAATAGGAGCCATTCGATAGGGGGCTTTGGAAATGGGTTTTGTACCGGGTTTCAGGTCGATACAAAATTCAATTTCACGCTCTGGGGGTAGGCTAGGAAGTTCTTCAGGGAATACGTCAGGAAATTTATTAACAATAGAAATATCATTCAAATCTGACGTATTTTTGTTTAAATCTGTCACATGAGCTAAGAAAGCTTGACATCCGTTTTTCAATAAACGAATAGCTTTATGGCTTGAGATGACAGTGATTTATTTTAATGGTTTGGTTGCTTGAATTCGCATAATAGGTTGGTTAGGAATATGAAATCTAACAACCTTACGAAAACAATCAAATTTTGCATGATGAGTAGTTAACCAATCAATCCCTAGAATCACATCAAAGGAAAGTATTTTCAATGAAATAAGATCGACAGGTAATTTAAGGGTACCGATTTGAACCAAACAAGACTTATAAACAGTGGATGTAATAAAGGTTTCTCCCAACGGAGTTTCCACAGATAAGTCAAAGTGTAATTTCTCCGGAGTCAAATTTAATCGTTGAGCGTGTGATAACCCGAGATTTTGAATAATGAAATTTTACGAATAATTTTTTTTAATTAATATTAATATTGATTATTAATTTTTTGACAAGTTTCTGTGTTACGAGTCTCGAGAAGGTTAATTTGTGTATTGACTAATAAATTTAGAGTAGAGTTGTGCTTAACAAGATTAGAAACCCTAACCCTAATTTCTGGATAGGGATTCGATAGAAAATATAATCAAAATAATTATATTAATATGTATGTGTTCGTACCGTATAGAATTTTTGACCAAAGATAGATCGGATAAGGTTTAAAATTAATAAACCCTAATAAGAGATTAGAAACCCTACCGCATAGTTAGAAACCCTAATCGAAAGCTGGGAAACCCTAATTTCATATTCGGGATTTCTAAACCCTAATTAGGCAACCTTAATCCTAATTGGAAGGCCTAATATATTTATTAAACACTAATGTGATTAGGAAACCCTAATTATAATTTGGAAATTTTATTTTTTCTAATTAAAACCCTAATTTTAAATTCGAAAAATCCTAAACCCTAATTAGGAAACCCTAATCCTAATTAACAAGCCTAAAGTGATTGGAATGTGTTAATATAATTAGGAAACCCTAATTATACTTTAGAAATATTAATTTCTATTTAAAACCATAATTACATTTTTGAAATTCTTAATTTTCTATTTTAAACCATAATAAGAAAATCCTAGAATTGGATGTTTTAAAATCTAAGGGTTAGAACCTTAGGGTTAAACCCTAAGGGTTAAAAGCTAAGGGTTTGTGCAAATTCCAAGTATGCCATTAAATTTATTTTGCTAATGACCAAAATGCCCTTTTAGTTTATTTTAATATGTAACTTGCAAAATGTGCTAGCAACTTTAGTGGTTGAACCACTACTTTGACTTGGTGACCCAAATCTGCAGCCAATCAGCCGAAAATCTCAGCCTAGCAACAACATAAGCAATATATATAGAATTAAAGAGAGAGAAAGTTCATTTACATGCTCAATTTTTCTCTTGCTCTCACCAACTCTCTCTCTCTCTCTCTCCTAAACCAACGAAATACATAAGTAGATCAGTCATATAATCAGTTACTTGATCACCTAGATCAGATTAGGAAGATCAAGATCAAAGATCTAGCAAGAAGGTATAAACCCTAAAACCTAATTTGATCTTGTACGCTTAGATAAATTTCATGTTTTTGTGTTTAGCATCTTGCTAATGGATGTTTTATGAAGATCGATGATGATCTATCATGAATCCATAGCATCAAAGTGCTTTAAAAATGAAGTTTTCAAAATTTGTTCTTGAGCAATTTTTGTGGTCTGACAAGAAATGTCAGTGGCCACAGATCATTGCTCATTTACTATTTTTGTTGTTTTAAGTTTTGGATTTGTAGCCTAGTAGGTGGTCTTTAATTTACAAGTGGTAGTATAGTCATTTGATGTCCAGATATCATTTTATTCATGGTCAAACATCGTTGACCGAGCTTGATCGGTTGATTTATGGGTAACCCAAAAATTTGAAAACCTAGTCTGACAAGCTTTTATAACGAGTAGATCTGTCAGATTGAAAGTGTTTTATTGTGTTTGTTGTATTCAGATTGTAGCCTGTAAAGTGGACTATAGCTTCTGGCCTTTAGACACCTTAAATTACAAAAAGATCAAATATAGTAGATGGTCAAACTTGGCTTGACGATCACGATGGCGCTTCGGAAAACCCGAATCAAGATTTAGCGATTTTTCGACGACATTTGGTCATCCCATAGATTGTGATTCTGTTGTTGTTGAACTTTTCTGCTAATGTATCTACGTTCCTTGACATATGTACTAGATCTATGAACCAAGAAACCACCAATAGAGGGATCAGAACTAAGCTAACAATGAACCACAAAATGATACCTCACGACTGTCTGGGTTTCTGGGTTACCCAGAAAACCAAGATTAAGTCTGACAGTGACTTTGAGAGGCAAGATCTAATTGTTTGTTTGTTGTATGACCATGATTTGGATTGGATATTGTAGAGTTACATTTCCACTTTAATGATCGACATCTAAGGTAGCTTTCGAGCGTGAATGTATAGAAAATTATACACGCGGTCAAACCACGTGACCTTAAATCTTGCCAATGTCGGTGTTCTTGAGGCTCAAGAACACCAACAATGACGCCTAGTCTCGCTTAAAGGACTACTGACGATGGTTTTAATATTTTTATTTTACCTATATTCGGAAATTATTTAAAAATAGAAATAAATTATAAAATTACTAAAAATGGTTTTAAAAATCATTTTAAATTACGAAAAAAACTTTTAATTATTTAGGATATTTTTCATTAATAATTATAATAATTTAGATATTAATGATATTTAATTTATTGAATTAGTGTATTAAATAAATTAGAGAAAAATGATTTCATATTATGAAAAATTATTTTAAATAAGAATAATGTATTTAAAAATTTAGAGTTATAAAATATAACTTTTAATATTTTTGGAGAATTTTTATTAATAAATTAATATTAATGATATTAGATTTATTTAATTATTAAATTAAATAAATAAGATAAAATGATTTTATTGATTTAAAAATCATTTTAAATAAGAATAAAGTGTTTAAAAATATTTTGAATTATAAAATATATATTTCAATATTTTTTGGAGAATTCTCATTAATAAAATAATATTAATGATATTAGATTTATTTAATTATTATATTAAATAAATATATTAAAAATGGTTTTATTGATTTAAAAATCATTTAAAAATGAGAAAAATGATTTAAAAATATTTTAAGTTATAATTAATGACTTTAAATATTTGGATAATAATTTAATTAATATTTAGATATTAATGGCAACGATTTAAAAATGATTTTAATTATTTTAAAAATCATTTAAGTAGAATATTAATGATTTAAAAATATTTTAAGTTATTAATAATAACTTTAATATTTTGACAAGTATCTTATTAATATTTTTATATTATTAAATATTAATGATAATAAGATTATTTGATAATTAAATCATTTAAAAATGATTTAAATGTTTGAAAAATTATTATAAATTATAAGAATTGTTTATAAATTAATAAAAGCTTCCGAAAAACATTATAAATTATATATGACTTATCTAACTTAATATTGAAGCTTAGAAACCGAATTTAATTGACAATAAATGTGTTAATTGTCGGATAGGGTGACCAAAACACCGAGAATGGACCGAAGTCCAACCAGACCAAACTAGTTAGATTTTTTAAGTGTTTATATAGTTATAAACACTGATGTGACTATGTGGTAATGTGTCTAGGAGAAGATTTACTGTGAATTACTATGTTGTGTGTTATGAAATATTGTGCTAATTGTGAGACCGATATTATTGGTTATAGGTCTTTCAAACGCAGATAAGTTTATTGTGTAGCTGTAATAAATGCGGAAGGCATGTTTCCTAAATCAACTTGAGTTACTATTTTTCAAGCATTGTAGTGAATAATTATTGATAGTTATTCACATCTATAATGATTGTTGTAATTTGTATGTAGTGAAATTGAATAATGTTCTATTATATGAACTATTTATAAATCTTGTCTTAGCTAATTGTTTTGGCGAGACTAATATTTGTTAAAGTATGAAATATTATGAACATAATTGTTATCGAAAGATCTATGCCATCGATTTCGGCTAGAATAGTATTGTTATTAATTATTGAAATCATAGTGTTTCTTTGCAAGTAATCCAAACCATATTGTTGTGGTACGGACTCGTGAAGTAAGACTGAGATGAATAAATTTTAATGTCGTAAATCGACCTATGCGCTATTGTTGAGTATTATGCATAATATAGGGTACAAAAGAGTTGGCCACTCCAGGTACTTGCAGAAGAGTATAGTTTAGTTTTTATAACAAATTTATATTCTTGTGGAAATTTAGTTTTAATAAACTAAATTATTCCTCTATTAGTTCATGATCCTCTGTGATCACTCAGCATGAAATCTGGGTATATCTCACTTCATTAAAGATCGTTGTAGTATTGATAATTCCTTTTATTCAATTGAATATTATTGAATCTTTGAAAGAATTATACTCTTTCATATCAGATATGTTATTTAGTATGAAATAGTAGAAAGTTTTATTATTGAGATTAAATTATTATTCCGCTATCTTGAAATCGTTTGATTGTTGCTGAAGTTATATACAAGCTAGACTCTTCTATTCATGATTTATATATCATTTATTGTATATCTTAACTTGCGGGGCAAACTTGTTGCTCACCCTTGCTAAATAAAATATTTCAGCTAGGAACGATGAGGCCAGCGGGGCTAAACAGAACAAAGGCAAAGGCATAGTGCTGGAGTATTTTTATGTTAAGCATATTTACTAAGTTGTTTTGTAAACCCTTTTTGTATATCTTGGTGATCTGCTTTATCCATGCTTCCGCCTTAAGTGGTTTTGGCTCTCCAATAAACTACGGTGGTCCCAGCTCCTTGAACTATTTAGCGATGATTGAGTCAAGAGTTTCCGATGTTTTCCATCTACATTTTGGGCAGAGAACCGCTCTGCTTTGATGTTGCATTACTTGCATAAAGCCTCTGAACATTCAATCATTTATCATTTGGTCAATGATGTTGTTTGTATGAGGATTATCACCTTCCTGATGCACATTATCCTGATTTTCGATATGTGGAGACTCAACGGTCTCATGTGCTCCATTGCTATTCTCAACATTCTCGGATGTCATTTTCAGATACTACCACAAAACAAGGGATAGTTATCATATCACATATTATCCCTATACTCTGAACGACAAATTAAATATCAAATAAACTTAGGTAGGTCATACTAGCGAAGAATTCCCCATCTCTCCCCTCCTAGTTCTTGTCTCACATCTCGGCCGGGGATCATATCCTAAAGCTTTGATACTGTTGTGATGCCCCCAAAATAGGTATACATCACCTATTCTAAGTCGCCAAATACATGATCTGAGAATACAAATACAACCTTAAATATACTGACATGAAATTTGTGAGTTTTAATACAAATATTGTCTTCAGATGTATTCAAACTCAAAATAAGTCCTCAATACATTTATTATCACACTATTTCATAGAATAGTGAGGACTTCTAATGCTATCATCCGGACCGTCACTCCGTTCCCAGACTAGTCCTCGCTACGTTCTCATTTCACAAGAGAACAATGAAAGCAAAAGGGTGAGCTCAACTAGCCCGATAAGAAATATTATGACTAAGATAATGCGAAATAAATTATCATTAGCCTTGACAGATGTTAAACCGATAAAATATAACAAACATCAAGTTTAATGCTGCAGAGAACAAGCAATCCATTAGAAGAGTCAAGTAGAAAATAAAATCTACTATCTTATATGATTTAAAAGGTTTTTCATTACTTTTATCATTTGAGACTCGACAATAAATAATCCACATCATCCTTGCACTTTCGACCAGGATATTCATTAAGTATCACGACGATAAATTATCCATGCACTACGGGTAGAGGATATTCGTGTATTCATCAATGGTCATGATCATCATGCCGATAACTATCCATCAATGCACTACTGACGATGAGGATTTTTACCACATCATTTGTAACATTACGGTTAATGATTATCTTAGAATAATCCTTGGTCATAATCATACCAAGTCCATCTATGCACTACAGGCCACAGATGACTTTCAACATATTCTAAACATGAGGATGATGATAATTAAATAAAATAAATTCAAGAATAAATTTTAATGATTTATAAGTTAATTTATCATGAACTCAATAACGTCCAAATTGTCACTATGATACTATTTTGTGGAGTAAAATTCAAGAATGCTCAAAAGAATATGTCCATGAAAAGATATTGGAAGAAGCGCAAATATCAAGGATATTCCACTAATTTCATGGAGTATAGAAGCCAAAACTTTAATCAACTGAGTATAATAGAATATATGAAATCGCAAATGGATTTTTGCCGCCATGCGGTAATCCACGTAGACAGATTATTCCAGCGGAATAATAAAGAATGGAACCAGGTCATGCGTAACCCGCAAAGATAGGATATTCCAACAGAATAATAAAAAATGGAACCAAGTCATGCGTAATCCGCACAGACAGGATGTTCCAACAGAATAATAAAGAATGGAACCAGATCATGCGTAATCCGCATGCATGGGGATGTTCAACGAGAATAATAATGAATGGAATAATCTGAAATTCACGAGGCGTGTGATAGGCCATACATAGACGAGTTATTCTAACAGAATTAGAAAGAATGGAATAATAGAAGAACCTTAGAGTTAAACCCTAAGGGTAAAAACCTAAGGGTTTGTGCAAATTCCAGGTATGCCATTAAATTTATTTTGCTAATGACCAAAATGCCCTTTTAGTTTATTTTAATATGTAACTTGCAAAATGTGCTAGCAACTTTAGTGGTTGAACCACTACTTTGACTTGGTGACCCAAATATGCAGCCAATCAGCCGAAAATCTCACCTAACAACAACATAAGCAATATATATAGAATCAAAGAGAGAGAAAGTTCATTTACATGCTCAATTTTTCTCATGCTCTCACCAACTCTCTCTCTCTCGCTCTCCTAAACCAACAAAATACATAAGTAGATCAGTCATATAATCAGTTACTTGATCACCTAGATCAGATTAGGAAGATCAAGATCAAAGATCTAGCAAGAAGGTATAAACCCTAAAACCTAATTTGATCTTGTATGCTTAGATAAATTTTGTGTTTTGTGTTTAGAATCTTGCTAATTGATGTTTTATGAAGATCTATGATTATCTATCATGAATCCATAGCATCAAAGTGCTTTAAAAATGAAGTTTTCAAAATCTATTCTTGAGCAATTTTTGTGGTCTGACAAGAAATGTCAGTGGCCACAGATCATTGCTCGTTTACTATTATTGTTGTTTTAAGTTTTAGATTTGTAGCCTAGTAGGTGGTCTTTAATCAGCAAGTGGTAGTATAGTCATTTGATGTCCAGATATCATTTTATTCATGGTCAAACATCGTTGACCGAGCTTGATCGGTTGATTTCTGGGTAACCCAAAAATTTGAAAACCTAGTCTGACAAGCTTTTATAACGAGTAGATCTGTCAGATTGAAAGTGTTTTATTGTGTTTGTTGTATTCAGATTGTAGCCTGTAAAGTGGACTATAGCTTCTGGCCTTTAGACACCTTAAATTATCAGCAGATCAAATATAGTAGATGGTCAAACTTGGCTTGACGATCACGATGGCAGTTTCTGGAAAACCCAGAAATAGTAGAAGCAATTTTTCTGACAGCATTTGACTGTCCCATAGATTGTGATTCTATTGTTGTTGAACTTTTCTGCTAATGTATATACGTTCCTTGACATATGTACATGATCTATGAACCAAGAAACCACTAATAGAAGGATCAGAACTAAGCTAACAATGAACCACAAAATGATACCTCGCGACTGTCTGGGTTTCTGGGTTACCCAGAAAACCAAGATTAAGTCTGACAGTGACTTTGAGAGGCAAGATCTAATTGTTTGTTTGTTGTATGACCATGATTTGGATTGGATATTGTAGAGTTACATTTCAACTACATGATCAGCGTCTAAGGTAGCTCAGAACGTGAATGTACATAAAATTATACACGGTCAAACCATGACCCTTGTACTGCCGGCTGTCAGTGTTCTTGAGGCTCAAGAACACCAACAACGACGCTTAGTGTCGCTAAAGGGCTACAACGACGGTTTTTAATATTTTTATTTTCTGAATATTTCGGAAATTATTTAAAAATAGAAATAAATTATAAAAATTACTAAAAATGGTTTTGAAAATCATTTTAAATTCTGAAAAATAACTTTTAATTATTTGGGATATTTTTCATTAATAATTATAATTATTTGGATATTAATGATATTTAGTTTATTTAATTAGTGTATTAAATAAATTAAAGAAAAATAATTTAATATTATGAAAAACATTTTAAACAAGAATAATGTATTTAAAAATATTTTGAGTTATAAAATGTAACTTTTAATATTTTTGGAGAATTTTCATTAATAAATTAATATTAATGTTATTAGATTTATTTAATTATTAAATTAAATAAATAAGATAAAAATGATTTTATTGATTGAAAATTATTTTAAATAAGAATAAAGTGTTAGAAAATATTTTGAATTATAAAATATATATTTCAATATTTTTCGAGAATTCTCATTAATAAAATAATATTAATGATATTAGATTTATTTAATTATTAAATTAAATTAATTAATTAAAATGGTTTTATTGATTTAAAAATCATTTGAAATGAGAAAATGATTTTAAAATATTTTAAGTTATAATTAATGACTTTTAATATTTGGATAATAATTTCATTAATATTTAGATATTAATGGTGATGATTTAAAAATGATTTTAATTATTTTAAAAATCATTTAAGTAGAATATTAATGATTTAAAAATATTTTAAGTTATTAATAATAACTTTAATATTTTGACATGTATGCTATTAATATTTTTATATTTTAAATATTAATGATAATATGATTATTTGATAATTAAATCATTTAAAAATGATTTAAGTGTTTGAAAAATTATTATAAATTATAATAATTGTTTATAAATTATTAAAAGCTTCCAAAAAATATTATAAATTATATATGACTTATCTAAATTAATATTGAAGCTTAGAAACCGAATTTAATTGATAATAAATGTGTTAATTGTCGGATAGGGTGACCAGAACACCGAGAATGGACCGAAGTCCAACAAGACCAAACTAGTTAGATTTGTTAAGTGTTTATATAGGTTATAAACACTGAAGTGACTATGTGGTAATTTGTCTAGGAGAAGATTTACTGTGAATTACAGTGTTGTGTGTTATAAAATATTGTGCTAATTGTGAGACCGATATTATTGGTTATAGGTCTTTCAAACGCAGATAAGTTTATTATGTAGCTGTAATCAACTCGGAAAATAAGTTTCCTATCTCAACTTGAGTTACTATTTTTCAAACATGGTAGTGAATAATTATTGATAGTTATTTACATCTATAATGATGGTTGTAATTCGTACGTAGTGAAATTGAATAATGTTCTATTATTTGATCTATTTATAAATCCTGTCTTAGCTAATTGTTTTGGCGAGACTAATATTTGTTAAAGCATGAAATATTATGAACAGAATTGTTATCAAAAGATCTATGCCATCGATTTCGGTTAGATTAGTATTGTTATTAATTATTGAAATCATAGTGTTTTTTTGAAAGTAATCCAAACCATATTGTTGTGGTACGGACTCATGAAGTAAGACTTAGATGAACAAATTTTAATGTCGTAAATCGACCTCTGCGCTATTGTTGAGTATTATGCATAATATAGGGTACAAAGGAGTTGGCCACTCCAGGTACTTGCAGAAGAGTATAGTTTTTATAACTAATTTATATTCTTGTGGTAAATTAGTTTTAATAACTAAATGATTCCTCTATTAGTTCATGATCCTCTGTGATCACTCAGCATGAAATCTGGGTATATCCCACTTCATTAAAGATCGTTGCAGTATTGTTAATTCCTTTTATTCAATTGAATATTATTGAATCTTTGAAAGAATTATACTATTTTATATCGGATAAGTTATTCAATACGAAATAGTAGAAAGTTTTATTACTGAGATTGAATTATTATTATGTTATCTCGAAATCGTTTGATTGTTACTGAAGTTCTATACAAGCTAGACTCTTTTATTCATGATATATATATATCATTTATTGTATATCTTAACTTGCGGGGCAAACTTGTTGCTCACCCTTGCTAAATAAAATATTTGACTAGAACGATGATGTGGCGGGCTAAAGCGAGAACAAAAGGCACGAGCTTAATCTTTGGAGTAGTTTTATGTTAAGCATATTTACAATGTTGTTTTGTAAACCCTTTTTGTATATCTAAAGGGTAAATTTGTAATGTTAAGGTTAGATGACCTGGGATAATGTTGTTAACCTATTAATTAACGTTATGTAAGTTTATATTCATCAATGAATAGGTAGTTAGATGTTATTATATTATGGATCGTGAGCACCAAACTCGAGGGTCAAGTAACCCGGATTTGGGGCATCACAGGTTTGTATCAAAGCTCTAGGTTATAAACCTTAAGTGGGGTGAGGGGAAACCCTAGGATTATAACCATACGCAAAATAGAGAAAACTCATTTAGAGTTCTAAGTGAGGGATTGCCGAAGTGAATCAATAATGAGATAAGTGGACACATAGTGTGAGGAGTTTGTACTAATGAAGTACTAATAAAGTTATTTAAACTGATTGTAGGATGTCTGGAGAAGATCAAATGAGTGCGGAGATTCCAGTAATTTGTCGCTTTTTGATGCCGATGGCCAGGGTGCCTTGCAGAGTGAATCAGTGGAAGAAGTAGAAAAAGATGAACCCATGGTCAATCTGGGGAGCGATCATTACGATTACCCGGAGATATATCTGAGTGGAGATGAGGAGGTAGAGTCTAAGCCAGCTAAGATGGAATTAAAGAATAAGATCAAAGTTGGAGAACAAGATCAGCTATCTACAGAAGTCCAAGAACTCCGAAGTAAAGTGTTTCTTCTAGAGGAGTTGTGGAAGATAGAGCAGGCGTTACGTCAAATGACTGAAGAACAGAACGAGTTGAAGGAGCATGTGGAAAGAATGAAGGCTGAAGGTGGTGGATCATCTGAAGGAACCAACAAGAAGGACAAGAAAAAGAGAAAGAGGGACAACGACAGCCCTATTTCGGAAAAGTCAAACCCGAAGAAGAAGCAAGCCTGTAGAAAGTATGAAAATACTCACGCTGGAGAATGCAGGATGTGGAAGAATGTCTGTTTCAACTGTAAGCAGGAAGGACATATTTCTTTGCATTATCTTAAGCCAAATATGAGGAAGTGTTTCTCATGTGGGAGAACGGGTCACGGATTCAACAAGTGTCCCAACAAGAAGAAGACTGGTGAAGGGACTGGTCGGTAGACAACTTAGATATATGTGATAGTATCTTTTGGTAGAAGTTTATGATATTAAGTGTTGTAATATCGAGAACGATGTTTAAGCATATGTAAATATAAATATATTTGTATGAATGAAATATTTATCTTCTATATGAATATAAGATTAAGAGTAATTTGTGTGCTCTTAAAACTCATACTTATGGTAAGTTAATAACTCATAATTATATGAAATGTTCTGAACCCCTCAGCGAATGGACGCCAAAGGTCTGACTTAGATAAGTTCATACACTCATATAATTGTGGCAAGTTCCTGAACTCATAAGTGTGATAAGTTTGACGAACTAGGAATAACTATGTGTGAATGGAGCATTGCAACTTTTTGTGTAAAGTTATGTTGTTAATCCTGATATAATTTAAAAATGTATAGTAATATGTGTTAAGTACTATATGTACTATGTGTTATTTGAATAAATATGCAATTATATGAGATTTATGTGTTGAATTCTTATTGTGTTAAGAATTTGTGTAAAGAAAGAGAATTAATATAAGATTTTTATTTAAATCAGATCATGCCGCCTAGACGAAAGAATCGAAATCAAAGAGAAGGGCAGTCGGTAAATAATGAAGGGGGTCAAGCTGACCCAATGCAAAACTTTGCAAATATGATAGCCAAAGCTATGGAAAATAGAGCTCCAGCTACAAGAGGAAGAACGAGAAATCAACCAACTGAAAGATTGGCACATTTCAACAACTTTAAAGCGGTAGGACCGCCTGAATTCAAAGGGACCACGGATCCAATTGAAGCCTTAACTTGGGTAAAGGAGATGGAGAAAGCATTAAATCATTCTTGAGTGGCGAGAAGAAACGAAGACGGCCTTTGCAACTTACTTAATGAAGGGAGAAGCTAATTATTGGTGGGAGACAAATCAGGCGAGAGCCGGTACAGGAGTAGTAACCTGGACAAGGTTTAAGGAATTATTTTTCGAAAATTATTTCTCAGAAAGTATACAAGGAAGAATGGAAGTAAACTTTTTGGAATTGAAGTAGGAGAATATGCTCGATTCTGGAATACACTTGAATTCAACGAATTTGCAAGATTTACACCTCATCGGTGGATCTGAAATTACTGAAAAGTGAGAAGATTCGAGAATGAAATTTGAAGCGGGGATATTCACCATGGTAGCAGTATTGCAGATCAATATGTACGCGGCTTTACTGGAGAAAGCGTTAATTGCTGAAGGAGGGAGCGAAGCTGCGTCTCTATTTCATCAAGATAACAAGAAGAAGACAAATGATGGTGGAAGCAGTGGTGGTAGTAATCCGAATAAGAGGAAGTGTAGCGAGAATACCCAGTCGGGTAATAAGACAGGAGATAATAGAAAAAGAAGTGAGCCATGTGCAAGTTGCGATAAAAAGCATCAGGGAATATGTTTGAAAGGGAAATGAATGTGTTTTAACTGTGGACAAGAAGGACACATCTCTCCAAATTGTCCAAGTCCAAAGAAGATATCAGGTTGTTTTTAATGTGGATCGCTAGAACATCAAATTCGTAACTATCCAAAGAAGAATGCAGAAAGAGGAAACAACAATAAAGGAAACAACAGTGGAACACTGTCGATCAAAAGACCCACCTTTCGTGAGAAGGCCAGATAGTTCGTACATTCAACATGACGCCATGAGATCGATGCAGAGTTGTTCAGGAGGTGGTAACAAGTAACTATTTCGCTTAATATATACTTAAATTACACGAGTAATATTGAGTTAGATAATTACTGTGAATTGTTTTATTTAATAGATTCAAGTCACAGTTTAGAATTTGAAACACAAATGAATATTGTGTTGATAAAACTAAATTGATGATACAACTTTAAAGGATTGTAGAGAATAAGAAAGTGGTGATTCCGAGGACGGAATACTTTTAAGGAGGGGTGAATGTGATAACCCGAGATTTTGAATAATTAAATTTTACGAATAAATTTTTTTTTAATTAATATTAATATTGATTATTAATTTTGTGACAAGTTTCTGGGTTACGAGCCTCGAGAAGGTCAATTTGTGTATTGACTAATAAATTTAGAGTAGAGTTGTGCTTAACAAGATTAGAAACCCTAACCCTAATTTTTTAGTAGGGATTCGATAGAAAATATAATTAAAATAATTATATTAATATGTATGTATTCGTACCGTATAGAATTTTTGACCATTGATTGATTGGATAAGGTTTAAAATTAATAAACCCTAATAAGAGATTAGAAACCCTAATCTCAAGATTAGAAACCCTAACGCATAGTTAGAAACCCTAATTGAAAGTCGGGAAACCCTAATTTCATATTTGGGATTTTTAAACTCTAATTAGGCAACCCTAATCCTAATTGGAAGGCCTAATATATTTATTAAACACTAATGTGATTAGGAAACCCTAATTTAATTAGGAAACCATAATTGTAATTTGGAAATTTTATTTTTTCTAATTAACACCGTAATTTTAAATTCGAAAAATCCTAAAACCTAATTAAGAAACCCTAATCCTAATTAGCATTCTTAAAGTGATTGGTATGTGTTAATATAATTAGGAAACCCTAATTATACTTTAGAAATATTAATTTCTATTTAAAACCATAATTACATTTTTGAAATTCTTAATTTTCTATTTTAAACCATATTTAGAAAATTATAGAATTGGATGTTTTAAACCCTAATGGTTAGAACCTTAGGGTTAAACCCTAAGGGTTAGAAACTTAGAGTTAAAACCTAAGGGTTTGTGCAAATTCCAGGTATGCCATTAAATTTATTTTGCTAATGACCAAAATGCCCTTTTAGTTTATTTTAATATTTAACTTGCAAAATGTGCTAGCAACTTTAGTGGTTGAACCACTACTTTGACTTGGTGACCCAAATCTGCAGCCAATCAGCCGAAAATCTCAGCCTAGCAACAACATAAGCAATATATATAGAATTAAAGAGAGAGAAAGTTCATTTACATGCTCAATTTTTCTCTTGCTCTCACCAACTCTCTCTCTCTCTCTCTCTCTCTCTCCTAAACCAACGAAATACATAAGTAGATCAGTCATATAATCAGTTACTTGATCACCTAGATCAGATTAGGAAGATCAAGATCAAAGATCTAGCAAGAAGGTATAAACCCTAAAACCTAATTTGATCTTGTACGCTTAGATAAATTTCATGTTTTTGTGTTTAGCATCTTGCTAATGGATGTTTTATTAAGATCTATGATGATCTATCATGAATCCATAGCATCAAAGTGCTTTAAAAATGAAGTTTTCAAAATTTGTTCTTGAGCAATTTTTGTGGTCTGACAAGAAATGTCAGAGGCCACAGATCATTGCTCGTTTACTATTTTTGTTGTTTTAAGTTTTGGATTTGTTGCCTGGTAGGTGGTCTTTAATCTGCAAGTGGAAGTATAGTCATTTGTTGTCCAGATATCATTTTATTCATGGTCAAACACCGTTGACCGAGCTTGACCGGCTAATTTCTGGGTAACCCAAAAATTTGAAGACTGAGTCTGACAAGCTTATGTAACGAGTAGATCTGTCAGATTGAAAGTGTTTTATTGTGTTTGTTGTATTCAGATTGTAGCCTATAAAGTGGACTATAGCTTCTGGCCTATAGACACCTTAAATTATAAACAGATCAAATATAGTAGATGGTCAAACTTGGCTTGACGATCACGATGGCAGTTTCTGGAAAACCCAGAAACAGTAGAAGCAGTTTTTCTGACAGCATTTGACCGTCCCATAGATTGTGATTCTTTTGTTGTTGAACTTTTCTACTAATGTATATACGTTCCTTGACATATGTACTAGATCTATGAACCAAGAAACCACCAATAGAGGGATCAGAACTAAGCTAACAATGAACCACAAAATGATACCTCACGACTGTCTGGGTTTCTGGGTTACCCAGAAAACCAAGATTAAGTCTGACAGTGACTTTGAGAGGCAAGATCTAATTATTTGTTTGTTGTATGACCATGATTTGGATTGGATATTGTAGAGTTACATTTCCACTACATGATCAGCGTCTAAGGTAGCTCAGAACGTGAATGTACATAGAATTATACACGGTCAAACCATGACCCTAGTACTACCGGCTGTCAGTGTTCTTGAGGCTCAAGGACACCAACAACGACGCTTAGTGTCGCTAAAGGGCTACAACGACGGTTTTTAATATTTTTATTTTTTGAATATTCCGGAAATTATTGAAAAATATAAATAAATTATAAAAATTACTAAAAATAGTTTTGAAAATCATTTTAAATTCTGAAAAATAACTTTTAATTATTTTGGACATTTTTCATTAATAATTATAATTATTTGGATATTAGTGATATTTAGTTTATTTAATTAGTGTATTAAATAAATTAAAGAAAAATAATTTAATATTATGAAAATCATTTTAAACAAGAATAATGTATTTAAAAATATTTTGAGTTATAAAATGTAACTTTTAATATTTTTGGAGAATTTTCATTAATAAATTAATATTAATGATATTAGATTTATGTAATTATTAAATTAAATAAATAAGATAAAAATGATTTTATTGATTTAAAAATTATTTTAAATAAGAATAAAGTGTTAGAAAATATTTTGAATTATAAAATATATATTTCAATATTTTTCGAGAATTCTCATTAATAAAATAATATAAATGATATTAGATTTATTTAATTATTATATTAAATAAATTAATTAAAATGGTTTTATTGATTTAAAAATCATTTAAAAATGAGAAAAATGATTTTAAAATATTTTAAGTTATAATTAATGACTTTTAATATTTGGATAATAATTTCATTAATATTTAGATATTAATGGTGATGATTTAAAATGATTTTAATTATTTTAAAAATCATTTAAGTAGAATATTAATGATTTAAAAATATTTTAAGTTATTAATAATAACTTTAATATTTTGACAAGTATGCTATTAATATTTTTATATTATTAAATATTAATGATAATATGATTATTTGATATTTAAATCATTTAAAATGATCTAAGTGTTTGAAAAATTATTATAAATTATAATAATTGTTTATAAATTATTAAAAGCTTCCGAAAAACATTATAAATGATATATGACTTATCTAAATTAAT
The DNA here is from genome assembly GCA_020205615.1 of Panax quinquefolius. Lineage (NCBI taxonomy): Eukaryota > Viridiplantae > Streptophyta > Magnoliopsida > Apiales > Araliaceae > Panax > Panax quinquefolius. The sequence continues at coordinate 49,649,267 of CM035171.1, read as the reverse complement.
ATTGAAGCTTAGAATCCGAATTTAATTGACAATAAATGTGTTAATTGTCGGATAGGGTGACCAGAACACCGAGAATGGACCGAAGTCCAACAAGACCAAACTAGTTAGATTTGTTAAGTGTTTATATAGGTTATAAACACTGATGTGACTATGTGGTAATTTGTCTAGGAGAAGATTTACTGTGAATTACAGTGTTGTGTGTTATAAAATATTGTGCTAATTGTGAGACCGATATTATTGGTTATAGGTCTTTCAAACGCATATAAGTTTATTGTGTAGCTATAATCAACTCAGAAAGCAAGTTTCCTATCTCAACTTGAGTTACTATTTTTCAAGCATGGTAGTGAATAATTATTGATAGTTATTCACATCTATAATGATTGTTGTAATTCGTACGTAGTGAAATTGAATAATGTTCTATTATTTGATCTATTTATAAATCCTGTCTTAGCTAATTGTTTTGGCGAGACTAATATTTGTTAAAGCATGAAATATTATGAACAGAATTGTTATCGAAAGATCTATACCATCGATTTCGGCTAGATTAGTATTGTTATTAATTATTGAAATCATAGTGTTTCTTTGAAAGTAATCCAAACCATATTTTTGTGGTACGGACTCGTGAAGTAAGACTGAGATGAACAAATTTTAATGTAAATAAATTGACTTTATCTTATTATTATTGAGTATTATGCATAATATAGGGTACAAAGGAGTTGGCCACTCCAGGTACTTGCAGAAGAGTATCGTTTTTATAACTAATTTATATTCTTGTGGTAATTTAGTTTTCATAACTAAATGATTCCTCTATTAGTTCATGATCCTCTGTGATCACTCAGCATGAAATCTGGGTATATCCCACTTCATTAAAGATCATTGCAGTATTGTTAATTCCTTTTATTCAATTGAATATTATTGAATCTTTGAAAGAATTATACTATTTCATATCGGATATGTTTTTTAGTATGAAATAGTAGAAAGTTTTATTACTGAGATTGAATTATTATTATGTTATCTCGAAATCGTTTGATTGTTACTGAAGTTCTATACAAGCTAGACTCTTCTATTCATGATATATATATCATTTATTGTATATCTTAACTTGTGGGGCAAACTTGTTGCTCACCCTTGCTAAATAAAATATTTCAGCTAGGAACGATGAGGCCAGCGGGGCTAAGCAGAACAAATGCACAGGCTTAGTGCTGGAGAAGTTTTATGTTAAGCATATTTACAATGTTGTTTTGTAAACCCTTTTTGTATATCTAAAGGGTAAATTTGTAATGTTAAGGTTAGATGACCTGGGATAATGTTGTTAACCTATTAACTAACGTTATGTAAGTTTATATTCATCAATGAATGGGTAGTTAGATGTTATTATATTATGGATCGTGAGCACCAAACTCGAGGGTCAAGTAACCCGAATTTGGGGCATCATAGGTTGGTATCAAAGCTGTAGGTTATAAACCTTAAGTGGGGTGAGGGGAAACCCTAGGATTATAACCATATGCAAAATAGAGAAAACTCATTTAGAGTTCTAAGTGAGGGATTGCCGAAGTGAATCAATAATGAGATAAGTGGACACATAGTGTGAGGAGTTTGTACTAATGAAGTACTAATAAAGTTATTTAAACTGATTGTAGGATGTCTGGAGAAGATCAAATGAGTGCGGAGATTCCGGTAATTTGTCGCACTTTGATGCCGATGTGAGAGGTGCCCGCACAGAGTGAATCAGTGGAAGAAGTAGAAAAAGATGAACCCATGGTCAATCTGGGGAGCGATCATGACGATTACCCGGAGATATATCTGAGTGGAGATGAGGAGGTAGAGTCTGAGCCAGCTAAGATGGAGTTAAAGAATAAGATCAAAGTTGGAGAACAAGATCAGCTATCTGCAGAAGTCCAAGAACTCCGAAGTAAAGTGTTTCTTCTAGAGGGGTTGTGGAAGATAGAGCAGGCGTTACGTGAAATGACTGAAGAACGAAAGAGTTGAAGGCGCATGTGGAAAGAATGAAGGCTGAAGGTGGTGGATCATCTGAAGGAACCAACAAGAAGATTCGAGAATGGGCTGAAGCCAGGGATATTCACCATGGTAGCAGTATTGCAGATCAATATGTACGCGGTTTTATTAGAGAAAGCGTTAATTGCTGAAGGAGGGAGCGAAGCTGCGTCTCGATTTCATCAGTATAAGAAGAAGAAGACAAATGATGGTGGAAGCAGTGGTGGTAGTAATCCGAATAAGAGGAAGTGTAGCGAGAATACCCAGTCGGGTAATAAGACAGGAGATAATAGAAAAAGAGGTGAGCCATGTGCAAGTTGCGATAAAAAGCATCAGGGAATATGTTTGAAGGGGAAATGAGTGTGTTTTAACTGTGGACAAGAGGGACACATCTCTCTAAATTGTCCAAGTCCAAAGAAGATATCAGGTTGTTTTTCATGTGGATAGCTAGAACATCAAATTCGTAACTGTCCAAAGAAGAATGCAGAAAGAGGAAACAACAATAAAAGAAACAGTAGTGGAACACTGGCGATCAAAAAAGACACCTTGGCCAAGAAGGCCGAGATGGTTAAATACATTCAACATGACGGTAGCAAGATCAGATGGTATTTAGGGAGGTGGTAACAGGTAACGATTTCGCTTAATATATACTTAAATTACGCGAGTAATATTGAGTTAGATAATTACTGTGAATTGTTTTCTTTAATAGATTCAAGTCACAGTTTAGAATTTGAAACACAAATGAATATTGTGTTGATAAAACTAAATTGATGATACAACTTTAAAAGATTGTAGAGAATAAGAAAGTGGTGATTCCGAGGATGAAATCCTTTTAAGGAGGGGTGAATGTGATAACCCGAGATTTTGAATAATCAAATTTTACGAATAATTTTTTTTTAATTAATATTAATATTGATTATTAATTTTGTGACAAGTTTCTGGGTTACGAGCCTCGGGAAGGTCAATTTGTGTATTGACTAATAAATTTAGAGTAGAGTTGTGCTTAACAAGATTAGAAACCCTAACCCTAATTTTTGAGTTGGGATTCGATAGAAAATATAATTAAAATAATTATATTAATATGTATGTGTTCGTACCGTATAGAATTTTTGACCAATGATTGATTGGATAAGGTTTAAAATTAATAAACCCTAATAAGAGATTAGAAACCCTAATCTCAAGATTAGAAACCCTAACGCATAGTTAGAAACCCTAATCGAAAGTCGGGAAACCATTAAATTTATTTTGCTAATGACCAAAATGCCCTTTTAGTTTATTTTAATATGTAACTTGCAAAATGTGCTAGCAGCTTTAGTGGTTGAACCACTACTTTGACTTGGTGACCCAAATCTGCAGCCAATCAGCCGAAAATCTCAGCCTAGCAACAACATAAGCAACTCTCTCTCTCTCTCTCCTAAACCAACGAAATACATAAGTAGATCAGTCATATAATCAGTTACTTGATCACCTAGATCAGATTAGGAAGATCAAGATCAAAGATCTAGCAAGAAGGTATAAACCCTAAAACCTAATTTGATCTTGTACGCTTAGATAAATTTCATGTTTTTGTGTTTAGCATCTTGCTAATGGATGTTTTATGAAGATCTATGATGATCTATCATGAATCTATAGCATCAAAGTGCTTTAAAAATGAAGTTTTCAAAATCTGTTCTTGAGCAATTTTTGTGGTCTGACAAGAAATGTCAGTGGCCATAGATCATTGCTCGTTTACTATTTTTGTTGTTTTAAGATTTGGATTTGTAGCCTAGTAGGTGGTCTTTAATCTACAAGTGGTAGTATAGTCATTTGATGTCCAGATATCATTTTATTCATGGTCAAACAACGTTGACCGAGCTTGATCGGTTGATTTATGGGTAACCCAAAAATTTGAAAACCTAGTCTGACAAGCTTTTATAACGAGTAGATCTGTCAGATTGAAAGTGTTTTATTGTGTTTGTTGTATTCAGATTGTAGCCTGTAAAGTGGACTATAGCTTCTGGCCTTTAGACACCTTAAATTACAAAAAGATCAAATATAGTAGATGGTCAAACTTGGCTTGACGATCACGATGGCAGTTTCTGGAAAACCCAGAATCAGTAAAAGCAGTTTTTCTGACAGCATTTGACCGTCCCATAGATTGTGATTCTGTTGTTGTTGAACTTTTCTGGTAATGTATATACGTTCCTTGACATATGTACTAGATCTATGAACCAAGAAACCACCAATAGAGGGATCAGAACTAAGCTAACAATGAACCACAAAATGATACCTCACGACTGTCTGGGTTTCTGGGTTACCCAGAAAACCCAGATTAAGTCTGATAGTGACTTTGAGAGGCAAGATCTAATTGTTTGTTTGTTATATGACCATGATTTGGATTGGATATTGTAGAGTTACATTTCCACTACATGATCAGCATCTAAGGTAGCTCAGAACGTGAATGTACAGAAAATTATACACGGTCAAACCATGACCTTAGTACTGCCAACTGTCAGTGTTCTTGAGGCTCAAGAACACCAACAACGATGCTTAGTCTCGCTAAAGGACTACAACGATGGTTTTTAATATTTTTATTTTCTGAATATTCTGGAAATTATTTAAAAATAGAAATAAATTATAAAATTACTAAAAATGGTTTTAAAAATCATTTTAAATTCTGAAAAATAACTTTTAATTATTTAGGATATTTTTCATTAATAATTATAATTATTTAGATATTAATGATATTTAATTTATTTAATTAGTGTATTAAATAAATTAGAAAATGATTTAATATTATGAAAAATTATTTTAAATAAGAATAATGTATTTAAAAATTTTGAGTTATAAAATGTAACTTTTAATATTTTTTGGAGAATTTTCATTAATAAATTAATATTAATGATATTAGATTTATTTAATTATTAAATTAAATAAATAAGATAAAAAATGATTTTATTGATTTAAAAATCATTTTAAATAAGAATAAAGTGTTAAAAATATTTTGAATTATAAAATATATATTTCAATATTTTTGGAGAATTCTCATTAATAAAATAATATTAATGATATTAGATTTATTTAATTATTATATTAAATAAATAAATTAAAAATGGTTTTATTGATTTAAAAATCATTTAAAAATGAGAAAAATGATTTAAAAATATTTTAAGTTATAATTAATGACTTTAAATATTTGGATAATAATTTCATTAATATTTTGATATTAATGGCGATGATTTTAAAATGATTTTAATTATTTTAAAAATCATTTAAGTAGAATATTAATGATTTAAAAATATTTTAAGTTATTAATAATAACTTTAATATTTTGACAAGTTTGCTATTAATATTTTTATATTATTAAATATTAATGATAATAAGATTATTAGATAATTAAATCATTTAAAAATGATTTAAGTGTTTGAAAAATTATTATAAATTATAATAATTATTTATAAATTAATAAAAGCTTAGAAAAACATTATAAATTATATATGACTTATTTAACTTAAGATTGAAGCTTAGAAACTAATTTAATTGACAATAAATGTGTTAATTGTCGGATAGGGTGACCAGAACAACTTTGAGAATGGACCAAAGTCCAACCGACCAAACTATTTAGATTTTTAAGTGTTTATATAGTTATAAACACCGATGTGACTATATGGTAATAATACTAGAGAAGATTTCTTTGTGAATTACTATGTTGTGTGTTATGAAATATTGTGCTAATTGTGAGACTGATATTATTGGTTATAGGTCTTTCAAACGCAGATAAGTTTATTGTGTACCTGTAATCAATGCGGAAGGCAAGTTTCCTAAATCAACTTGAGTTACTATTTTACAGCATTGTACTGAATAATTATTGATAGTTATTCACATCTATAATGATTGTTGTAATTCGTACGTAGTGAAATTGAATAATGTTCTATTATCTGAACTATTTATAAATCCTGTCTTAGCTAATTGTTTTGGCGAGACTAATATTTGTTAAAGTATGAAATATTATGAACATAATTGTTATCGGAAGATCTATGCCATCGATTTCGGCTAGATTAGTATTGTTATTAATTATTGAAATCATAGTGTTTCTTTGCAAGTAATTCAAACCATATTGTTGTGGTACGGACTCGTGAAGTAAGACTGAAATGAACAAATTTTATTGTCGTAAATCGACCTATGCGCTATTATTGAGTATTATGCATAATATAAGGTACAAAAGAGTTGGCCACTCCAGGTACTTGCAGAAGAGTATAGTTTAGTTTTTATAACTAATTTATATTCTTGTGGTAGTTTAGTTTTAATAACTAAATGATTCCTCTATTAGTTCATGATCCTCTGTGATCACTCAAAATGAAATCTGGGTATATCTCACTTCATTAAAGATCGTTGTAGTATTGTTAATTCCTTTTATTCAATTGAATATTATTTAATCTTTGAAAGAATTATACTCTTTCATATCGAATATTTTATTTAGTATGAAATAGTAGAAAGTTTTATTATTGAGATTGAATTATTATTTCGCTATCTCAAAATCGTTTGATTGTTGCTGAAGTTATATACAAGCTAGACTCTTCTATTCATGATGTATATATCATTTATTGTATATCTTAACTTGCGGGGCAAACTTGTTGCTCACCCTTGCTAAATAAAATATTTCAGCTAGGAACGATGAGGCCAGCGGGGCTAAACAGAACAAAGGCAAAGGCATAGTGCTGGAGTAGTTTTATGTTAAGCATATTTACTAAGTTGTTTTGTAAACCCTTTTTGTATATCTAAAGGGTAAATTTGTAATGTTAAGGTTAGATGACCTGGGATAATGTTGTTAACCTATTAATTAATGTTATGTAAGTTTTTATTCATCAATGAATGGGTAGTTAGATGTTATTATATTATGGATCGTGATCACCAAACTCGAGGGTCAGGTAACCCGGATTTGGGGGCGTCACAGAGCGCAAGTAGGAGAAATAAAAGAATGGGTAGAACTGGTATCAAATAAGGTATAAACATCGCTAGAGTTTATGATAAGCTTACCCGTGATGACCTCGTTCGGGTTCCTTACTTTCTGGGAGGTCACAACAAAAGCTCTCCCTTGAACTACTGGTTATGACTTATCTGGGACAGTATTTTGTGTCACCGTTCTAACTGGACTTGTCTTCGGTGCAAGACAAAATCGAGCTAGGTGACCTTCTCTTCCACAATTATAACACGCTTTGGATGGCATTGCGCAGTTTGGACTGATATGTTCCTCCCCTCCGCATTTGAAGCATATGATAGGTGGTCGTTCTCCTTCCTTAACAACGGGTGTTGGTGCTGACATCTTTCCATCATTGTTGAGTCTCCTCTTCATGAAATGTCTATTCTTATTGTCTTGGCCATGATTACCACCGAAGTGGTTACCATTTCTGGTATGTTGATTCCCTCCACGTTTGTTGTCACCGCTTCGATGACTACTACCACTGGTATTATCATTTTGCCGGCTGCTTTCTCTTAGTAGATTTGACCCGTTATCGCGTTCCAATAATTGAGCCCTATTAACAATATCTGAATACAAACACAGTTTGTGACAAATTAAGTATTGACGTATCTCGGGTTTCAAACCTCTTAGAAACATCCGCGCCATTCTCTCCTCATTATCAACCAAATGAGACGCAAACCGGGAAAACTCAGCAAACTTAGCTTCGTACTGCGACACGGTCATATTGTTCTACTTCAAATTGATGAACTCTACCTCTTTCATGTGACGAATAATTTCGGGAAAGTACTTGTCATTGAATAGTTCTTGGAACTTCTCCCAAGACGTCTTCGGTCGGCGAGTTGAGTCGCTTCTGGATTCCCACCGATGTCTGCCTCTCCTCGCAACATAAAGGTGGAAAAGGGAACCTTTTGCTCCTCGAGGCATCCCAAGACATCAAATATCTTGGTGATCTGCGTTATCCATGCTTCCGCCTTAAGTGGTTTTGGTTCTCCAATAAACTATGGTGGTCCCAGCTCCTTGAATTATTTAGTAGTGATCGTCCGAGAGTTTCCAGTGTTTCCACCTACATTTTGGACAGGAGCCGCTCTCGCCTGATGTTGCATGACTTGCATAAAGCCTCTGAACATTCAATCATTCATCATTTGGTCAATGTTGTTGTTTGTATGAGGATTATCGCCTTCCTGATGCACATTATCCTGATTATTGATATGTGGAGACTCAACGGTCTCACGTGCTCCATTGCTATTCTCAACATTCTCGGATGTCATTTTCAGATACTGCCACAAAACAAGGGATAGTTATCATATCACATATTATCCCTATACTCTGACCGACAAATTAAATATCAAATAAACTTAGGTAGGTCATACTAGTGAAGCAATTCCCCGTCTCTCCCCTCCTAGTTCTTGTCTCACATCTCAGCCAGGGATCATATCCCTAAGCTTTGATACCAACTGTAATGCCCCCAAAATAGGTATACATCACATATTCTGAGTCGTCAAATACATGATACAGAATACAAATACAACCTTAAATATACAACATGAGCTGTGAGTTTTAATACAAATATTGACTTCTAGACAGTATTCAAACTCAAAATAAGTCCTCAATACATTTATTATCACACTATTTCATAGAATAGTGAGGACTACTAATGCTATCATCTGGACCGTCACTCCGTTCCCCGACTAGTCCCTACTACGTTCTCATTTCCAAAATCAATGAAAGCAAAAGGATGAGCTCAACTAGCCCAGTAAGAAATATTATGACTAAGATAATGCAGAATAAATTATCAGTAGCCTTCAACAGTGTTAAACTGATAAAATATAACAAACATCAAGTTTAACTGCAGCGGAACAAGCAATCCATTAGAAGAGTCAAGTAGAAAATAAAATCTACTATCTTATATGATTTAAAAGGTTTTTCATTACTTTTATCGCTGAGACTCGGCTTAATAAATAATCCACATCATCCTTGCACTACGGCCCTGATATTCATTAGTATCACGATAACAAATTATCCATGCACTACGGGCCAAGGATATTCGTGTATTCATCAATGGTCATGATCATGCCGACAACTATCCATCAATGAACTACGGCCAATGAGGATTTTTACCACATCATTTGTAACATTACGATCATGATTATACCGAATAATCCTTGGTCATAATCATACTAAGTCCATCTATGCACTACAGGCCACAGATGACTTTCAACATATTCTAAACATGAGGATGATGACAATTAAATAAAATAAATTCAAGAATAAATTTTAAAGATATATAAGTTAATTTATCCCGAACTCAATAACGTCCAAATTGTCAACATGATACTGTTTTGTGGAGTAAAATTCAAGAATGCTCAGAAGAATATGTCCATGAAAAGATACTGGATGAAGCGCAAATATCAAGGATATTCCACTAATTTCATGGAGTATAAAAGCCAAAACTTTAATCAACTGAGTATAATAGAATATATGAAATCGCAAATGGATTTTTGCCGCCATGCGGTAATCCACGTAGACAGTTTATTCAAGCAGAATAATAAAGAATAGAACCAGGTCATGCGTAACCCGGAAAGATAGGATATTCCAACAGAATAATAAAAAATGGAACCAGGTCATGCGTAATCCGCACAGACAGGATGTTCCAATAGAATAATAAAGAATGGAACCAGGTCATGCGTAATCCGCACAGATAGGATGTTCCAACAAAATAATAAAGAATGGAATAACAATAGAATTCACCAGGCATGTGATAGACCGCACAGACAGGTTATTCCAACAGAATAATAAAGAATGGAATAACAGAGAATTTCACCATGTATGCGGTACTTCGCATAGACAGGTTATTCCAACATAATAATAAAGAAGGGAATAACAGAAGCTCTCTTCATGAATACGAAAGAATATTATCCCTTACGAGTACAACAAATAATATCCCTTACCTTAAAAAGAAAAGTATTCCGACTAGTAGGGCGAGGATATTCTTGAAGAAAACTTACACTAATTTCTATGCTCAAAGCTTTCTTAAACTCTAAAGAAATACGCTCAAGATTTAAGAAGGGGAATTCTCTGAACTTCTGGTGTTATTTTCAATTCTAACTAAGCATCCTATTTATAGGAGAATGGAAAGGATACCATGATGTACTATGCAATAAAATATAATATATTCTATTTATAATCAAATAAAACAAAACTTTATAAAAAGTATTTTGTTTTATATAAAAAGTTTTTACTATGCAAACACTATGCATGCACTATATAAACACTATGTATAATAAAATATAATATATTCTATTTAAAATCTAATAAAACAAATAACTTTATAAAAGTATTACATTTTATATAAAAAGATTTTACTATACGGGCAATATCTGAAACAATATGCATAATAAAATATAATATATTCTATTTAAAATCTAATAAAATAAATAACTTTATAAAAGTATTCTGTTTTATATAAAAAGTTTTCTATTTTATTACATTTATAATAATAATAAAATAAACTTTATCATCATTATTATAATTCACAATATTAATCGACCAGGTCGTTCCCTGGAAAGAGGGGGCTTTCCAATAAGGATTTCTCCCTATTGACGCGCAATTAGGTGACCAAACATCTCATTGACAGAACTTCTAGATATTGTTAATATTACAAATAATAATATTATTATTTTGTCATCTCAATTATTGATTTATTAATATATAAAATATCACTACAACAAAAAAAGCTTATCGTGATCATACATCGGCGATAGTATCACGTCATGAGATAATATCTATGATCAGATGTCGATCGACGTCACGAATCATCGAGATAATCTGATCATTGGAAGGACATCAATGAACCACCAATAGCGGCCAGAATTATTAGCGATCGCAATTAGCGGCCGAATCTGTCGCTATTATGACTTATGCTGAGTCATTCGTCATGCGTGACGTGTCACACGTGTCAGCGACCGATAATAGCGACCGCAGCGGTCGCTAGATTCAAGCAGTCGCTGATACATTTTTAGCGACCGCATGCGGTCGCTGATGCTTTTTTTAAAAAAAAATTTTTTTGCCTATTTTATTGATTTCCCAAAAATAACCTGCTTTGTACCTGCTTTCAATCCCAACACAGTTATATATATATATATATATATATATATATATATATATATACAAGCATCCATATTAACATCCATCCAATACAATACAAAACATTCATATATCCATGAATAAACATTCATCCAATACAATACAAAACATTCCTCCAACACAATATAATCGATATCGTAAACATCCATATAAACTAATACAATTGTCCAAAGAATGAATCTAAAAGAGTACAAGGCTTTAAAATTCTAAAAAAATAAGTCTAAGCGCTCTTCATGGATCATCCAAATTAGGATCCTGTAATTATCAAAGTAATAAAACATATATGTTACATATAAGTAAGACATTGACTTCGAGACTATAAACATATAAGACAATGTAGCTAAACAATAAACGATATATATATACTGCTCTTCATTGTTGTCATGGTTTGCTCCTGCTGCAATTTGCCGCCATTACGCCTCCGCCAACTCATCGGGACTCGAGAGGCTGCAGATGCCCGCCTAATATCTGAAGAAGATCACGATCTGACGGATCGCTCTCACACAGTCGGCGAGGAGTATGATAGGCGTGGAATACGATGATGGTATGTAGACTGGGTGGCGAGTTTGCTGTGCCAATCGATGGTCGGGGCGTCGTCTTTGTCCTTGGCCTTTGACATAATTTTTCTTCACGATGGACGCCCTCTCCCATAATTCTTGATCAATCGACGAGACGCGGGGTGCCTTCGGGGATAGCGCTTCGTTCATTAAGCCCTTATAAGTGTCTGTCGGAAGATGAACAATTAAATAGTTAAAATAAATAAAAAAAATACTAAAGAAGGTCGTTACAATTTATAAACAACATATTAGGATAAAGTGAACTTATTACAGCTTATCTGAAACGACTTGGTAGACCATCGCGAGATGGCCACATACACATCCAACCAATTGATAGGTTGACCTTGAGACTGAGACTCCTATAGTTCATTTCCTCATATTATTATGTAAACATATGATATTTTAGCTACAAAAGATGACTGTAAACATAACATACGTACCACAAGCGGCAATGAATGTGTTGCATTAGGTGATATCTGCCGCCTCGTCGTGCCTTTTGCCTTCTCGTAAATCGATACACACGAGGATCTGTTAGGCGGCGATCTTCGCCTCTTGACCCGACTCTCGACTTTCCCACTTGGTCACACATACGCACCCATATATGGGCCGTCACGCACCACCGTGGGCTATGCTCATGCATATACTCGCTCACCCCATCTGGATGGTCAATCTCAAACATTGTCGCGGGAGCTTTTTGTCGTTCCTTGTTCAAATTATCTTTAGTTAAATGCAGTATATACTTGCCGAATAGTGTCTGAATAATCGATGCTTGTAAATCGTCCCATCTATATCGTTTACGCAAATAAAATAACAATAATAATATTAAAAGCTGTTATATTACTAAGCAATATTATTTGATTAACTATGTATTATCTATCGAGTGATAAAAAATATACCTAAAATTCATTATTCAGCGTCCTTATATAGGCGAGAGGTGTGCTTTCGCCCATGTAATCACCGGTGTGAAGCCGATTACAGTAAGCATAATTGTGAAATGCACTTCACAATTTTACTATCTTGAAAATCACTACAATATACAATAATTTATATTAAAACCCTTATATATATATATATACACGATATTTAACTTACGTGCTATCTGGAGGAGGACGGATCTGTATAAGAATGCGATCATCCGGATTAGCCGGGGCCTTCGGCACATGATTAGGGCCAAACCCAACCCAAGGCTTTAAATGTCTTTGCAGTTCGAAAGACATCTATAAATAAAAAATTTAGGATGTTAGTATAAGTTATAAATGAAAGGTACATAAACATGTCAGGGATATAGAGAACATCAGGATATGTACTTTTCATTAATAGTGTGATTGAAAAGAGTGCTTGTGTTTGTGTTTGTACTTTTCATTTTCTTTCTATTCTAAGCTAAGTCATACTTATAGCATACATATTAATAGTGTGTCATTTTCTTTATCTTCTCGACTGTGAATTATGGAAAAACTTCTTTGAACCTTCTTCTTGATTGAATTATGGATAAACTTAATTCCTAGTTATGTTTTATGTTATACTCATGTTCAAGTTATATGGCCATTTGACTTATATATGAAAAAAATTCTAGTGAGTCTCCCCATATATATGGACTATCCACATGCACGAGGGCATGCATACTTGACCAATTTCAGCAAAATATAATCCCAACACACAAAAACAGAATGTGCACAACTATAATTCAAGGCACAATTTAGGAGAATCCAATATTCACAATGTATGAGCATAAATGTATGAGCATTATAGTACAATATTCACAATGTATACGCATATAAACCAACCTGAAATTGAAAGTCATCGAGGTGTATGAGCTTATGAGTGCGAAAAGAACACGAAGAAGGAGAGAGAGAGAGAGAGATGTGATGCCAATGATAATAAGGAACTCCATAGCATAGTTTATGATGTTAATGACTTTTCATTTGCCACAAATCATGATGTCTATTATGGAGGGGGTTTCCCCATTCATTTCCAGGTATAAAGTCTTATTTTACTATTTTTTCTTTCATTTTGTGGTGTCTTATTGGATGTTATTTGTTGCTAAGGATCAAGAGTAGTCTTGGCTTGGGCCCACTAAATGCGTCTTATATGCACGAAAGGTTTGAAATCGAAAGAGGTTGCCCTTTCTTTTTACAAGTTATAGCGAGCAATTACTCTTGAAATATTTTCAAAATAAAGGGGAAAAACATATCATTCCGAGCTTAAATTACCCATGTCATATCTAGGAACCTTCTTTCTTCTTTTTCTATATATTTTTTTATCTTTTGGGTGACCACATTACATTACATTTTTAATGAAAAAATGTTTTATGTTTGGAATTAATGAAGAGTGGAATGATCCATCTCCCAAGGAACCAAACACAATTTTTTATTCCATAAGAATGAGTCATTTTATTCCCACATTCATTAATCCAATCCAATCCAATCCAAACTTAGTAGATATTTAAAGAACTTGATGGGATAAGGAATTACTTGTTTACTTCACCGTTAGACACTCAAAAATATTTATATCGTACATGCAACTACAAGCCAATATCACGAACCGCTTTACCAAATACACTCAAAGATGACGAGTTATCCATACATGATTTATATTTTCACACAATTGGCATCAAGTATTACATCATAACATTCTAAGTGAACCAAGCTCCACATTGAAATAACCCAATCTGCATAGAGAAAAATTTATATATATATATATATAACATTATTAGTGTTTAATCTTTATAGCTACAAAAAACTAGCCAGATTATATTTACACATTAGAAGTGTATGCGAGATTACGAATTTCTTCTAGCTTCAAAGTTTCAAACGCGAGTTCTCAACTTTCTCAAGGCGAGAGGCTCATCCAAGTTTTGAATAGAAAGCACATCAACAATCTATATTCTAAACTCCAAATTTATTGATTTAGTTTAGTGCTCAAAGTTATATATAATTATTTACCTATAGTCATATTGTACCATTTAATTTTAAATCTGACTAGAGTATTGAGAACAACCTAATTTAAATGTACAAAAATAGAATTACATAAAGCACAATTAGTCTAATTTAGAGATTTAGGGATTAAGGGATAACTAAAAGTTTACTTTAGAGATTTATTGGGGGATTCTGGGGTGTGGAGCGGTGGTGGTGCTTGATGGTGCTGGTGGTGCGGCGGGCAGCAGCTGGCGATGGTTTCTTCTCTTCCCCCCTACTCCCTCTTCTCCCTCGTCTGTATCTCCCTCTTTTGTTTTCTTCTCTGTACTGATGTCGCGAACCTGAGTCTGATTAAGTTTATGAGAATCGGCGATCACATCAATGACAGCATCTGATCGCTAGTTTTTATGATGTGGACATATCGGCTGACCGCGTCGCGATCGGCTGATACAAATGTCGCCATGCGCCAAAGTTTACGCACCAAATTTTGGTGGGAAATTCTTCTCAATGACCGATCGGCGACCGCGTCTGATCATGGGATATATCTCTAGCGACGAGAATCCTTATCGATTAGCAGATATCGATCGCTATTACTATTATCGGTGACCGGATAGTCTGATCATGTGATATCATTGGTCGCAGATGGCCATTTTCTTGTAGTGTATTGACAATAATTGAATCAAATAACGTTAGATACTATGCAAAGAATTCTTGTAGCAATAATTGAACAAAACGAGTGACTTCTCACGTAAGCATCAATAATCAATCTGGTGTTGCTACTATGCAACTAAAGCGTATTCTTGTACTTTTAACTTATTTGGGTGTTTCAACAGTTAACGGTAAAACTTCCGCCGTTATTTTCATAAAATAATTTTGTCGTTTTCTCAATCCGACAATAATTCCGTTGTGGGGTCCACCAATGATTGTGCCATTGTACGAATATTCCTTGTTAAAACGAATATTCCCCGACCAATCGAATATTATATAACAACTTGCGTACTTTACAAAATTTATAAATATTACCCACAACTATAATATTATATCAAATTCATTCCATAATATTCAAAAATGATATTTATAGAAAATTCATCTTTATTCATAGAAGTTGGGGTCTTACAACAGGTGCTCCCCACGAAGATGAACTAGGTTGGATTTACTTTTTCCCAACAAATCCTGCAGCTTAACCATTAACTCTTTCATTTCTACCGGAGCCATCCTATACAGTGCTTTCGATATCGGCGGTGTCCCTAGTACTAAATCAATCATAAATTCTATCTCTCTGTCTGGTGGAAGTCTTGACAATTCCTCTGGAAAGACATCCCCAAACTCACTAACTATAGGTATCTATCCCATGTCAGAATTCACCATTCGTGTATCCACCACATGAGCCAAATAACCTTCACATCTTTTCTTCAACATTTTCCTAGCCTGCATCATCGTCAGACAACTCGTTTGTCGTGGCGACTTGCTACCATAAAATACAACCTTAGACTTCTTCAATGTCTTAAGGCGTATGTTTTTCTTCTGACAGTCAATAACTTCCTCATGGTTAAACAACCAATCCCTTCCTAGTATCACATCAAATTCTCCTAAGCGTATCAGAATCAAATTCACCCTTAACTTATGTCCCCTTATTTCCACACAACAGTTTTTATGAATATATTCTACATGGATCACTTCTTTGTTTGCAACTTCAATATTCATGGGGTTTTCTAACTTTTTGCGAGCTAAATCTAACCTTTTAGCAAGGTAGCTCACGAATCAAATAACACATATGCATTTATATTATTGATCGAAATTATACCTGACACCACCTCCCTGGATGCCACTGCATCTTGCAGAATCATATTGAAGTTTCTAGCTATCGGCTTGTGGGGCTGAGCTAGTCCTTCGATGGTTAACTTGGTGTTACTACCCCTTTTGTCGTTTCCTACGTCAGTGTTCTTTTTCTGTGGACAATATTTGAATCGATGTCCTATCCCTCCACAAGAAAAACAACCTCCCTTCTTTGGCTTAGGACAATTGGGTGAAATATTTTCTTTTTTCCCACAGTTGTAGCATACATTCTTTCTCTTCATGCACTCACCCGAGTGGGTCCTTCCGCAACCTCTACACAATTTCTTCAGTTGAAGGCTTCCTTGTTTACTTTCAGAAATGTTGTCGTTGCTGCTCCACTTGCGTTTCTTGTTATTACTACCTCCACTACTAGCATTCGGTTTACCTCCATTGACCTTCTTCTTATTATTTTCTCGATTGTACTTTGAGACTACTTCACTCCCGTCTTCCGCAATGAGAGCTTTCTCCAATGCGAGTTGAGAATCATGGCGTGACCCCAAATCCAGTCTTGAAACTTGCCTCAGATTTGGTGTTATAATGAACTCTTAATGTTGATTTACATGTTTTGTTTTCAAAACCTTCAAGAACATCAAAGAACAGTGAAATTTGCATGTTTTAATTATGTAATTATGTGTTTTAATGGTTAAAACCACTCTATAAATGTTGGGTAATGATTATATACGAATTCTAGTATATGGGTATGTCAAATTACATGTAAGAAATAACATATTGGTAGAAATTGGCATGTTCCGCGATTTTTTATGACTCGCATTCTTCATGAATCTGATTCAGCCATGTACATTGCACCAGATCAACATATAAAAGGCCCATATATCATGACCTACCAAATGATATGAAAATGATTATATTATAATTAACTAGAGTTTTGAATGAAAATGATATGTAGGATTAAATTCATGGAACGTGTTTAATTAACGTGTAATCTACGCACGAGGCAAGTTTCATAACCCTACTTGTTATCATTATTGAAGTCATTCTCATTATTATTAATCAAGTTCAATTGTTATATTAAAGATTAATTATCTTTTCAAAGTACGATACTGTTATACAATAATTGTTCTATTGTATACATATTGAGATTATTATTCAATTTAATTACCATTTATTGTTGAACCTTATTAGACTAGCGAAACCCTATTTGATTCGACTAGTCCATAGTTGATGAACGTTCTAAATTTTAGAACCCTTGTTGATTTATCCAAACCAAACTTCCTTTGGTGCGGACTCTAATGTCAAACTGAGATGAACAACCATGTATAGGGATTTCTTATGCGTTAGCGTTAAGATATTGTGCACAGTATGGTACTAAGGGCAGATCCCCCTAAGTACGAGTAGAAAGGTCCATAGTCTTATGACTGTTAAAGGTTTCAAGTACAACCCTTGATAACCTAGGACATAGTTCCAGGTCTTATGACCCTCAGAAATCTTTTAAATTCTTGTTATTCATTCTTGATTCAAAAGTTGAGCTTTTATTTCAGAAGTCTTTGATTCACTCGCATGTTATTATATATTGTTATTTCATTTGATACCTGTGGGCAATCATGCTCACTCTTGCATAATAATAACATTGCAGTTAAGAACGAAAGGTATGATGAGCCTTCTACTAGCAAAGGCAAAGGCAAAGGCAAAGCTAATAAGTGATGAAGACTTGTTATTTAATTTTAAGAATGTTATTGTAAAGACTTGATGTTGTTTAAGACTTATTTGTTTATGTTTTCGCACAGATGTTTAAGGTTAGTTTGACCTGGGATTGTATTTATTATTCAATTGTTGTAACCTTGTAAGGGGAGGATTTTATTTCTATCTATTGCATGGTTTGCATTTATTATGGGTAGATAGATAGATGATATTTGTCTGATGAACACCAAATCCCATGGAATTGAAGTACCCGGATTTTGGGTGTCACGAGTTAGTATCAAAGTCAGAGGTTATGAACCTTAGGTGGGGGAACAACCTTAGGTAGTAGCCTTATAGGAAGAACATAGTGATGGAAAACTCTTATTGAGTTCTAGGTAATGAATTTTTTGTAAATTCATTGAAGATAATAAAAGACTTTATGTGCTTCTGTGTTAAATTATGTGCTCACTAGTACGACTTAGTAACTAAAACTCAAAATTTTGTTGTTAGGATGTCGGACATTGGAAGAACTAGTCGAGCTGGGGAGGAGGAACCCCGAGTACCTACAGTACCTACAGAGGAGCAGCCCTGAGACATTCATGTCGTTAGGGAGCAGTTGGTACAGAGGGAGTCATCTCCATTGATCACCGTTGTTGGTCAGGAGCATGAACCTGAGACTAATCCTGAGGAGGATCCCGAGGAGGAAGATGAAGAAGAAGAAGAGTTTCCACCGCACTCCATTGATGCTGAGATGCACGACGGGTTATACGACTGTAACATAGAGGTATGAGATGATGTCCAGGATTTGACTGAGCGGGCGATTATTCAGCAGATTACTCTCGAGCAGAAGGAGTGGGAGATTGAGACTCTTCACTCAAGACTAGGAAATATAGAATGGGATTTGGTCCACGAGAAGGGTCAAACCGAGGATAAGACTGAGGAGATAGAGAAGTTGAAGAAGGAACTGAAGGAAAGCTCTGAAAGGCTGATCATAGCAGCGGAGGGTTGGGTAAGAGAGTCACGTCATGTTGACCTTGCAGAAGAGGATGGTCATGCAACGAAGGCTAAGCTTGGGGAGACGTACTCTACACTTAATAAGGCAATGGATAAGGCCCAGGATCGAGTTTTGAGGTACCCAATCCAATTCGAAGGGCTACCATAGTACATGCTGGACCGCAGGACGATGTCTCGCATTATGGAAGAGGAGCGTAGCAAGGCTATTCAGCGCCTTGACAGACAGTGATAGGATTTGTTTAATTATGTGAAAAACTATTTGGTATTTATATGTAAATTCTGAAGTAGTTATGAACAAAGGAATATTTAAATATTTAAATCTTGTGGATTCTTTATCTCAGGATAGTTGATGTAAATAGCAGTGATGCTATCGTTGGATGTTAAAACTTTTGATTTAAATGAATATATCAAGTTATTTGAGATAATGTGTTAAATAATTATGATAAATTATTGAGTAATGCTTTAACTAATTAGAGAAATAAACAAAGATCTAATAAGCATATATTTTAACAGAAATATGCCGCCAAGAAGAAGACAACAACGTCAACCAGCTCAAGAAGGATCTACTAATAACAACAATAATGCCAATGCTAATCTTGTTCAGCAATTGGTTAATTTGCTAACTGGAGCAATGAATAATCAACCTCAAGCTCCACCAAATACTACGTTTAATGATTTTAAGGCGGTGGGACCACCAGAGTTTAAAGGTTCCATGAACCCGATTGAGGCTCAAACGTGGGTTATGGAAATGGAAAAGGTTTTTGATGTTGCTAGAGTTAGAGAAGACCAAAAGACCGCTTTCGCAATGTTTATGCTGAAGTCTGAAGCCAGCTACTGGTGGCAAGCAAACAAGGTTCGTGGAGGTGAAGGCGTGATTACTTGGTAGAGATTCAAAGAGATGTTTTTCGAGATGAATTTCCCGACCAGCTCACAGAACCAAATGGAGGTTCAGTTTCTGGAGTTGAAGCAAGGGAATATGTCCATACCTGATTATGCAGCTAGATTCAATGAGTTGGCAAGGTTTGGCCCGTATCAAGTACACACAGTTGAGAGAAAAGCAAGAAGATTTGAATAAGGACTGAAGCCTTGGGTATATAGTAAAGTATCGATGTTTCAGCTAAACACTTTTACTGGAGTACTGGAAAAGGCCATCCTCGCTGAAGGTGGAAGCAATGCGGTGACCAAGTACAATCAGGATCAGAAGAAGAAGAAGACTGAAAGTGAAGGAAATAACAAGGCTAGTGGAAGTGGCACAGGAGGTGGTAATTTTAATCAGAAGAAAAGGTGGAATGACAACTCATCATCGGGGAATCAGCAAGGAGGTCAGAAGAAGAGGATTGAAGCATGCCCGACTTGCGGGAAAGCTCATTTGGGAGTTTCTACGAAGGGAAAGCGGGTGTGCTACAATTGTGGTCAGGAGGGCCACATTGTACCTAACTGTCCTAACCCAAAGAAGGGTGCCTGCTTCACTTGTGGTTCAAAAGATCATTTGGCAAGAGACTGTCCTAAGAAGGGATCTGGAGGGGCAGGATCAGGAGGAAATAAGGGAAACAACAGTGGAAACGCCTTGACTATCACAGGACCAACCGCAACCAACCGACCGATCGCCAGGACTTTCAACATGATGGTGTAGGATGCAGTTAAGTCTTGTGATGTGGTGTCAGGTATCATTCTGATCAATAAAATTAATGCTTATATTTTATTTGATTCGGGTGCTACTTGTTCCTTTATATCCGATGACTTTGTTAAGAATTTAGATTTGCCTAAGGATGAGTTGGATTACCCAATGAACATAGAGATTGCGAATAGAGAAATAATCCTTGTTAAGTACGTACATAAGAACTATAGAGTGGATATTAAGGGTAATATCATGAATGTAGATCTTATCCCTATTCGACTTGGGAAATTTGACGTTATCTTGTGAATGGACTGATTATTCAATCACGGGGCTGTAATTGATTGCCAAAAGAAGCGAATTAACCTTATGACTCCGTCGAAGGTTGTGTTTTATCGTAGCAAGTCACCTAGACAAACGAGTTGTCTGACGATGATGCAGGCCAGAAAGTTGTTAAGATAAGGCTGTGTAGGATATTTAGCTTACATAGTCGACAGTCGTAAAGAGAACCCGAAAGTAGAGGAGATACCGGTAGTGAGGGACTTCGTCGATGTTTTTCCCAACGATTTTCCAGGACTTCCGCCTGATAGAGAAGTTGATTTTGTGGTTGATTTGGCACCAGGAATGGCTCAAATATCGAAGGCACCATACCGAATGGCACCAGTAGAGATAAAAGAATTAATGGTACAACAACAAGAATTACTGGACAAGAAGTACATTCAACCAAGCGTATCGCCGTGGGGAGCGCCGATGTTGTTTGTGAAGAAGAAGGATGAAACGATGCGGCTCTGCATTGATTACAGAGAACTGAATAAGGTCACGATTAAGAATAGATATCCATTACCGAGGATCGATGATCTGTTTGATCAATTAAAGGGAGCGAAATACTTTTCTAAGATAGATTTGAGAAGTTGTTATCATCAACTGAAAGTGAGACAAGAAGATGTACCGAAGATAGCGTTTAGAACACGATATGGTCACTACGAATTTTTGGTTATGTCATTTGTTCTAACGAATTCTCTTGCAACATTTATGGGATTAATGAATGGTGTGTTCAAACCATTTTTGGACAAGTTCGTAGTGGTATTTATAGATGATATTTTGGTATATTCAAAAACCAAGGAAGAACATGATGGGCATTTGAGATTAACGTTGGAAGTATTGAGAAAGGAGAAGTTGTATGCCAAGTTTTTGAAATGCGAATTTTGGATCGAGCGGGTGCAATTTCTTGGGCACGTGATTGATAAAAAAGAAATTTCGGTAGATCCATCCAAAGTTGAAACCGTGATTAACTGGGATCAGCCAAGGACGCCGTCGGAAGTACGAAGCTTTCTTGGATTGGCAGGTTATTACAGAAGGTTCATTCAAGACTTCTCCAAGATCGCAACTCCGCTAACGAATTTAACTCGAAAAGCTGTGAAATTTGTTTGGACGGAGAAGTGTGAGGAAAGCTTTCAAGAATTAAAGAAGAGGTTGAGTACAACACCTGTGTTGTCTCTTCCGAACGATACAGGAAATTTTGTTGTTTATAGTGATGTGTCGCATAAAGGACTTGGTTGTGTGCTGATGTAAAACGGCAAAGTCATTGCGTATGCATCACGACAATTGAAGGATTACAAGAAGGGATATCCGACCCACGACTTAGAGTTAGCTGCAGTAGTTTTTGCCTTGAAAATTTGGAGGCACTATCACTACGGGGAGAAATGTGAAATATATACAAACCACAAGAGTCTGAAATATATTTTTACCCAAAAAGACTTGAATATGTGCCAAAGAAGATGGTTGGAGTTAATTAAGGACTACGACTGTGAGATTTTATACCATCCGGGCAAGGCAAATGTCATTGCTGACACCTTAAGTAGAAAGGGTCGGGAGAAGTTAATGATGTTGACCGCTCAGGAGGAGCTAATTTCAAAAATGGAGAAACTGGAGTTGGAAGTGAAGTGTCCTATGGAAATTGATGAGAAGCTATTTCAGATACAATCTGGTACAACTCTACTAGATAAAGTAAAAGAGGCTCAGCTTTAGGACGAAGAATATAAAAAGGTGACAAAGAAGATATCTGAAGGAACTGAACCAAGATTCAAGCTGGATAAGGAAAGAATATTGAGATTTGAGAGCAGAATTTGTGTACCGCCAGTACCAGAGATTAAGGAAGACATTTTGAGTGAGGCTCATAGCTCACGATATTCGATTCACCCTGGTAGTACCAAGATGTACCAAGATCTTTGACAACACTTCTGGTGGCCAAATTTGAAACTTGATCTTGCAGAATGTGTTGCCAAGTGTCTGACCTGTCAGAAAGTGAAAGTAAAACATCAGAGACTGAGTGGATTGCTACAACCATCGGAGATCCTAGAATGGAAATGGGATCATATTACAATGGACTTCATGGTTGGCCTTCCGAAAACTCAGAAAGGCTACGACGCGGTATGGGTTATCGTTGACCGATTGACGAAATCCGCACAATTCCTTCCAATCAAAATTAGATTCAACTTAGATCAGTTGGCAAGGTTATATGTAAAAGAGATTGTTTCGAGGCACGAAGTGTTGGTGTCAATTATTTTTGATAGAGATCCACGCTTCACATCAAACTTCTAGAAACGTCTACAGGAGTGCATGGGTACGCAATTGTGAATGAGTACATCATATCACCCTCAGACAGATGGACAGAGCGAAAAAATGATTCAGACGTTAGAAGATATGCTAAGAGCTTGTGTAATGGACTTTAAAGGAAATTGGGACGACTACCTACCACTTGTAGAGTTCGGCTACAACAACAGTTACCATGCTAGTATTGACATGCCACCTTATGAAGCGTTATACGGCAGAAAGTGCAAAACTCTGCTTTACTAGGATGAAGTTGGCGAAAGACAGTTGCTAGGGCCATAATTTGTACAACAAACAGCATAAATAGTCAAAGCGATCCAAGCACGACTAGTAGCAGCTCAAGATAGGCAGAAGAAATATGCTGATCCACATCGTAAAAACGTTGAGTTTGAATCGAGTAGTTTTGTGTTCTTAAAGGTCTCTCCATGGAAGGGAAAGATCAGGTTCGAAAATAAAGGAAAATTAAGCCCAAGATTCATTGGACCATTTGAAGTACTTCGAAGAATCAGAGAAGTTGCGTATGAGGTAGCCCTACCTCCATCACTCGAGAATGTCCACAACGTCTTTCACGTTTCTGTCTTACGACCCTACAAACCCGATTACAAGCATGTAATTGAATACGAACCCCTACATTTTGAAAAAAGACTTATCTTACGAAGAAATTCCTGTTCAAATTGTCGACAGAAAAGAACAAGTTCTCAGAAATAAAGTAATACCTTCTGTTAAGGTAATTTGGAGGAACCACAACGCTGAAGATGCTACGTGGGAACTCGAAGAGAATATGATGAAGAATTACCCTAATTTATTTACTTAATTTTGTGTAAGCGATTCTGGGGACAGAATCTTTGTAATGGGGGGAGAATGTAATGGGTCAAATTTATTGAGTCGTGATTCTATGGACAGAATCCTTTTAAGGGGGGAAAGATGCGACGAACGAGATTTTGTAATTTAATTCTTAATATTTATTGAATTAAATTAATATTTTCAATGATTTAATTATTTGATTAAATAATTAATTAATGAAGTTGTGATAGATTAATTTAATTATATGTGTTATATTTATTAAATTAATGTAGAGAATAATTATTATTCAAGTATGTATTTATGTGAGCTTATTGAATTAAAAGAAATATTTAATAAGCCTAATGTTATTTTAATTAATTTAATAATTAATTAGATTTAATATTTTGACATTATTAATTAATGAGGAAATTAATTATATAACTATTTGAATTAATGAGAAATTATTATATTTTATTCAAATTAAATTAAATAATATATTTGAATTATTGTATAATTGTGTGTGACACGATTTAAACTATAGTATAAGAGAATCATTAAATTAAATGTTTTTGAAACCTATTCTTGACCAGCCAAACAAGGCCCTAAGGGGAGTTGATAGCAGTTACCCATGATTGGGTAACTGACCATTATGCGCGTCAGTTTGCTTATTTATTATACATATTCTCTTTTTCTTTTCTTTTTTATTTTCTGAGTCTGGAAAAGCAGAGTGGGAGAATGTTTGAGAATTTAATGAGATAGTTGCCAGAGAAAAATTCAGAGATTGTGAAGGAGATTGAGAGTGGGGAATTGAAAAGCATCTAAGCTTACTAATTTATACTCTACACTCAGGGTAATCTCCTCCTTCCCAAATTGTAAATTTGGTTATTAAAGTTTTTATGAATATGGCTTTCAAAGTTCTGTAAGGTCTCTGTATTTATAAAGGGTATGGATTATGTGTTGATATATTAATAAATGTTATCATATCGTATTTGATTATATATTGTATAAACCATATCTTCAGTTTCATAAAACATATCGTATATTGTTGCTACAAAATTTATAGAGTATAAAATATGGCCATATGGCCTTACGTACTAAATTAGATATGTCTATCATAGGTTATATCATAAATTTACAATTATATGTTATTATGCATGTTGATACGAAGAGACCAAACTTTAAATAAACAGATTTGGTGTTATAATGAACCTTTAATGTTGATTTACATGTTTTGTTTTCAAAACCTTCAAGAACATCAAAGAACAGTGAAATTTGCATGTTTTAATTCTGTAATTATGTGTTTTAATTGGTTAAAACCACTCTATAAATGTTTGGTAATGATTATATAAGAATTCTAGTATATGGGTATGTCAAATTACATGTAAGAAATAACAAATTGGTAGAAATTGGCATGTTCTGCGATTTTTTGCGAATCGCATTTACATGCTGATTCGCACCATACATGGCCAATCAACGCCTTAAGGCTGTATGCATACCTAAAAATCCCGTCGCGATCTTGAGAACACAAGCACAAAAAGTAACGCGATGCCACTCTCGAAATGTTCGAAAGCGAAAATTTTAAAGTGTTCAAGTCCATGAATGTGATGTTAACCTAATTTAATGAACATAAAAATATGTTAGAAGTATAGTGAGATGTTAAAACAGATTTTTAACATGTCAATAACATAATTTCATGTGGATTGATTATTGAATGCATAATTAGTTTAGTATTCGTGAAGTGTTTATTATGTGACAATAAGTGTGATAATTTGACTAAATATAGTCATAACCAAAGTTTAGACAAAAGAATAAACTTATGATGTTTGATTATATTATAATTAACTAGAGTTGTGAATGAAAATGATATGTAGGATTAAATTCAAGGAACGTGTTTAATTAACATGTAATCTACGCACGAGGCAAGTTTCTAACCCTACTTGTTATCATTATTGAAGTCATTCTCATTATTATTAATCAAGTTCAATTGTTATATTAAAGATTAATTATCTTTTCAAAGTACGATACTGTTATACAATAATTGTTCTATTTTATACATATTGAGATTATTATTCAATTTAATTACTATTTATTGTTGAACCTTATTAGACTAGCAAAACCCTATTTGATTCGACTAGTCCATAGTTGATGAACGTTCTAAATTTCAGAACCCTTATTGATTTATCCAAACCAAACTTCCTTTGGTGCGGACTCTAATGTCAAACTGAGATGAACAACTCTGTATAGGGATTTCTTATGCGTTAGCGTTAAGATATTGTGCACAATAAGATACTAAGGGCTGATCCCCCTAAGTACGAGTAGAAAGGTCCATAGTCCTATGATTGTTAAAGGTTTCAAGTATAACCCTTGATAACCTAGGACATAGTTCCAGGTCTTATGACCCTCAGAAATCTTTTAAATTCTTGTTATTCATTCTTGATTCAAAAGTTGAGCTTTTATTTCAGAAGTCTTTGATTCACTCGCATGTTATTATATATTGTTATTTCATTTGATACCTGTGGGCAATCATGCTCACTCTTGCATAATAATAACATTGTAGTTAAGAACGAAAGGTATGATGAGCCTTCTACTAGCAAAGGCAAAGGCAAAGGCAAAGCTAATAAGTGATGAAGACTTGTTATTTAATTTTAAGAATGTTATTGTAAAGACTTGATGTTGTTTAAGAGTTATTTGTTTATGTTTTCGAATAGATTTTTAAGGTTAGTTTGACCTGGGATTGTATTTATTATCCAGATATTGTAACCTTGTAAGGGGAGGATTTTATTTCTATCTAATACATGGTTTGCATTTATTATGGGTAGATAAATAGATGATATTTGTACAGTGCACACCAAATCCCGTGGAATTGAAGTACCCAGATTTGGGGGTGTCACAACTGTTGTGATTCAGCACTCAGCACAGTACTTTGAGCAGAGTCTTCATCTGATGACCTTTGAGAGAGATCAGGCTCGGTCTATGATGTTGACTGCCCTTGATGGGAGAGACACAACTATATTAAAGAGAGACAAGGCATTAACTCACAGAGATATCGATGTTGTTGAGCGGGATGAGGCCAGATCAGCTAGAGATGCAGTGATAGTTGAGCGGGATAGTGCCATAACCACCTGGGATGTAGCCATCACAGATTGTACTGCAGTGAGGTCCCTTACCACTGGCATGATCGTAGAGATGAGCACTTACATTGATGATCATATGGTCACCATGCAGATGGCTGCAGATCTGTTGGGTCATGTGGATGTCCTCATACAGGAGACCACAACTTTACCTCTTTCTTTTGAGAGGGATGCTATGTTGGGCTTGTTAGCTCGCATACACGCTGACTTGTAGATGTATTTGTATTTTCCTGAACAGACTAGCTTAGCCATTTTGTCATGTACAGTTTACATTGTGTATATCAAACATCATTATATATATGGCAGGGAAATATATTTTTTATCACTTCCCTTTTAGATATGCCTGAATACTTGCTTGATATTTTGCCTGCTGCTTCAGGGCTTGTGATCTTGATGAGTTCTGAATTCTTCCTGGGTGGATGGAAATTGAGTTGTCTCTGGATAGTTCAGAATGTATCATTGATCTTTATGTATCCCTACCATCTTTGGTATCTTGGGACTAGTTTATATATAGAAATATGGAGAGGAGTGTGGCTTTCCTCTCGGAGATTGACCGCACCACAGATGGTCGCGAGTACTTCTATTTAGGAGAAGCCTAGTTAATTCCATCTCTTATGGATTGGTGTTGCTCTTCAAGGTATGACCACAGCTTAGATGGTCGTCGAATCTCCTACTTGGGAGGAGTTCAGGTAATTCCATCCCTTTGGTCTGAAACCGAATGAAATGTAGTGGATTGAAAGATGATCCCAGTACCAATTAACAATGGTTTGTTTATTGGTAGGGGGTGAGACCGAACCATGAATGGCTGCCTATGTACTCCTATTGAAGAGGAGATCATGTCTGCATAGTTCGAACCTGGCATAAGAGGTTCAACGCTGTATATGGCAGAAATGGTGTAGGAATATTTTTGTTGTTTTTGTTTTTGTAAGGGTAGAAATGTTTTTGTTGTATGTATTTGAGAGGATCCACGCGGGATACGAAATGGGTTGTGTGACCATGAAGGTAATGTTGTAACCTCATGGAAGCCCATGCTAAAGCATAACACGTCTTTTCGATCAGAGTGTACTTGTTTTCACTGCTCCTGAACCTTTTATTGAGGTAATAGATAGCTCGTTCTTGGCCTCTATCTCTATCGTCTTCTGTCCCACATGCATCTTTCATGTCATCATTGTCACTTATGGACAGGTACATAAACAGGGGAACATCATCCCTGGGTGGTACCAACACAAGAGCTTTGACTAGCTGTTCTTTAATTGTAAGGAAGGCATTCTGGAACGCATCATTCCATTTCATGGAGGAGTTCTTCCTTAATAGCTTGAAGATAAGCTCACAGGTTGCTGTGAGTTGAGAGATAAAGCTGCTAATGAAGTTTATTCTTCGCAAAAATCCCCGTATTTCCTTTTCTGTCTAAGGAATGGGCATTTCCGTGATGGCCTGGATTTTGGTAGGATCCTGCTCAATCCCTTTGTGGCTTACTAGAAATCCTAGCAACTTGACTGATTTAATGCCAAAGGCGCACTTAGCTGGATTCAACTTCAAGCTATACTTACGCAACCTGTTAAATAGCTTTCTGAGATGGTCTAAGTGGTCTTCCTCCTTTCGGGACTTGAGAATGATGTCATCCACGTAGATCTCAATCTCTTTGTGCATTAAGTTATGGAAAAGAGCCATCATAGCTCGTTGATAGGTGGCTCCGGCATTGATGAGGCCGAATGACAACATTCTATAACAAAAGGTTCCCCAAGGCGTGATGAAAGCAGTTTTCTCACGATCTTCCTCAGCAACCATGATCTGATGATATCCCGCAAAGCAATCAGCAAAGGAGTACATATCGTATTGCGCAGTATTATCAATAAGAATGTGGATAAATGGCATGGGAAAGCTATCTTTTAAGCATGCTTTGTTGAAGTCCCGGTAATCCACGCAAACTCGCACCTTCCCTCCGGGTTTAGGCACGGGCACAATGTTGGATATCCACTCAGGATATGTAGACAACATGATGATGCCAGCTTGAAATTGTTTCACAATTTCTTCCTTCACCTTCCAACTCCACTAAGGTTTCAATCGCCTGAGCCTTTGCTTGACTGGCTTAAATCCCTCTTTAATGGGATGGCGATGAAGGACAATATCAGTGGACAAACCCACCATGTCTTCATGAGAGCATGCAAACACATCCTGGAATTGGGTTAGTAGTATAACCATGTCATTCCTTTGGTTTGGGGTAAGGTCTGAACCAATCTGGATTAACTTAGGGCTTTCTAAGGTTCCGAGATTGAAAGAAGTGGTTTGATTAAGGTTGGGTTTAGGTTTGTCTTTGACCCATTCTTGAATTTCTGGAGGCACCTCAATGTCATCCTGTATATCCATCAAGGCTGAATTCATCTCTATATCAAAGGTACAATCCTTGTGGAGAAGAGGCACCATATCAGCAAGTACATGCACATCTAAATTCAGAGTCCCGAAATAAAATATGCTTTCACTTAGTATATATGAAATGTGTTGATCATACACAGTGTTAGCATATACTGACAAAATAAACTGCTAATACTGTACAAAAAAGTAAGCAGTTATTATATCTACAGGGCAGAAAGAGTTCTTCCCATTTTACCCTTGTCGACCAATGCAAAAAATGTAGTTCCAATTGGAAAGGGTAAAGTCCAGGTGGACCACAGTTATAGAGGGATTGTCATCATCCTCCCTGTTCCGAATGATGGCCATTACGTCTGGGCAATCATCGTCTGGGGTGTATCTGTTGGTATGTTCATTATGAACAATGATGCGTATGCGTGACATCATTCGGATGACGTCTTGCTTGATTCTTCGTTCCTCATCTTCCACTGCGAGATTTGGAACAAAGACTTCTTTCTCCTTTACAGGTACCGACTTGGGAAATAACATAGCCATTACATTGGTTGGCACCTTTATAGGAGGTTGTGCGGACTCAGAGTTTGAAGGCGAAGATAAACGCCGAATGGTTGAAGCTGAAGGAATATGTTAATGCTTGTGAAGATTCATGTGACTAGAACAGGCAGAATAGCCTAGCCTAGCTGTTCCAGTCTGGTTGGTTAATCGAATTTGGTACTTGATACCCTGACAATTTTTAACCAGCCCTTGTCCCGGCTGATGACCTAATGACATCATTTCTTGAGTAACCGACATTACCTCAGCAAAAATCTTGGGTTCGGGTAATGGAATTCCAATAGCATGGTATTGGGTATTGCTTATTTCTAAGGCATGAAAACTGACCGGTTCAACATCTGCATTGGCATTGATGAATGGCATGTCCCTGTGTTGAGGACACTCTGATTCAGCGTTGACTGTGACCAGGCTATTGTTGATAATGTATTTCAACTGTTGATGAAGAGTGGAGGGACCTTGACCATATGAATCCATGGTCGCGTCCAAGAGCGAAAGTTGTATCCGAATATATCTTGAGTACATGGAAAGATACACAGAATGTATGAGGACCAATTTTGATTGGCAGCTCAATTACTCCGTCCGAATTCCGACGGGCTCCATCAAAAGCATTGATGATAGTATGGCTACTTCGAATTCGGTTGAGATTGATATTCATCTTCACCAAGGTAGCGTAGGGACATATATTAAGAGAGGAACCTACATCTATCAAGACTCCATCTAACATGTATCCAGAGGACAAGACTGTAATTTACAACGGCTTGCAATGACCGGTCCCTTCGGGTGGTATGTCATCATCAGTGAAGGATATCACATTGTTGTTGAAAATGTGATCAACCGGATGTTGAAATTTTTTCGTATCAAATGATGTCGGTAGATAGGCTTCTTCTAAAACTTTTAACAAGACCTTCCGGTGATTCTCGGAAGTTAGGACCAAGTCCAGAATTGATATTTATTGTGGAGCTTCTTTTAAGCTTAAAACCACTGTGGCTTCATTATAACCCATAGTGTGGAGGAATTTTTCAATCTTCTCCATGGGTATTTTCCCCTTTGATTTGGTGGTAGACTTCATCATCCGTTGGGGAAGATACAGTGGATTTTCTTTCGACATTGTAGCAGTTGTATATGAGGTAGATCCTTCACCTTCTCCATAATTCCATGGAACTTTGCGCAAGCTAACAATAGGATATTGTGCTCTGTATGGCAAGTTGATTAGCTCGGGAGCGGCCACTTTCAAAGGATTGTTGCTTCCCTTGAGTTGAATTATTGGCATTGTGAGTGATTGATTAATCCCATCAGCTTCAATGGATATGACTGCTACGACACTCTTCCACTTAGTAGGACCTGAATTCTCGCTTGCACGTAACACAGTATCGTCGTCCGCTAAGTGCAGGACACCACTGTCAATTAGATTTTGGATAAGGTGGTGGAGTGCCCAGCATTCTTTTGTGCTGTGACCGCGAGACTGGGAGTGATATTGACATACTCCACCAGACTTGTACCTCCCTGAACAGGGGTTGATTGGAGGTAAAAGGGAACTAATCCTTCCTTCATTGATTACCATATGAAGGATTTCCTCCATAGGTTGGCCCAGATAGGTGAATTCCCTTTTGTTGGCGAAATCCCGACGGACTTTGGCATTTGCTCTCTTTGTCACTTTGTCTTCCAACATTTCATTTTCTGAAACTGATGAGGGAATATTCATGACAAGAGGTAGGAGACTGGCATGCTCCTGGCTGATTAATTGACGTGTAACTTGATACTGATAAGTCACCAGTTCCGCCAATTGCTCAATTTGCTTGCATAGAGCTTTCATCTTTCATTCCATTATGAACTGAAACTTGGCATAATCCCATTTTTCATCACCGTCTTTGAGGGTCTGGGAGGATTCACAGCTGAAATTGGAACTCTGTCCGTTTCTCCAATTGATCATGTTGACCTCTTCTTCTTTGTGCTGAGGAAGAGGGTTGTCTTGAACGTGAGGCTGATCTTGTTTAGTGACCACAATCTCACCATTGTCTATCAGGTCCTGGATCTTGTGTTTCAAGGCCCAACAATCCTGAGTATCATGTCCAGGTGCCCCAGCATGATAAGCACATTTCCGAGCAGCATTGAAACCCCGTCCATTAGGGCTGGTTGGTGGAAGAAGATGTGTAATTTTCTTCTATGTTGTCAGAAGAGTAAGAATGTTCTCGAGGGTATCCCCTAAGGGTGTAAACACTCGAGGGCGTTTGACTTCTCCACCTTTTGGTATTGGAGAGTTCATAGACTGTGCTTGAAAGGGAGTGTAGTTTCTCCTTTGAATAGGCATGTTTTGATAGCCTTTTTGACCCTGTAGTATCAGGGAAACATCTTCCTCTTTCTTTTTATGGACCCTACGGGGGTTGTTTCCATAATTTTTGGACTGGATGTGATTAGTAACATCTTTAAGGGCAGCTAGGTCTTGAATCTTTTCGGACTTCAATCCCATCTCAGCCATCTCCCCATATTTGACCATTTCAGAAAATGGTTTGCCGATGTCGGCTAAAACTCTCTCATAGAACGGAGCTTCTTGTATGTCTATGAAAGTCATGACCATTTTGATTACATCATGGAAGGACTAACTTGGGCAGCCAGGCGTCTCCACCTTTGAGCATACTCTCTGAAAGACTCGTTAGACTGTTTCTTGATCTTGGTAATTTGATACCGATCAGAAGCCATCTGAGATTGAAAGCTGTATTGAGTGAGGAAAACATGTGCTAGCTCTTCCCAGCTATGGATCTTAGAGTTATCTAATCTTGTGTACCACAAACGGGCTTCTCCAGTTAGACTTTTCTGGAACAATTGCATTCTGAGTTTTTCGTCCTCTGCATAAGATCCAAGTTCTCCAATAAACACCTTTAAATGTGTGTAAGGATCTCCTAATCCGTCATATTTTTCAAAGTCAGGAGTTTTAAACTTTTCTGGATAATGAACACCGGGGAAAATGCAAAGATCATCATATGAAACACTGTCGTGTGTTCCAATTCCTTTGATAGCACGAAGGGTCTCTTCCATTTGAAGGACTTTCTTTTTGATGTCACCAGTGTCTGGATCTCCAGTGGGATGGGCAGCATCATGAGTTTTGTTTGTCGTATCCAACTGTAGTTCAGGTATTGTAATGACCTGGGTTCCTTCTTGTGTGGAGGATTCAGCATGTACGGGTATTTTTGGACCCTGATTGGACTAGTGTAATTCTTTGAGTAGAACAGCCAAATCTGTAATTTGTTTGCTTAATCAAGTCGAATTCTTTGCGAAACTGGATTAAGTTCGGTTTAGTCGATGATAATGACATGATTGATTTGTAGGCTCAGAGCCTTTTGGACTATGACCGGGTAGTAGGTCTGATTGGTTCCCTGTGAAAGACTTGCATAGTTTAGTCCTTAGGGAATATGTGTATAATAACATGCTATGTGATGTGTCCATTTTAGGAATTTTATCCTGCAAAACGGATGTCAGCTGTTTATAGCATGTTAATTAAAATATGTATGTGTACACATTTCTTCATATATCTCATTACATGGAGATATATATGGAATGAAATTACAAGTAATTGTGTTTACAAGTAATTGAAATGAGAGAGCATGAAGAGACTTTCCTCCGTTTTGGGTTTATCAGAGGCTGACCTATCTTAGGTTACTCTCGCGGCTTTTTGGCATGAAGGTTCCCAAATCATCGCAATTAACTCAACGACAAATTAATTCGGTCTTTCAACTAGAGCGAATTTGGGTGGTGTCTTTCCTGAGCCTCGGAGAATTAGTCTTCTCACGAGTCCAGTAATCAAACACCGACGGGATAGCCTCCTGGTGGAGGGACCACATAACATACATTCACATACATCACGTCTCACCGTATGAAAATGATGACATATATGAAGCACTAATATCATAAGCAGATATGGTGCAAAACACTAATATCACATGCAGTTATGGTGTGAAGCACTAAGTGCAATAAGGAAATGCATTCGTACACATTCATCAAATGTAAATGCAACATCCACACACAAGCAGATAATAGTTTTGAAAAGATTGTAATAGCAGCTTAAGTCCTCTTACTGGAGTTCCCCAGCAGAGTCGCCACATGTCGACGTCGGGATTTTTAGATGTCCCTTTTCATTACTTGTTCTTTGGTGTTCTCATTTTAGGTGAGATTTGTTTGAAAAAACAAGTGAAAAAGGTCCGACATGTATAATGTTGATGATGGACTGTTAAGAGTCGCCAGTTGGTTTTTTAAATGGTTGTACCAACATAACCGAGAAAAGGTTTGCACATTGACCCAGTGATGTGACACTGCTAAACGGGTCGGTGAAACCGAGATTCATTAGGGTCCGGGGACTTGGTTATGCGGAGGGAAGGTGTTAGGCACCCCCGGACATCTGTGTTACCACGGTGACCGCCTCTTTTCAAGAAACTATTATCTGAATGTGTGTGTATGGGTCAATGTGCTGTTATTTGGAAGTAGTGTGAGGCCTCGTTCGCACCTATATACAAAGGGTTTGAATTTATGTAAAAATTCAGTTTTAGCAAGATATAGCAATGATGTTTTATGAAAAGGTTTTTCAAACCCTGATGCTCAATAGTAATTGAGACCTTTTACACTCCCATTTTATTAAGTGTTCGGCTTGATTGATTTTATTTTATAGATGCGAGGCATCTATACGAAAATAAAGTATAAAATAATGCCATCTGAGGAAATTCAGACACCGCAGAATAATTTACAAACTGCTTATAGCTGAAAATGTCCATCACGGGAACCGAATCTAGATCCAATAGGCTGAATCTGTGATCACATGATACCTAGGTGCACAAGATACCACAATTTATATGAAAGCAGTAAGCATGTATATATATAAAAGCTATAAATATATATATACAGACATGATCACCAACCACGAAGCACCTCTATGGGGGATCAGAAATATAAATAAAGCGATAAAAGCTATCAATCGCCACGGAGGAAACTCCAGGCGGGACAAAACATAAATAAAGCTGTAAAGCTATCAACCGCCACGGAGGGAACTCCAGGCGGGGCAAAATGTAAAGAAAGCTGTACAAAGCGATCAACTGCCACGAAGTAAACTCTAGGCAGGACAAAACGTAAAGAAAGCTGTAAAAACGATCAACCACCACGAAGTAAACTCCAGGTGGAACGAAAATATATATATTAAAGAAAATAAACGCTCCAGACCGAAGTCTAGGCTCATCGAAAAAAGTTCGACATACAGTTCATATATATAAGTATATATATATATAAACAAATAAATGCTCCAGACCGAAGTCTAGGCTCAATCGAGGCATAACTCGATAATGTTAGTCCAGATATATAAATATATATATATATATATATATATATACAAACTAAAATAAAACCACGGAATAGAAGTTCGAGGCAAATGCACATGTAACCACGACTCTCAACGTGAAGAAGGGGTGTGTGCAGAGATGAAGAAAGGCTTTAAAGTGTGTGAGAAGGCTTAAAGTTGACTGCCAAAGAAGACTTCTATATCTTTAAAGTGGGTAAACACTGGCTTTTGTAGGGACAAAAGAAGCTATATATGAGCTCACAGGTGTTTAAAATGAGAAAGTACACTGTATGGGGTAAGTGCAGAGCAAATTGGGCAGGGCTTACTCACCGTTTTCTCTTGTAAAATGGCCACCCCAAGCCCTCTATTTATAGAGGGTGGAGTCGCAGGTGTACATGCGGCTGAGCCGCAGGTGTACCAGAGGCAACCTGGGTGGGCCCGTGTTTGTCGGGTCGGGTTATCTCGTAGTACGTGCACTCGGGCACTGTAATGTCCACTCGAACTTTTAGAAGTGCAATTCGGGCATCCGATTGAGGTATACAGGACCTATTTCGGACCGCCATTGTGGAGAGTTGTACAATGGCATGGGATTAGAGTTTGTACGAAGTCATTGAAGATGGGACGATGCCCTCCGGTCTTCAAGCTCTAACTTTTATCCGTTACCCCGCACAATAGTCACTCGGGATTGGTTAGTCTTGTGGGACATCGTGGTGTAGAGATGTTGAGACGACATGGCGTGGCATCGTGTTGGCGAGATGACGATGTTGCCCCTCACCGGTGTTATCGCCGGATTGGGATGATAAAGCAGACGTTGCTCAGAGCTTCGCTGAGATTGGACTGTTGCATTTGTTGAAGGTCCTCATTGTCATCTTTGAGGTGTGCCTATCCTCTCGGTGTTATCGTCGGGTTGGTACAGTGTATCTCGTTGTGAGCACCGAGATTGAAGCTGGTCGGATTTGAGACAAGCATTTCCGGGGTTATCGCCAAAACTGCATTCCTTGGGGTTATCACCAAGGTTGTTGGCTATTCCCATGGTTGGGACTGAGACTGGATACCACGGGGTTATCTCCGAGATTAATCGGTCTTCTCCGGTGTGTGTTCCGGTATTGGATCTGCACGCCTCGTGGTTATCTCTGAGGTTGGAATTGTTACTCCCAGTGTGTGTTCTAAGGTTGATGCTGAACTTATCTTTGTTAACATCTCAAGGGGAGTTAATAACGGAGATGGCTAGGATGGAGTTAGAGGTGAAGTTGCCAATTGAAGCAGATCAGAGACTGTTTGCGATGGAGATTCAGTCTACCATCGTAGAGAGAGTCAAGGAGGTGCAGCTCAAAACTGATGAGTGTAACCAGATGAAGAAGCGGTTGACCAATGAAAAAGATATTAAGTTTAGTCTTGATAATGAGGGATTATTAAGATTTGAGGGAAGAATTTGGGTTTCGAATGAGACAGAATTAAAGGAGCAAGTTTTATAAGAGGCTCATAGTTCGAGGTATTCAATTCATCCTGGTAGCACTAAGATGTATCAAGACCTTCGATAAAGTTTTTGGTGGCCGAACATGAAGAGAGAAATAGCCGAGTATGTGAGTAGGTGTTTGAATTGTCAAAGAGTTAAAGTCGAACATCAACGACCGAGTGGCTTGTTACAGTCATTGGAGATTCCGGAGTGGAAGTGGGAGCATATCACGATGGACTTTGTGGTGGGACTTCCGACGACTCAGAAGGGCTATGATGCGATTTGGGTAATAGTGGACCGGTTGACAAAGTCGGCTCACTTTTTGCCAATTTGAATTAAGTATAACTTAGATCAGTTAGCTACACTCTATGTTAAGGAAATTATTTACATTTAGTGTCAGATTGTGATCCACGATTCACATCGAACTTCTGGAGAAGTCTTCAAGAACAGTTGGGGACGCAGTTGAAGTTGAGTACAGCTTATCATCCACAAACTGATGGACAGAGCGAGAGGACAATTCAGACGTTAAAAGATATGTTGAGATCTTGCGTCATGGATTTCAAGGGTAGTTGGGATGATCATCTACCATTAGTATTTTTTGCGTATAACAACAGTTATCATGAAAGTATAGGTATGCCGCCATATGAAGCTTTGTATGGATGAAAATGCAGAACACCGTTGTATTGGGATGAAGTGGGAGAACGTCGAATGCTAGTACCAGAACTGGTGCAACAAATAGCAGAAGTGGTGAAGTTGATTCGAATGCGTCTTTTAGCAGCTCAAGACAGACAGAAGAAATACGCAGACTTACATCCAGAAAATAGAGAGTTTGAAGTAGGCTCGTACGTATTTCTAAAGGTATCTCCCTGGAAAGGAAAGATACGCTTTGGGAAAAAGGGAAAACTAAGCCCAAGGTTTATAGGACCTTTTGAGGTATTAGAACGGGTAGGTGAGATAGCTTATAGGGTAGCGTTACGTCCAGACCTAGAGCGAATACATAATGTATTTCACGTTTCAGTGCTACGTCCTTACAAACCGGATTACAAGCACGTGATAGAATATGAGCCTATTCAATTTGAGAAGAATTTAACATATGAAGAGATGCCGATTCAAATCATCGATAGAAAAGAGCAAGTTCTACGAAACAAAGTAATACCGTCAGTAAAGGTGTTATGGAAGAACCACGATGTGGAGGAAGCAACGTGGGAACTTGAAGAAAAGATGAGAAAGGATTATCCTCTTTTGTTTGAGTGAGATAGGGCGAGATTCTGGGGACAGAATCTTTATAAGGGGGGAAGAATGTAACGCCCGAGAAATTCGGATCCTTTGTAAAAGACTTGAAAGAATTTAATAATGAATAAAATAATATTATTTGTTATTATATGTGTTAATAAGATGTATGTCGTTCTATAACCTAGAAATATCGGAAGATCATAGTATTTGAACCATGTGATTGAATTAAAGTGTTTGAATTTTCAAGATGAAAATAAATATTTTCCGAGAACATTTACGAAAAACACTATTCACCAATTATCGCTCGGGAATTATTTTTGAACTTCCAAGAAATACGTAACGTTAGAATAATGATGTAATATTAACGACCGAAGTTGAATAATGATGTAAAGATAGGAAAAATCAGAAGTTATACGTATTATTAACGACCGAAGTTGATAATTAAATTGTATGAATTTTGGGGTCGTTACAAAAATGGTGTCCCAAACTTGTAGCCCAGTTAAATAAGGGCATTTTGGACATTTAGTACACTAAATAAGCAATAAAATGGAAAGTAATGGAATATGTTAATTTTTCTTGGCTCAAGAAACTAAATTAAAAGCCCAATTGTTGGCCCAAATAATTAATTAAAAAGCCCAAGTGATGGTCCAAGTATGGAAGGACTTTATGGTCATTTGTTTAGTAAAATAAAAGCAATTAAATGAAAATTAATAGAGGCTAAAAGAAGGGCCACATGGCCGGTTAAAGAAAGAGAAAAGGAGAGGTCAAGGTTTGGCCAAAAAGTAAAGGAAAAGGGGGAGGGGGGGTGCACATCATCATTTCAAGAACCACATGTGCAAAAGATATTTCCATATTAGCTAGGTGTCATTCCTTTTGTGAAGCCACTACATCTAATTAGATTAGTAAGTACTCATTTAATGATTAAGAAAAGTGATAATGATAGGAGATGATATTGGGAGATAAAATTTAGATATACAAAATATATCTACTAGCACACAAAAGCATTTCATATCTCTTTTTTCTCATCTTCATAACTTAGCAAAAGAAAACCAAATAGAGAGAGCGAGAAGAGAGGCAATTTCGGCAGCCCCTTAGAGGAAAAGAGAGAGAGTTTTGTAAACTATCAAAGCTCCATAATCAAAGCTTAGCAAGAAGGAGAAGGAAATCAAGTAAAGGTAAAAATAATTTCTCTATAAACTAGTTATTCCTTCTAGTTAATTGGTTTTGATTAATTTAGAATCTATGTTTCTAAACTCAAAAACTTTGTATTTAATTTTTGATGAGTGTTTTATGTTTAGATATACCCATATTGGGTGTTAATTTGTTTGGAAATCAAAAGAAAAGAAAAGTGATTTTTCTAGTTTATAAACCATAAAAATTTTATGTACTTTTGATTTTCTCCATTTTTTATCTACACTGTAAGACCTCAACTTTTATGAATAAAGATGAATTTTCTATGTGACGCCCCCAAAATCGGTATATATCACATATTCTGAGTCGCCAAATACATGGTACAGAATACAAATACAACCTTAAATATACAACATGAGCTGTGAGTTTTAATATAAATATTTTCTTATGGACAATATTCAAACTCAAAATAAGTCCTCAATACATTTATTATCACACTATTTCATAGAATAGTGTGGACTACTAATGCTGTAACGCCCGAGAAATTTGGATCCTTTGTAAAAGGGTTGAAAGAATTTAATAATGAATAAAATAATATTATTTGTTATTATGTGTTAATAAGATGTATGTCGTTCTATAACCTAGAAATATCGTAAGATCGTAGTATTTGAACCATGTGAATGAATTAAAGTGTTTGAATTTCCAAGACGAAAATAAATATTTTCCGAGAACATTTACGAAAAACACTATTCACCAATTATCGCTCGGGAATTATTTTTGAACTTCCAAGAAATAAGTAACGTTAGAATTTCAAGGCGGGGTGGTTTATGTAATAATAATCTAGGTATGGAAAACACAATAATTCGCATGCGGACTTAATTTGGGAATATAGGTATTAAAACCTAATGAAATGAATTAAGGTAACTTTGTATGAAATATAGTCTAATAAGATTAAGGTGTAAACCTATGTGGGATTATTCTTTAGCCCATATAGTAATGACATGAAGCTCATAATAGTTAACTACTAAGCCCAAAGGATGATCCAATGGGTAAAGCAAGATCCATGGGGCAACCCACGGGTGAAGTGGAAACCATGTACTTGGAGTATTGAGCAAGAACTTTAAGTAATGACCAAGGAAGGGATAAGAGTTGTGGGCAACAAGTAATGAATAGTAAGGAGGTTAATTAAGGAGGTGGGATGCTTTATGACCATTATACCCTAGCATAGAGACTTCTATAAATAGCTAGCTCATTTTTTCATTTGTTACTTGTTATTTCATCCAACAAAACTCTCTCATAAACAACTTATTTGTTAGAGAAAATAAGCACTTTGAGCTTAACTTATCATTTGTAGATTTCCAAAGCAAGAGAAGTAATCTTCAAAGGTAATTTATCTTGTCTCTTCTATCTCTATCATGGTAGGTTGATAAAAGAAGTATAACTAATGAACTTAGATGTTAAGCACATAAGAGAAATGGATAAGCAATTGACTTAAGCTGAATAAGCAACTTGAACCTAAATAAGTTGATAACCTTGTACAAAACTTGTCATATATTTGTCATATGATCAATATAGTATGAGAACATTAATTGATGAACTTAAGTTCATAATAAGTCATAAGCATGAGAATTTGAGTTCATAAGTTAAGTAAGTCATTAACGTATGAGAATAAGTCAAAACCTACTTTGATATTAAGTTGGGGTAATAAGTAACTTGTAATGTCTACATGTTGATTAAAATCCACTTAGAATGTTTAGTATTGAGGTTTCACCGGAATTTACACGATTGGACGATAGTCGTCGAATTCGTGAAATTCTCGGAATGGAAGTCGTATTTTATGTTTGACATTGGAAACATTGGTTTTCGATGGAGACAAGTCATGTTTGGCATTGTACAGTTGCGGACTCGAAAATGGTCGGATTCCAACTTAGAACGAAGAAACGAGTGTCGAACGTTCACGAACGTTTATCGTTTTTGTTAAAAAATGGAATAATAGGTGAAATTTAAGCAAACGAAGTTGAATAGATAAAAATCTTGAATGAACGCATAGAGTACGTAATTTGTGACCCGTAGGCTCTTGAACGAGCCAATTCGGACTTATAACGAAGAAGTTACGAGTCCGGGAATTTCAACTTTTGAAAAATCTGTCTAAAGTTTACGGTGCCTGAATAGAAATGGGCGCCATGACTTTCAAACAAATAAACTCACACCGCAGTGCCAAAGTGACCAAAACCTTCTGGAGAGTCGTAGCAGCAATGACCATTAACACTAAGACTTCATGACTGTAAATACGAGTCCGGTTCTAAGCGTGAATAGGTGATCTTGTATAGCACAAGAAGTGTAAAAGCCAAAGGCCCGCATGACGCCAGCCTCAAGACCAAGACAATAATGAAGGTTTAAATATAGAACATGGTTAGTAGTTGATAACAAATTGGACAAGGATTATAATGAAACATTGTTAAGACATAATTAAACCTTAAGTATGAACACTTAGGGTTTAGATAAATAAATTGAAAATGAATGAAAGAATGATCTTACAGAAATCCGGAACCGATAATAACAATCTAATACGTAATTAGATTGAGAAGTAGGGTAAGATTCTTTAGGAACCATGTATGATCATTCATGACCTAATGTTCTATGTTATGCTATCATTTAATGTAGAGACCTTAAAGACGTACAGTGCATGTGTTATAAATTGTAGCAGACGCTAAAGGCAAGTACTCTTACCCTTGTTCCAGTTCGATCTGGGCAAGTTTTTATGATTCATGTATTCTTCACATGAGTTTGTATTTGAGGAATGTCAAAGCCAATCTTTTCGTCTAGACGTATGCTATGTTATTCTATCAAGTGTTGATAAGGATTTACTGAAATAATATTGTTGTGGTTTTTCAAAGGTAGATTGTGTATGCTCAAATTGTTTTGTCGTCAAACGACAAGCACGTGAGGTTGCCACAACTTAAATGTATACACGTTTAATGAATGTAGTGTTGATCAACATAGAGTACTATAGGCTGATCACCTAGATGTGCTCGTAAGCTATACCAGTCTTACGGACTTCGTGCCGGGATGTCCTTTTCAAAGTACTTATGAAATGCTTACGGTCTTGAACCAGAATTGATGTTTTACTGAATATTGTAGCTGTAAAACATTTTGAAGGAATAGAAGTGTTATTTTGAATTCTCAGTAGTACTTCATAACTATTGTCCAGTTATTGAAGATATACGATTCCTATGTTTCAAGCATGCTATTTTACTAGAATTGTTGTACTTGCTGAGCTAGTTAGGCTCATTCTTGCTTGAACCATATGAATGCAGCTAAGACAGAACGGACCCATGGATCTGGCAAAGATAAAAGGAAGGCAAAGGCGAACCCGTAGATTGCTTATGTAATAGTATAGGTTTTGTAAGGAATAATATTAATATTATGACAAAGTCAATGTATTGGTTGTAAAGAACCTGGGGTGTGTAAATATTCTTTTGATATATATAAGACATATCCGTTCTTTTGAGGCATTTCAATTGAATGTTTATGTGAACTGTAGCACCGTGTAGCACCATCTGTCGGGTTGGAAGATACCCGGATTTGGGGGCGTCGCAAATGCTATCATCTGGACCGTCACTCCGTTCCCCGACTAGTTCCTGCTACGTTCTCATTTCCTGAAGAGAACAATGAAAGCAAAAGGGTGAGCTCAACTAGTCCAGTAAGAAATATTATGACTAAGATAATGCAGAATAAATTATCATTAGTCTTCAACAGTGTTATACTGATAAAATATAACAAACATCAAGTTTAACTGCGGCTGAACAAGCAATCCATTAGAAGAGTCTAGTAGAGAATAAAATCTACTATCTTCTATGATTTAAAAGGTTTTTCATTACTTTTATCATTTGAGACTCGACAATAAATAATCCACATCATCCACCGCACTTTTCTGACGAGGATATTCATTAGTATCAAGACCATAAATTATTCATGCACTACGAGCCAAGGATATTCGTGTATTCATCTTCATCAATGGTCATGATCATGCCAACAACTATCCATCAATGCACTACGGGCCAATGAGGACTTTTTCCACATCATATGTAACATTACGGTCATGATTACACCGAATAATCCCTGGTCATAATCATACCAAGTCCATCTATGCACTACAGGCCATAGATGACTTTCAACATAATATAAACATGAGGATGATGACAATGATATAAGAATTCAATAAAACAAGTTCAAGAATTAATTTATCCAGGAACTAATAACGTCCAAATTGTCAACATGATACTTCTTTGTAGAGTAAAACTCAAGAATGCTCAGAAGAATATTTCCATGAAAAAATAATGGATGAAGCGCAAATATCGAAGATATTCCACTAATTTCATGGAGTATAGAAGTCAAATTTTAACCAACTGAGTATAATAAAGAATGGAATAACAAAAGAAATCACCAGGCATGCGATAGACCGCACAGACAGGTTATTCCAACAGAATAATAAATAATGGAACCAGGTCATGCGTAAACGCACAGACATGATATTCTAATAGAATAGTAAACAATGGAAGTAGGTCATGCATAAACGCACAGACAGGATGTTCCAACAGAATAATAAACAACGAAACCAGGTCATGCGTAACGCACAAACAGGATGTTCCAACAAAATAATAAAGAATTGAATAACAGAAGAATTTCACCTTGTATGCGGTACTTCGCATAGACAGGTTATTCCAACATAATAATAAAAAAAATGTAATAACAAAAGTTCTCCTCATGAAGACGAAAGGAAGAAATAATACCCCTTACCGTAAACGAAATTGGATATAGGAAAAGAGAGGTAGCAGACTTCTCTTCTTCTTTATCTCTATAATTTTCTCTCTCTAGAGTTTCAGTGAATTCGTAAGAAATAATTAAGGAATGAGCTTCTATTTATAGGAGAATGGAAAAGCACTGTGTAAGGATTTTTCTCACGGACGCAACAGTGTTTGAAATTCACTGGCTGAAATCATACGCTATATTTTCAAAACCAAATTTTATAATATATATATATATATATATATATATATATATATATATATATATATATAAACACATGCTATATTAGAAAAATCCTACTGACCCAAGAGATCATTTTTAAAGGTCTTTGGCCAATTAGAAGAGAGGAAAAACAAAACTATCACATGTCAAGTTGAGAAAATGGCCTCATTTACATGTTTGATAGCATTATTGGATTGTTCAACCAATAAGGTGCAAGCTTTGAAAATAATATCACATATCCTGCCAACTTCATCCCCCACCACAACCCACTCACCCACATTTAATATATATATATATACATAAATACATATTAATCACACACCTTACCACTTTCTTAATTCCCCCACCCGTGATCATCTTCTTCTTTTGTTCTTCTCCCCCCCCCCCCTACATGCC
Source organism: Panax quinquefolius (assembly GCA_020205615.1). Lineage (NCBI taxonomy): Eukaryota > Viridiplantae > Streptophyta > Magnoliopsida > Apiales > Araliaceae > Panax > Panax quinquefolius. Next base: position 49,604,587 of record CM035171.1, on the reverse strand, counting down.
AACTAACACATATATTATATATATAAATACGTACCTTATATATATACATATAAAACTTATATATACCTATAAGTAATACAACAAAACTGAGATAACTTTCTCATGACGATTTTGAAAAATGAGAAAGTGGGGGGTTCATATAATATGCCACCCTATAACAAATACTTCATAAAAATTTCCTCAATATTTTTAACAACATTTATCATCATTATTATAATTCACAATATTAATCGACCAGGTCGTTCCCAGGAAAGAGGGGGCTTTCTAATAAGGATTTCTCCCTATTGGCGCTCAATTAGGTGACCAAACCTCTTATTGGCAGAACTTCTAGACATCATTAATATTGCAAATAATAATATTAATAACTCTATCATTTCAATTATTGATTTAATAATATATAAAATATCAACAATAATTGAATCAAATAACGTGAGATACTATGCAACAATTACCGTGGCAATAATTAAACAAAACTGAATGACTTCTCACGTAAGCATCAATAATCGATACTGTATGCTACTATGCAACCACACGTATTACTATACTTTTACTATCGAGTAGTTCAATAGTTTTAACTGTAAAACTTCCGTCGTTATTTTCATAAAAATATTTTTGTCGTTTTCTCAATCCAACAATAATTCTGTTGTAGAGTCCACCAATGATTGTGCCAACGTACGAATATTCCTTGTTAAAACGAATATTCCCCGACCAATCGAATATTATAAAACAACTTGCGTACTTTGTTAAATTTATAAATACTACCCACAACTATAACATTATATCACATTCATTCCATAATATTCAAAAATGATATTTATAGAAAAATCATCTTTATTAAAAAGTTGGGGTCTTACAACCTCCCCTTCTTATGAAATTTCGCCCTCGAAATTAGGGTACGATGCACGGTATGTCGAAGAGGTAAGGATACCTTGATTTCATTTCAGATTCTAACTCCCAGGTCATTTCCTCAACATCGTGGTTTCTCCACAATACTTTGACTTGAGGTATAACCTTGGAGCGTAGAATATGTTCCTTCTTATCCAAGATTTGAACAGAAACCTCTTCACACGTCAAATCTTCTGCTATTTCGACCGGTTCTAACTCAATAATGTGGTTTGGGTCTTCCACATATTTACGTAACATGGATATGTGAAAAATATTATGAACACGAGACATACTTGGCGGTAAAGCGAGTCTATAGGCCACAGTTCCTACTCGATCAAGGATTAAAAATGGGCCAATGAATCGAGAATTGAGCTTTCCTCTCTTTCCAAATCTCTTAACTCCTTTCAATGGAGCAACACGTAACAACACATGATCTCCAATATCGAATTCCACGTCCTTTCGATGAAGATCAGCATAACTCTTTTGTCGATCTTGTGAGGTTTTTATACGTTGTCGGATCATTTGAATCTTTTCCGTAGTCATACGTACCAACTCTGGTACCAATAATGTTGCTTCACTCACCTCCTCCCAGCATACTGGAAAACGACACTTTCTTCCATACAACGCTTCGAATGGAGCCATGCCAATACTTGCTTGATAACTGTTGTTGTATGAAAACTCCACCAACGGTAAGAACTTGTCCCAACTTCCCTTGAAGTCAAGGACACAGAGTCTTAATAAACCTTCAAGAGTTTGAATAGTCCCCTCTGATTGTCCGTCCGTCTGAGGATGATATGCCGAACTAAATCGTAAATTCGTGTCCATAGCTTTTTGAAAACTAACCCAAAATCGTGAAGTGAATCTTAGGTCTCGATCAGAAACTATGGATACTGGCATACCATGCAATCTTACAACCTCGTTTATGTACATACGAGCAATACGTTCAAGTGTATAAGTTTCTCGTATTGGTAAGAAATGAGCAGACTTGGCCAATCTATCAACAATGACCCAAATTGCATCTATGCCTTGAGAAACCTTGGGAAGACCAGTAACGAAATCCATGGTAATGTGCTCCCACTTCCATTCTAGAATTTTAAGTGGTTGAAATAGTCCTTTTGTTACTTGATGCTCCGCCTTGACTCGTTGACAAGTTAGACACCTTGAGATAAACAGCGTTATCTCTCTCTTCATATTGTTTGATGATTGGGTAATATACCCATGAATTGGATATATTTGGGCTTAATTTATTGTATTCTCAAAGCATTTTAGATTCGTTTTACTGTGTTTTGTTGTGTTATTGCAGGTTTGTGAGCTGTGGGAAAACTTGGGATAATTTAAGCTGAGAAGGGCATAATAGTCGGTTTACGCCCATCACGTAGGGCACTATTATCAATCTAAATCTCATTCTCGGTATTTGGCCGAAATATCAAGTTGACCGAGTGGACGCTTGCGTTGACTTTTTTGTTTGACCACTAAATTAGAGGTTGTTTGAATCCTAATTGGATTTGGATTGCTAGGTTTTGAGTAGTTGAGTATATAAAGGTTGTTGAATTTAAAAAAGAAATTCATTCATCATTGGAGGCTAAGCAAAGGATTACTTGAAGACTAAGGATTGGCTCAAGAGTTTTTTCTTCTTCTCCGTATTTTCAATTTGTGTAATTCTTTAAGGATGATTTGCAAAAGATTATTGGTTTTTATTTCTGTTATGAACTAATTCTTTAATTAAGATTTCAATTGAACCTTTTATTGCTATAAATTAGTTATTCAATTTATTCCAATTATTTATGTTGAACTGAATTGTTTATCTTGCCTTGTATCTATTGATTAATTATTTGGCCTATAATTATGTTGTTACTCTAGAAGGAATTGAAAGAGGAGTTCTAGGGTTAGAACTGGGCTTGATAACGTGTGACTTAGTTATTTGCACAGTGAATAATTAGGTTTGTGAATTGAATGGAAATATCTTTTCACCGCATATAACACATAAGGAATTGGGATTTAAGGAGTTTAATTCACTTGTTTTGCATAGGAATATAGCAAGATTAATTTGAGTTAAATAGAAGTCAATTGTTCACTTAGGAAAGGTTTTTGGCAGTAGAGAATTCCTGTTAACAATTTAGTAGGCATAATAATTGGGATAACTAGATAAGTGATTTATAGTTCATAATTGGGGATATTGAAGTCTTAATCTTTATTTATCGGAATACATTCGAATCATAGTTTTGTTTAATTGATTTAATTTAGAATAATCTCTTTTACTTGTTTAATTTAGTTTTATCAATATTTCAGAAAATCATAATTTATAATTGTTTAAATAAAATTGGGTTGATATAGTACTAGTAGTTGGAATTTATTAATTAGAATTCTCTGTGGGATCGACACTCTATCTTATCACTTTATTACTTGTTGACCGTGTATAGTTGCACGTATTTATTGATTGCGAAATCTACCAACAAGTGATTGTTCACTTGCGCAATCGAAAGCATAAGTATTCCATTTTGACCCCTGGATTTTGGTGATTGTTTAATTTCAGTCGAATCAAGTTTATTTGATGAGTTCTCGAGTTGAAACTGTATGATGCCTATTAAGAAAGCTATTATCTTTCATATTTTTTCTCTTCATTGGTTAGCATGGTTGTTGAACACACACTCACAATATCAGTAATAACAGATTTAGATTCATTGATTGTTGGAATATTATTGAGCTGCAGTAACATGGTGTATTAGCATGCTTTTGTGATTTTTCTGAGGCCTAATGAATATATTTGTGATATTGGATTGCTGGAATTAAGAACATTTAGTTAGTTTGCATGTGCATGGTTTTTTGTTTTCGTGTTGTTTTGTGTCTTGTGTTTTGTTGCTTGAGGACACACAACGATTTAAGTTTGGGGATATTTGATGATTGGGTAATATACCCATGAATTGGATATATTTGGGCTTAATTTATTGTATTCTCAAAGCATTTTAGATTCGTTTTACTGTGTTTAGTTGTGTTATTGCAGGTTTGTGAGTTGTGGGAACACTTGGGAGAATTTAAGCTGAGAAGGGCATAATAGTCGGTTTACGCCCATCGACGTCGGGGCGCTTATTATCAAGACAAATCTCCACGGGCAAGGTATTGAGTAAAAGGCCGCGTTGACCAGAGACGCGCGCGTTGACTTTTTCGTTTGACCACTAAATTGGAGGTTGTTTGAAGCCTAATTGGATTTGGATTGCTAGGGTTTCGAGTAGTTGAGTATATAAAGGTTGTTGAATTTAAAGAAGAAATTCATTCATCATTGGAGGCTAAGCAAAGGATTACTTGAAGACTAAGGATTGGCTCAAGAGTTTTTTCTTCTTCTCCATATTTTCAATTTGTGTAATTCTTTAAGGATGATTTGCAAAAGATTATTGGTTTTTATTTCCGTTATGAACTAATTCTTTAATTAAGATTTCAATTGAACCTTTTATGGCTATAAATTAGTTATTCAATTTATTCAAATTATTTATGATGAAGATCACGATACATTTTGGTACTCCCAGGATGGATTGAAAATGGTGTGTTATGCGCCTCCATCATGATTTTATACTTTAAATCAGGGTCGTTATGAACACAAAGTCTGGAGTTGACTCAAATTATTCCTTCTTCATCGATTCTTGCTTCCGGCATAGCACCTTCTTGCACTTTCTTCCTCATACGCATCAGCTCCAGATCTGTAACTTGAGTAGCTTTAACTTTATCAATTAAAGTTGATTCTACTCGTATATTCGTTATCATCACGTGGGTCCCTGGAGTCATTAACTCTATCTCCATCATTTTCAAGTCACATAAAATGGGCCTTTGCGTTGATAATATCGCACTCGTATTTGCATATGATCTTCTACTTAATGCATCAGCTACCATGTTCGCTTTTCCAGGATGGTATTGGATGGTATGATCATAATCTTTCAACAGTTCAAGCCAACGTCGTTGTCGCATGTTGAGTTCCTTTTGAGTGAAGAAATATTTGAGGCTTTTATGATCTGTAAAGATCTCCAACTTCTCTCCATACAAGTAATGCCTCCAAATTTTAAGTGCGAAGACAACAGCTGCCAACTCTAGATCATGAGTAGGATAATTCCTCTCATATTCTTTGAGTTGTCTTGAGGCATAGGCTATGACTTTCCCATGTTGCATGAGAACACATCCTAACCCTTTGGTAGAAGCATCATCAGTAGATGATAAATCCCTCCGAGCCAGATGGTATTGTCAGAACAAGTGCTGAAATGAGTCTCCTCTTGAGTTCTTGAAAACTCTTCTCACATTCCTCGCTCCAACTGAATTTTGTATCTTTCCGAGTCATCTGAGTTAATGGAGTAGCGATTCGAGAAAATCCTTCCACGAATCTCCGATAATAACTAGCTAAGCCGAGAAAGCTACGTGCTTGATCCATTGATTTGGGTTGCTCCCAGCTTTGAATAGCTTCATTCTTTGCTGGGTCAACTGATATTCCATGACTTGATACTACGTGCCCAAGGAATGCTACTTCCTCAAGCCAGAACTCGCATTTCTTCAACTTGGCATCAAGCTTGTATTCACGAAGCTTTTGGAGTATCAGCCTCAAGTGTTGCTCATGATCTTCACGACTTTTGGAATAAATAAGGATGTCATCAATAAAGATGACCACAAAGTGATCCAAATATTTCTTGAATACTCGGTTCATCATATCCATGAAGGCAGTAGGAGCATTAGTCAATCCAAAGGACATGACTAGGAACTCATAATGCCCGTACCGAGTTCTGAAAGCCGTCTTTGGAATGTCATCGGTTCTAATCTTTAACTGGTGATATCCGGAACGAAGATCAATCTTTGAAAAGAATTTGGCGCCATGCAATTGGTCAAATAGGTCATCAATACGTGGCAATGGGTACCTATTTTTGATGGTGACATGATTCAACTCCCGATAATCAATACAAAGTCGCATACTCCCATCTTTCTTCTTCACGAATAGAACAGGAGCACCCCGAGGAGATGTACTAGGACGAATGAAACCAATGTCTAACAATTCCTGAAATTGGGTCTTTAACTCCTGAAGTTCAATAGGAGCCATTCGATATGGGGCTTTGGAAATGGGTTTTGTACCAGGTTCAAGGTCGATACAAAATTTAATTTCACGCTCTGGGGATAGGCCAGGAAGTTCTTCGGGGAATACGTTAGGAAATTTATTAACAACAAAAATATCATTCAAAACTGACGTATTTTTGTTTAGATCCGTGACATGAGCTAAGAAAGCTTTACATCTGTTTTTCAATAAACGAATAGCTTTATGGCTTGAAATGACAGTTATTGATTTTAATGGTTTAGTTGCTTGAATTTGCATAATAGGTTGGTTAGGAATATGAAAGCTAACGACCTTACGAAAACAATCAATTTTTGCATGATGAGTAGTTAACCAATCAATCCCTAGAATCACGTCAAATGCAAGTATTTTCAATGAAATAAGATCGACAGGTAATGTGAGGGTACTCATTTGAACCAAACAAGACTTATAAACGGTGGATGTAATGAAAGTTTCTCCCAATGGAGTTTCCACAGATAAGTTAAAGTCTAATTTCTTCGGAGTCAAATTTAAACGTTGAGCACAAGTAGGAGAAATAAAAGAATGGGTAGAACCGGTATCAAATAAGGTATATACTTCGCTAGAGTTTATGATAAGCTTACCCGTGATGACCTCGTTCGGGTTCCTTACTTTCTAAGAGGTCACAACAAACGCTGTCCCTTGAACTACTGGTTTTGACTTGTCTGGGACGGTATTTTGTGTCACCGTTCCAACTGGACTTATCTTCGGTGCACGACAAAATCGGGCTAGGTGACCTTCTCTTCCACAATTATAACATGCTTTGGACGGCATCGCGTAGTTTGGACTGATGTGTCCCTCCCCTCCACATTTGAAACATATGATAGGTGGTCGTTCTCCTTCCTTAACAATGGGTGTTGGTGCTGACGTCTTTCCATCATTGTCGAATCTCCTCTTCTTGAAATGTCCATTCTTATTGTTTTGTACGATTACCACCGGTGGTTACCATTTACGCTTTCTTGATTCCCTCCACGCTTGTTGTCACCGCTTCGATGGCTGCTACCACTGGTATTATCATTTTATCGGCTACTTTCTCTTGGTTGAGTTAACTCGTTATCGCGCTCCAATAACTGAGCCCTATTTACCACATCTGAATACAAACACATTTTATGAGAAATTAGATATTGACGTATCTCGGGTTTCAAACCTCTTAGAAACATTCGCGTCATTCTCTCCTCATTGTCAACCAAGTGAGATGCAAACTGGGACAACTCGGCAAACTTAACTTCGTACTGCGACTCGGTCATATTGTTTTGCTCCAACTTGATGAACTCTACCTCTTTCATGTGACGAATACTTTCGGGAAAGTACTTGTCGTTGAATAGTTCTTGGAACTTCTCCCAAGACATCTTCTGTGCAGCAGATTGAATACGCTTTACCGATTCCCACCAGTAATCTGCCTCTCCTCGCAACATAAAGGTGGCAAGGGGAACCTTTTGCTCCTTGGAGCATCCCAAGACATCAAATATCTTGGTGATTTGCTGTATCCACGTCACCGCCTTAAGTGGTTTTGGCTCTCCAATAAACTCAGGTGGTCCCAACTCCTTGAACTATTTAGCGTTGGCCAAATCGAGAGTTGCCAGTGTTTCCACCGCATTATGGATGAGAGTCTCTCTTGCTCGATGTTGTGCAATTGCGAAAGCTCCTAAACATTTAAATGCTTACGCCATTTCGTTTGGTGTTGTTGTTCACCTGAGGGTTCACCTGAGGATTATGGCCTTCCTGATGCACATAGAGAGAGAGAAGAGAGGCAATTTTGGCAGCCCCTTAGAGGAAAAGAGAGAGAGTTTTGTAAACTATCAAAGCTCCATAATCAAAGCTTAGCAAGAAAGAGAAGGAAATCAAGTAAAAGTAAAAATAATCTATCTATAAACTAGTTATTCCTTCTAGTTAATTGGTTTTGATTAATTAAGAATCTATGTTTCTAAACTCAAAAACTTTGTATTTATATTTTGATGAGTGTTTTATGTTTAGATATACCCATATTGGGTGTTAATTTGTTTGGAAATCAAAAGAAAAGAAAAGTGATTTTTCTAGTTTATAAACCATAAATTTTTTATGTACTTTTGATTTCCTCTGTTTTTTATCTACACTGTAAGACCCCAACTTTTATGAATAAAGATGAATTTTTTATGTGACGCCCCCAAAATCGGAATACATCGCCTATTCTGAGTCACCAAATACATGGTACAGAATACAAATACAACCTTAAATATACAACATGAGCTGTGAGTTTTAATACAAATATTGTCTTCTAGACAGTATTCAAACTCAAAATAAGTCCTCAATTTATTTATTATCACACTATTTCATAGAATAGTGAGGACTACAAATGCTATAATCTGGACCGTCACTCCGTTCCCCGACTAGTCCCTGCTATGTTCTCATTTCCTGAAGAGAACAATGAAAGCAAAAGGGTGAGATCAACTAGCCCAGTAAGAAATACTATGACTAAGATAATGCTGAATAAATTATCATTAGCCTTCAACAGTGTTAAACTGATAAAATATAACAAACATCAAGTTTAACTGCAGCGGAACAAGCAATCCATTAGAAGAGTCAAGTAGAGAATAAAATCTATTATCTTCTATGATTTAAAAGGTTTTTCATTACTTTTATCACTGAGACTCAGCTTAATAAATAATCCACATCATCCCTGCACTACGGCCAAGGATATTCATTAGTATTACGACCATAAATTATCCATGCACTACGGGCAAAGGATATTCATGTATTCATCAATGGTCATGATCATGCCAACAACTATCCATCAATGGACTACGGCCCAATGAGAACTTTTTCCACATCATAAGTAACATTACGGTCATGATTACACCGAATAATCCCAGGTCATAATCATACTAAGTCCATCTATGAACTACAGGCCACATATTACTTTCAACATAATATAAACATGAGGATGATGACAATGATATAAGAATTCAATAAAATAAGTTCAAGAATTAATTTATCCAGAAACTAATAACGTCCAAATTGTCAACATGATACTTCTTTGTAGAGTAAAACTCAAGAATGCTCAGAAGAATATTTCCATGAAAAGATACTGGATGAAGCGCAAATATCAAGGATATTCCACTAATTTCATGGAGTATAGAAGTCAAAACTTTAACCAACTGAGTATAATAAAGAATGGAATAACAAAAGAAATCATCAGGCATGCGATACACCGCACAGACAGGTTATTCTAACAGAATAATAAATAATGGAACCATGTCATGCGTAAATGCACAGACAGGGTATTCCAACAGAATAATAAACAACGGAACCAGGTCATACATAAATGCACAGACAGGATGTTCCAACAGAATATTAAACAACAGAACTAGGTCATGCGTAACGCACAGACAGGATGTTCCAATAGAATAATAAAGAATTGAATAATAGAAGAATTTCACGATGTGTGTGGTACTTCGCAAAGACAGGTTATTCCAACATAATAATAAAAAAATAGAATAACAAAAGTTCTCCTCATGAAGACGAAAGCAAGAAATAATACCACTTACCGTAAAAGAAACTGGATATAGGAAAAGAGGGGTAGCAGACTTATCTTCTTCTTTCTCTCTATAATTTTCTCTCTCTAGAGTTTCAGTGAATTGGTAAGAAATAATGAAGGAATGAGCTTCTATTTATAGGAGAATGGAAAGGCACTGTGTAAGGATTTTTGTCACGGACGCAACAGTGTTCGAAATTCATTGGCTGAAATCATATGCTAGTTTTTCAAAACCAAATTTTATAATATATATATATATATATATATATATATAATATAACACATGTTATATTAGAAAAATCCTACCACCCGTGCATCATTTTTCAAGGTGCTGGCCAATTAGAAGAGAGGAAAAAACAAAACTATCACATGTCAAGTTGAGAAAATGGCCTCATTCACATGTTTGATAGCATTATTGGATTGTTCAACCAATAAGGTGCAAGCTTTGAAAATAATATCACATATCCTGCCAACTTCATCCACCACCACAGCCCTCTCACCCACATTTAATATATATATATATATATATATATATATAAATACATATTAATCACACACCTTACCACTTTCTTAATTCCCCCACCCGTGATCATCTTCTTCTTTTTTTCTTTTCGTCTCCCCCCCCCCCCACCCCCCCATGCCAACTAACACATATATAATATATATAAATATGTACCTTATATATATATATATATGCATATAAAACTTATATATACCTATAAGTAATACAAAAAAACTGAGATAACTTTCTCATGACGATTTTGAAAAATGAGAAAGTGGGGGGTTCATATAATACACCACCCTACAACAAATACTTCATAAAAATTTCCTCAATATTTTTAACAACTTTTATCATCATTATAATAATTCACAATATTAATCGACCAGGTCGTTCCCAGGAAAGAGGGGGCTTTCCAATAAGGATTTCTCCCTATTAGCGCGCAATTAGGTGGCCAAACCTCTCCTTGGCAGAACTTCTAGACATCGTTAATATTGCAAATAATAATATTAATAACTCTATCATTTCAATTATTGATTTAATAATATATAAAATATCGACAATAATTGAATCGAATAACGTGAGATACTATGCAACAATTACTATGGCAATAATTAAACAAAACTAAGTGACTTCTCACGTAAGCATCAATAATCAATCACCGTACTACTATGCAACTGACCACAGCGTATTCTTGTTTTTTACTATCGAGTAGTTCAACAGTTTTAACTGTAAAACTTTCACTGTTATTTTCATAAAAATATTTTTGTCGTTTTCTCAATCCGATAATAATTCCGTTGTGGGGTCCACCAATGATTGTGCCAACGTTCGAATATTCCCCGTTAAAACGAATATTCCCGACCAATCGAATATTATAAAACAACTTGTGTACTTTACAAAATTTATAAATACTACCCACAACTATAACATTATATCAAATTCATTCCATAATATCCAAAAATGTTATTTATAGAAAATCATCTTTATTAAAAAGTTGGGGTCTTACATTCTATAAATATCATTTTTGAATATTATGGAGTAAATTTGATATAATGTTATAGTTGTGGGTAATATTTATAAATTTTGCAAAATACGCAAGTTGTTATATTATATTCGATTGGTTGGGGAATATTCGTTTTAACAGGGAATTTTCGTTCGACGGCACAATCATTGGTGGACTCCATAATGGAATTATTGTCAGATTGAGAAAATGACAAAAATATCTTTTTATAAAAATAACGGCGAAAGTTTTATCGTTAACTGTTGAAATACCCGTTGTTAAAAGTACAGTGTTAGTTCCCGGAGGCACAATAGTTATCTAGAAGGGGGGTTGAATAGATATTTAAAAATCTTTTCGTTTTAACTTGTTAGTTGATAATGATTAAAACTTAGCGGAATTAATATTTATTTTAATCTCCCTTAAGATAGTGAGTTTATGAGAGTGAGGTAGTTTTAGCAGTTATGGCAGATATGGTAGTTATAGCAAAAATATAATAGACAGTCATTTTTAGTGGTTCAGAGCACTTAAAGCTCCTAGTCCACTCTTCTACTCCTCGAGTAGGAAATCCACTAAGGATGTCTTTTACACTTTTTTGAATCACTCAGATTCCTTCTAAACCAGCAGTCTAGGAACTTCTTAGTTCACTCTTGAACTCTTCAAGTCCAGCAGACTTGGCTCTTCACAGTTCACTTAGAACTCTTCAAGTCCTTCTGACTTGGAACTCTGACTTCAGTTAATTGGTAGTTGTTAAGTTCTTGATGGTTGCTACTCAGTTATTGTTAAGCATTTGTTCGAAAGAACTAGGTAGCTAAGCAAGCTTTTCTTTTTCTCAGATCGTAGAGTTGAGCGTTGAGAGTTCTTGTACGTTTTGTTCAATGCTTGCTTGCTTCTCTCATCTGCATATGTTTTGCATATATGTGATCTTGAAATCTATCCGTTTGATCCATCCGTTGAAGCATTAAATGCGTTTGACATTTCTGTACTTTGATGGAGACTTTTCTGCACATCTTCTGAATTGCATTCTGGCCCACTAACACGGCAGTCTTCTTTCTCACCTAACACTTGGAAAGGTGTTTTCCTCTTACCAATGGTACTTTCCTTAGCTTCTTCAATACGCTTCTTTGTTGCATACTAAGGATATCTTTTGTACCATTGGAACTGGTGAGTACTTCAACATTTGAAACCCATTCCATATTTATTGGAGATATATCTTCAAACAAAAAGGTAGGGCTCGATTCTTCTGATACACGGTAGATGATACTCTACGATCCAGATCGTGGTGTCTTGTTACCTTGGTGTTTGGTCTGATTCTATCAAACAAGAGCACTATGATTTCTCTTGAAGACTTGCACACTAAGATCTTCACTTGCTTGCTTTGCAAGCTCTACATTTCTGAGATCACACTACGATTTTTGAGTTGGCTCGGTAAACGTTGGGACCACTCTACGATTTCCGAAGAGGCCCTTAAAGCAGGCACACTATGATCCTTGAAGCTCTACATTTTGCCTTGGCTTCTGTACTTGATCAGCTTGATGCACTACAATCTCTTCGAAGCCTATCTATTACATCTCAAGATCAACCTAACAAGTTTGATCTTCCTTTCTATACATTCATTTACAGAATGATATACATTAAGATCTTCGATCAACCTAACAAATTTGATCTATCACTAAGTCCTTATACAAATATTCCTTGAAGGACTTTACAAATAATCATGAGCATTTATAATTAAACATCAAATCAAGATATGAACTCTCCCAACAATCTCCCCCTATTTGATGTTGACATAACCAAGGAGATTTGTTGTCATGATTATTAGTTCCTAGATGCAATTGCAGCAAAGTAAACATGACTTAGTATTTCAATGAGCAGCTGAAATTTCTAGAGAATAAGCATGAATTTATTGATGTTCGAAGATTATTACAATTTCGCTTTACATCAATAAGAATTAAAACTTTCACTTATCTCTATTTCCTTGATCTTTTGCGAGGAGGATTGGCATACTCCTCAGCTCTTCTTTTTCTGCTTGCTTCATCCCTCCTGGCTAGATCTTCCAGCTCACTAGGGCTTAGCCTAGGATTTTGATCATGCCTATTCATGAATGCAGGATCTCTTGTTGGCATTCTAAGGCCTGTGGTGGTGACATTTTGTGAGCTGGTAGCTGGCCCTATACTCCTTATTGGATGAGCCATTAAAATTTCTTGCTGATCAGGTCGTTGAGTCTAATGGCTGGATCGTGGAGTCTATTGGTGGAATTGCCTTGTGGGAGGACTCCTTCCTCTACCTCTGCCTCTGCCCTGGCCTCCTTGAACTCCTCTACCTCTGCCCTGGCCTCCTTCTCCTTTCCCTTTTTTCTCCCCCTTTATGTCCGTATCAAGGGTTCGAATGTCTTCGGATAGTCGAGTCACTCCTTGGACAAGCTCGTTGAGTTGGCTTTGAGTTTGAGCAATGTCCTCTCGATTTTCCTTTATCAGAGTTTCAGACCGAGCGTCCCTATTTTTGAGAACGGCTAGAACATTATTAGTTTGTTGTCCTTGGGTTACGTAGGCTTGTTGAAATTCTTTGACTGCAGTTTTCAAACTGATGATGTTCTCCATCATAAGCTTATTCTGAGCTTTTTGAGTGGTCTGTAATACAAGAACAACATCTCTGTGTCTTTTGGCGGCTATGAAGTGAATATCATCCATGTCCTTTATGCTTTTAATCATTTCCTTGATAATCTCCTGCAGCTTCTTAGTCAGCTCAGCGTTTAGGGTGCCTGGGAGATTGTTTGCGGCAGTGATCATGTTTGTCAGTCTGAGATGAATGAATTCTTAGTGAGCTTCAAGGCTCTCATTGATGTCCTTGATCATGTTCTTGGATACTTCATTCAACTCAGCTTTAGTGGGCAGATTTGAGAGTAGATTCCTGATTTGAGGATTGTTTAAATGAGGGGATGTTTTCTTGAATTGATCTTGTGAGGAGTAGAGGGCAAGATCAAGGTTGAAGTATTCATTTGTGGATGAAGAGGGAATATCTGATGGAGGGGCCTGTGTTTGGGTGTCTGGAGTAGGTGAATCTACGATTTCTCCTTGGGATTCTACGATGGGGCTAGAGTCAGTGATCGTAGAGATGATGGGAGTTGGGATCAATATGAAGTTTGGCACGTTTGGTTCATCAGTTACAGAATTTTGGGAGTCTGTAACTGGGGATTGACTTGGTGGATTTAGAACCACTTCCAACCAGCTTGGAAATTCATAAAATTGGCTGGAAAAAGAAAGTGGATAGTGATTCACTCTATAAAGAATTGGGACATTTAATAGCTTGTGCACTATTCTTGAGGAGGGATCATTTGTGATGATCTTCTTGGCAAAGTTGAAGTTGCCTGGAAATACATGGGCTAGCACAGAGATGGCTGGATATTCCTTGAAGCTCCAAAACATGTGGCTCCAGGAGTTTAGAATTTGAGCTTGATGATAGGGCATCATGGGGAGATAGAAGAATAGCTGATTGTAAAGATAACTCATATACCCATCATGGCCCACGCCTGTGATCTCAAGTTCATCATCCTCTTTGTCTTCCTCATCTTCTCCATCTTCTTTTGATGATTCCACTATGTCAATAACTTCCTTTTAACTTTCTTGCTCAGGCACTCCCTCATTTTCTGCATGAGCAACTTCTTCTGTAAAGGGGATATCATGAGGCTCCCCCTCAACATGATCATCCATCTGTAGGACTAATGGCTCCCCATCAGCTGGAGCACTTTCTATCATGAGAACTTCAGGTATTTCTTCAGCTTGAGTATTTTCTAAGGTGAGAATTTCAGGTGTCTCCCCCTCAGCTTGAGCTATGTCCTGTTGACTTTCTTTGGATAGTTCCTTTATAGCAGTCATCTTTCTGTCTTCCTCTTTGAGTACTCCTTCATTGATAAGGATGTACTTCTTGACCAATTTTTGTTTTGGTTTTCTAGATTGAGCCACAGCCTCAGGACTTCCTTGAGCTTCAGTACTGTCCTGTTGATCAGTCAAAACATCTGGTGCAGCAGCTTCCTTACTTGAGGTGTTCGGTCTGGTCTCTACGATTGGTAGAGACTCTACGATCGCAGAGACAGATGGCCTCTTGGACTTGTGACTGATTATGTTCTTCTTTAGCAACTATGATATAGTGGCTCTATCTTCATCAGCCTCAGCTTGCTGTTCTTTCCTTCTTAGGATCCTCAGAGTCTCAATATCAAAGGACTCTATAGGTATATCAGTGGTAGACCCTTGAGGTTCTTCTACCATCCTAGTCTTTAGCTTTCTCTTGCCCTTGCTTTTTCTGATAAGGGCAGAGGGTTCTCCCTTGTTGGTCTCTTCCTCTTCTTCTGCAGTCTCTTTGATGACTGACATGTTTCCTAGAATCCCTGATTCCTTTAGATCACCAGTTCTTCCACTTGGACTCGATTAAATCTTAACATACATACTCACCGGATTCCTTTTCTAATTCTCAAACAGTTGCTGGGTCATTCGTCTGTTTGGATTGATGGACTCTCCTTCATCATCCCCAATCTTATCACCCAGAGCAGATTGTAAGATGATGCTTATAAATCGCCCATAGAGAATCTTTTGAGATCCCTTTGTCTTCTTCGAGTTGAGAATCCATTTTCCTATCCATTCCAGCAGTAGAGCTCCATAGTTAAGTTGTATCCCACAGCTTATGGTAGTCATGAGCTTTAGCTGCACCTCATTTATAGAATCATGCCCAGTGCTTTTGCAACATATACACTTCCCAATAATGTCAGCCAGAAATTCGTACCTCGGAGAAAACTCCTTCTTCTTGTATCCTTTGACCGTGGGAGATTTCTTGTGATGCATCTTCTTAAGCCCTACATGGAAATCGATGCCATCTAAAAACCAAAAACCTTCGGATTTAAAACCTAGAGCTAGGTTGATGTTCTCAGCCTTTAGCTTGATTTCCACGTCCTTGACTCTCATCGTGAGGACTTCATTTTCGTATACTCCATTTTTGTAAAAATCCTTTATTAACTTTGGGCAGATCCATGTGCTCGTACCCAGAGCATCTTCAAGACCGGCCTTTTTCAACAATGTCAGAATCTTATGAAATTTGGGTTCAGCGGTTTTGAACTCATCGAAGCATAGTCTGTAGCCAGAGACGACATTGGAGGCTTCCATTTCTATCATTGAAGAGTGTATGGTTGTTTGAGCTTTCTTTGGGGTTAGGATTTTTGCTTGTAGAGAGAGAGAAGAGAGATAGGCCTTTTGAACTTTTGATTTCAAAAAGGCATTTTCGAATTGTACTTGTAGTTTCCCTCTCTCCATTTTTGTTTAGTGGGGCAGGTGTCAAATTCTACTTGGCTCTACGAATTTAACTGAGGAGGATTGTATTGATTTTCCCTTAGCTTCTTCAGAGCTAATGTGTCCTTAGGGAGGACTACGATCGTTGAGGTAGCCTTTGTGATCGTTGAGTCTACTTTGCATTCGTCGAGTCTGAACTATGATCGTTGAGTCTGTCCAGCAATCGTCGTGTCTGAGCTACGATCGTCTAGTCTGTCCAGCATTCTTCAAGTCTGACCTACGATCATCGATTTTATCCAGCAATCATCGTGTCTAAGCTACGATCGTCGAGTCTGCCCAGCATTCGTCGAGTCTGAATTACAATCGTCGAGTCTGTCCGGATCCTTGTGATGAGTTTTTGACTTAGCATTCTTTTAAGGTAGCTCAGGAAGGGACAACCTCTTGGAGTGAGTCAAGGGTTAGGTTTGTTCCTGAGGTGCTTATTAGAGAGATTGCTTTGTTTTGAAACTTATCATCACATAATGCTCCTCTTGTTTTGTTAATGGGGTTCTGTTGTCATTGAGTCTGCACTACGATTGTTGAGTCTATGCTACGATCGTTATCTTTCATGTTACTTCAGCTCTACGATCGTGGACTTCCCTTGATCATGTTTACGATTTCAACCATAGCCTTTATATCTGTATGGTTAGCACATAATAGAGCATATATTTCACGGTTGTAAATTAAGCATTCCTAGCTCACTTATTAATTTGTTAAACCTGGATTCATCTAAAGGTTTTGTAAAGACATCAGCTAGTTAATTTTCAGTAGGGATATATTGTAAAGATATAGTTCTATTTTGCACATGATCCTTAATGAAGTGATACTTTATTTCTATATGATTAGTCCTAGAATGCATGACAGGATCGTGAGTTATTGCTATGGAACTTGTGTTATTACAGTGAATGGGAATGGATTTGAAATCAAACCCATAATCAGCTAGCCAATTTTTCATCCATAGGATCTCGAAGTACGCGGAATTTGCCAAAGAAAGAATGTATTGACTTCTGCAGTTGAAGTAGATACTGAGTTTTACTTCTTGCTAAACCAAGACACAACCATAGCCACTGGTACTTTTTTATCTATTTTGCAGCCTGCAAAATCAGCATCTGTGTATCCTGTTAGTTCAAAAGAGGACTCGTTGGGGTACCAAAGCCCCAAGTGAGGTGTACCATTGAGATACCTGAAAATCCTCTTTATAGCAGTTAAATATGATTCTTTAGGATCAACCTAAAATCTAGCACATATGCATGTTGCAAACATTATATCTGGTCTACTGGCAGTTAGGTATAGAAGAGAGCCTATCATACCTCTGTATTGAGTTATATCAATACTTTTACCTTTTTCATCTTTGTCAAGCTTGATTGCAGGAGCAATTGGGATTTTCATGGGAGAGGCTGATTCCATGCCAAACTTAAGTAAATCTTTGATGTACTTGGCTTGGTTTATGAAGATTCCTTCAACAGTCTGCTTTACTTGCAGTCCAAGGAAGAAGTTCAGCTCACCCATCATGCTCATTTCAAACTTTCTCTGCATAAGCTTGGAGAATTTCTTACATAGCTTTTCATCAGTAGAACCAAAAATAATATCATTAACCAATAAGACTTTGTCTTTATTCTTTCTAAGGAATAATGTGGTATCTACTCTACCTCTAGTTAATCCATTTTCAATAAGAAAATTAGTTAAAGTTTCATACCATGCTCTAGGTGCTTGTTTTAGACCATATAAGGCTTTGTCTAATCTATAAACATAATTAGAATGAGATGGATTGATGAAACCTGGAGGTTACTCTACATAGACTTCTTCTTGAAGTTCACCATTCAGGAATGTACTTTTGACATCCATCTGAAAGACCTTGAATTTCATGTGAGCAGCAAAGGCAAGGAAGATTTTGATGGCTTCTAGTCTGGCAACAGGTGTAAATGTCTCATCGTAGTCAATGCCTTCTTCCTGAGAGTATCCCTTGGCCACTAGTCTTGCCTTGTTCCTGGTTATTACTCCATCTTCATCCATCTTATTTCTGAAAACCCACTTGGTTCCAATGACAGGATGACTCTTTGGTCTTGGTACCAATCTCCATACTTTGCTTCTTTCAAATTGGTTGAGTTCTTCCTACATGGCTTCTATCCAGATGGAGTCTTCCATAGCATCCTCTATCTTCTTAGGTTCTATTTGTGATAGGAAGCTTAGATAAAAACATTCATTTTGGGTGGCAGCTCTTGTTTTGACTCTTGCACTTGGATCTCTAATGATTAGATCTTAAGTGTGATCTCTTGCCCATCGGTTTCCTGTTGGGACATATGTCCTTATGCCTTCTTGTCTTAGGACTTCAAGATCTATTTCTTCTTCTTGGTGTGGAGGTTCGTTGTCTAGCATAGGCCTCTCTACGATCTCATTTCTTTGCTCAATGATTTCACTATCTGGCACTACGATCGTAGTGTTGAGCTCGACGGCCTCATTCGTAGTGTCTGAACTGTCGGTCGTAGTGTCTTGAAGCACTGTTTTGTCCAAGTCTGTTTCATCAAAGATGATGTGAATCGAGACTTCAACACTCAGTGTCTTTTTGTTGAACACTCTGTAGGCCTTGTTGTCTGTGGCATATCCAAGAAATATTCCTTCGTCTGACTTGGGTTGAAATTTTGTCAAGTACTGCTTTCCATTGTTGAGAATGTAGAATACACAGCCAAATACATGAAAGTAGCTGACACTTGGCTTTCTTCCTTTCCACAGTTCGTAGGGTGTCTTCTTGATCGTAGAGTGTATCAGTGATCTATTCTGTGTGTAACATGCAGTGTTGACGGCTTCTGCCTAGAAGTATTCAAGTAGATGGGTTGCTACTAGTAACGTTCTTCCAGCCTCTATCAAAGTTTTGTTCTTTCTTTCAGCTACTCCATTTTGCTGAGGAGTTCGTGGAGCTGAGAAGTTATGACTGATGCCATTGTCTGTGCAGAACTGGTCCATTTCTGAGAAGTCAAATTCTCTACCATGATCACTCCTTATAGCCTTGATTTTTTCTCCTTTCTCGTTCATCACCAGCTTGAACATCTTGATCAGTTGGGAGCTAGTTTCATCCTTAGAGGTTAGAAAGAACACCCATGTGAACCTGGTGTAGTCGTCGACTATGACCAGTGAGTATCTCTTCCCTCCGAGACTTGTTGTTGGAATTGGCCTGAATAGATCTATGTGCAGCAGTTGCAGAGGCTTGTCGATTGAGTTGGCAGTTTTGCTCTTGAATGAGCTTCTTGTTTGCTTTCCAAGGTAACAGGCATTGCATGGCCTTTCTTTCATGAAGTTGAACTTGGGTAGGTCTACAACAAGATCTTTTGAGGCCAGCTTGGACATGCTTTTGAAGTTTAAATGAGACAATCGTATATGCCATAGCTAGCTCATTTCTTTAGATGCTTTAGCCAGAAAGCATATTGTTTCATCTGAGCTTAGCTGTCCAAGATTCACTTTATAGACATTTCATTCTCTTGTTCCGGTTAGCTTTACAGCAGATGTCTTCAAATCTCTGACTTGACACTGATTGTTGAGGAATGTTACTTGATGACCCTTGTCGCAGAGTTGGCTAATGCTTAGAAGATTGTGTTGTAGTCCTTCCATATAAGCTACTCTACTGAAGAACACTGCTCCATTTCCAGCTGAGCCATATCCTCTTGTCTTGCCAGAGCCATTGTCTCCAAAGATGACTAAGGGACCTTCCTTTTCTATGTAGTTAGACAAAAGGGCTTTGTTCCCAGTCATGTGCCTTGAGCATCCACTGTCCAGATACCAAGTCGTGATCGTGGAGCTCTTTTCTTGTGGTAACATCAAACATTTATTTTGGTATCCATATTTGCATGGGTCCTATTTTGTTAGTTCCCTTGGGGACCCAAATCTGTTTGATCTTGGGTCTCACATGCATGGAATTATAATAGCACTTTGCAGCCTTGTAACCAATTTTGTAGCATACAAAACATTTAATATGATGCATGTTTGTGTGTGTGTGAGAATTCATTCTCCATTTGGACTTTTGTGGTTCTTCAGTCATTCTCTTTGTTAACTTGATTTTCCTTCTTCCATATGTCCTTGGGTTTCATGAATTATGAGGAGTGTACCTTACCTCTACTGTACCTTCCCAGTTGATTCGTAGAGTTGGTCTTACTCGACTATACGATCCTTCGAGGTTGGTGAGTAGAGTATAGGTTACTCTTTTCTTTTCTGAAACCCAGGCCAGTATGAGATCCTTTACTCCTTGGAGTATGGATTGATTTAGTAGAATAGGGTTGGGATAGTTCTTCCTTCTGTGAGGATTTCATAAATGTAATGCCTCTATTAAAACTTGAAGCATTACTAGTGCTAGTTTCCTTTAATTTTTCCACACATGGCTCTGAGGTGGATTCCCCAAAGCCTAAGCATGTTCTGTCAAATGCACTTCTTTGACTAGAGAACAGGGAGTCCATGGATGATGAGGATTTGTTCCATGTAGAGATAGTCTTTTCTAGTTCCTCAATTTTAGAGGTTAGATTGGACTCTCTTTGTGCACTGAGCTCATTGGTCTGTTTTAAGATCTCATTCTCAGCATCAAGCTTAAAGAGAAAGTTAGTACTTAAAAGAGCTATTTCTAGCTCTTTTTGAACTTTCTTTTTCTCCTCTTGAAGAAGTGAATAATCATTCGACAAACCTCTGAACCACTTCATGTATTGATGCAGATCAATTGTTATGCCATGTAGTGCAGTTCTCAAATCATTAATGTCTACATCAGGTGAGTTGAAGTCAAATACCTCATCAATACTTACTTCATGTATGTTGGAGTTCAGTTTTTCCTTTGCATGTTTGGCCATTAGGCACAGATTAGCCATTTTAGGATCTTCATCATCTCCAGATTCGGGAGTTGAGTCATTGTCTGAATCACTCCACGGTCCTCCAGCTACAAGGCCTTTGTCTCTCTTCTGAGGCCTTTTGTTGCCTTTGTATTCCTTCTTTGCATGTGACTTCTTCTTTAGTTCTTCTCTGAGAGGTTTGTTGCAGTTGGCAATGAAATGGCCAGGCTTCTTGCAGTTGTAGCATAGATCATTCATTTGCTGGTCTTCCCAATGTTTCTCAAGGCATAGATGCAATTTGGGTCATTGTTGATAGATTGACCAAGTCTGCTCACTTCTTACCTATACGAGAAACTTATACACTTGAACGCGTCTTGCTCAGTATGTACATAAATGAGATTGTAAGATCGCATGGTATGCCGGTATCCATAGTTTCGATCGAGACCCAAGATTCACTTCACGATTTTGGGTTAGTTTGCGCGAGAAAGCTATGGGCACGAATTTATGATTTAGCTTCGGCATATCATCCTCGAGACGGATAGGCGATTGAGAGGACTATTCAAACTCTTGAAGATCTATTAAGACTCTGTGTCCTTGACTTCAAAGGAAGTTGGGACAAGTTCTTGCCGTTGATTGAGTTTTCCTACAACAACAGTTATCAATCAAGTATTGGCAAGGCTCCATTTGAGGCGTTGTATGGGAGAAAGTGTCGTTCTCCAGTATGCTGGGATGAGGTGGGTGAAGCAACGTTGTTGGGACCGGAGTTGGTACGTATGACTACAGAAAAGATTCAAATGATCCGATAACGTATAAAAACTTCACAAGATCGACAAAAGAGCTATGCTGATCTTCATCGAAAGGACGTAGAATTCGATATTAGAGATCATGTGTTGTTACGTGTTGCTCCATGGAAAGGAGTTATGAGATTTGGAAAGAGATGAAAGCTCAATCCTGGATTCATTGGCCCATTTTTAATTCTCGAGCGAGTGGGAAATGTGGCCTATAGACTCGCCTTATCGCCAAATATGTCTCGTGTTCATAATGTTTTTCACATATCTATGTTACGTAAATATGTGAAAGACCCGAACCACATTCTTGAGTTAGAACCAGACGAGATAGAGGAAGATTTAACGTATGAAGAGTTACCTGTTAAAATCTTGGATAAGAAGGATCATGTTCTACGCTCCAAAGTTATACCTCAAGTCAAAGTTTTGTGGAGAAACCACGATGTGGAGGAAATGACTTGGGAGTTAGAATCTGAGATGAAGTCAAGGTATCCTCATCTCTTCGACATACCAGGTATGTACCCTAATTTCGAGGACGAAATTTCATAAGAAGGGGAGGTTGTAAGACCCTAACTTTTATGAATAAAGAATAATTTTCTCGAATTATATTTTTGAATATTATGGTGTTGATTTGATATAATGTTATAGTTGTGGGTAATATTTACAAATTTTTCAAAGTAAGCAAGTGGTTATATAATATTCGATTGGTCGGGGAATATTCATTTTAACAGGGAATATTCGTACGACGGCACAATCATTGGTGGACCCCACAATGGAAGTATTGTCGTTGTTAGAAAACGACAAAAATACTTTATGAAAATAACGGCGGAAGTTTTACCGTTAACTGTTAAAACACCCGTTGTTAAAAGTACAGTAATACGCGTAGTTGCACAGTAGCACACGGTATTGATTATTGATGCTTACGTGAGAAGTCACTCAGTTATACTCAATTATTGCTCACATAATTCTTTGCATCATATATCGCTCATATTATTGATTCAATTATTGTTACGATGTATCATCGCATAATATGATATATTATTAAATCAATGATTGAGACAATGAAGTTATTCATATTATTATTTGCAATATTGACAATGTCTAGAAGTTACATCGAGGAGAGGTTTGGTCACCTAATTGCGCTATGATAAGGAGAAATCCTTATTGGAAAGCCCCCTCTTTCCTAGGAACGACCTGGTTGTTAAATATTGTGAATTATAATATTAATGATGAATAAGTTCGTGTTGATTAAAGATGAATTTTATAGTGTTAGAATTATTTGTGTTAGTGGGAATCGACATGTGTTTCGATAATAATTGATGTCTGAAGGATATATTGTTCAATCGGGTATTCGGGACACTTTTCGTGTCGAAGTACTATTCATGAGTTACTATTCACGGAGTACTATTCACCCGTAAAATATATTTCTTTTCGGTCCAAATTATTTTTGGGTACAATATTATTCCATGAGGAGATGTGCTAATTTTTCAGACCGTTGGTTGAAGATATAATAGTAAATCAATATGGACCGCTGGTGGATAGTTATAATAATAAAACAATAT
Organism: Panax quinquefolius; assembly: GCA_020205615.1. Taxonomy (NCBI): domain Eukaryota; kingdom Viridiplantae; phylum Streptophyta; class Magnoliopsida; order Apiales; family Araliaceae; genus Panax; species Panax quinquefolius. The sequence goes on along the minus strand of CM035171.1, from coordinate 49,581,136 downwards.
GGATCGCTGGTTTAAAGTTTTAATAATAAATCAGTATGGACCGTTGCTTTAAGTTTTAATAGTAAACCAATCTGGATCGTCCGTTTAAAGTAAATCAATCTGGACCGTTCATAAGTTAGTTACTATGCAGTCCATTCTTCTATAAATAGAAGCTCATTCCTTCATTATTTCTTACGAATTCACTGAAACTCTAGAGAGAAAAGTTATAGAGAAACTATAGAAAAGTATTCTGCTACTTCCCGACTCTTATATTCAGTTTCTTTTACGGTAAGGGGTATTATGTCTTTTGTATTCATGAAGAGAACTTCTATTATTCCATTATTTATTATTTTGTTGGAATAACCTGTATACGCGGGCTACCCTATACTTGGTGAAATTCTTCTATTATTTCATTCTTTATTATTCTGTTGGAATATCCTGTCTGTGCGTTTTACGCCGGACACAGTTCGATCTTTTATTATTCTATTGGAATATCACATGCATGCATTTTACGCCGGACACTGGTTCCATTCTTTACTATTACGCTGGAATATCACATGCATGCATTTCTGTGGGACACAGTTGCGTTATTTATTATTACATTGGAATAACACCTTGTCTGCGGTCTATCGCATGCATGGTGATTTCTTTTGTTATTCCATTCTTTATTATACTCAGTTGGTTAAAACGTTGACTTATATACTCCATGAAATTAGTGGAATATCCTTGATATTTGCGCTGCATCCAGTATCTTTTCATGGAAATATTCTTCTGAGCATTCTTGAATTTTACTCTACAAAGAAGTATCATGTTGACAATTTGGACGTTATTAGTTCCTGGATAAATTAATTCTTGAACTTGTTTTATTAAATTCTTATATCATTGTCATCATCCTCATGTTTGTATTTTGTTGAACGCCATCTGTGGCCTGTAGTGCATAGATGGACTTGGTATGATTATGACCAGGGATTATTCGGTGTAATCATGACCGTAACGTTACAAATGATGTGGTAAAAGTCCTCATTGGCCGGTAGTGCATTGATGGACAGTTGTTGGCATGATCATAACCATTAATGAATACACGAATGTCCTTGGCCCGTAGTGCATGGATAATTTGTGGTCGTGATACTAAAGAATATCCTTGGCCGTAGTGCAGGGGTGATTCGATGATGTGGATTTTTTATTAAGCTGAGTCCCGGCGATAAAAGTGATGAAAACCCTTTTAAATTATAGAAGTTAGTAGATTTTATTCCCTACTTGACTCTTCTAATGGATTGCTTGTTCCACAGCAGTTAAACTTGATAGTTATTATATTTTATCAGTTTAACATTGTTGAAGGCTAACGATAAATTATTTTGCATTATCTTAGTCATAATATTTCTTACTGGGCTAGTTGAACTCACCCTTTCTTTCACTGTTCTCTTCAGGAAATGAGAACGTAGATGGGACTAGTCGGGGAATAGAGTGATGGTCCTAGATGTTTGCATTAGTAGTCCTCACTATTCTGTGAAATAGTGTGATAATAATTGTAAAGGACTCCTTTTGAGTTTTTATACTCTCTAGTAGACAATATTTGTATTCAAACTCACAGTTTATGTTTTGACGTATTGTACACGACAGTTGTATTATTAAGTTGTATTTGAATTCTGTACCATGTATCTCGCGACTCAAGATGGGTGATGTATACCTAATTTTGGGGGCGTCACAGTTGGTATCAAAGCTTAGGGATATGATCCACTGGCTAAGATGTGAGAATAGAACTAGGAGGAGAGCGAAATTCCTTCGCTAGTATGACCTAACTAAGTTTTTTGGTATTTAATTGGTGGTGGTTGAGAATATAGGGATAATATGTTACATGTCAATTAACCTTTTGTTTTGTGGCGATGTCTCGAAAATGACATCCGAGAATGTTGAGAATAGCAATGGAGAACAAAGACCGTTGATTCACCACATATCAATAATCAGGATAATGTGCATCAGGAAGGTGATAATCCTCATGCAAACAACAACACTGACCAAATGATGAATGATGGAATGTTTAGAGGCTTTATACAATTCATGCAATAGCAGGCGAGAGCGGCTCCTATCCAAAATGTAGGTGGAAACACTGGAAACTCTTGGACGGTCACCGCTAAACAGTTCAAGGAGTTGGGACCATCAGAGTTTATTGGAGAGCCAAAACCACTTAAGGTGGAAGCATGGATAAAGCAGATCACCAAGATATTTGATGTCTTGGGATGCTCCGAGGAGCAAAAGGTTTCCTTTGCCGCCTTTATGTTGCGAGGAGAGGCAGATTACTGCTGGGAATCGGTAAAGCGTACTCTACCTGCCGCACTGAAGATGTCTTGGGAAAAGTTCCAAGAACTATTCAGCGACAAGTACTTTCCTGAAAGTATTCGTCATATAAAAGAGGTAGAATTCATCAAGTTGGAGCAAAATAATATGACTGTGTCGTAGTACGAAGCCAAGTTTGCCGAGTTGTCCCGATTTGCGTCCCACTTAGTGGATAATGAAGAGAGAATGACGCGGATGTTTTTAAGAGGTTTGAAGCCGGAGATACGTCAACATCTTATTTCTTATAAACTGTGTTTGTATTCAGATGTTGTAAATAGGTCTCAATTAGTGGAGTGCGATAACGAGTCAACGCAACCAAAAGAGAGCAGCCGGCAAAATGATAACACCAGTGAGAGCAGTCATCGAAGCGGTTACAACAAGCGTGGAGGGAATCAACATGCCAGAAATGGTAACCACTTCGGTGGTAATCAGGGCCAAAACAATAAGAATGGACATTTCAAGAAGACGAGATTCAACAATGATGGAAAGACGTCAGCACCAACACCTGTTGTTAAGGAAAGAGAACGACCACCTATCATATGCTTCAAATGCGGAGGGGAGGGACACATCAGTCCAAACTGCGTGATGTCGTCCAAAGCATGTTATAATTATGGAAGAGAAGGTCACTTAGCCCGATTGTTTCGTTCACTGAAGACAAGTTCAGCTAGGATGGACGCACCAAAGGCCGTCCTAGAAAAGTCAAAGCCGGTAGTGCAAGGAAGAGCGTTTGTTGTGACCTCCCAGAAAGCAAGGAACCCGAATGAGGTCATCACGGGTAAGCTTATCATAAACTCTAGCGAAGTCTATACTTTATTTGATACCGGTTCTACCAATTCCTTTATTTCTCCTACTTGCGCTCAACGATTAAATTTGACTCCGGAGAAATTAGACTTTGACTTATTTGTGGAAACTCCGTTGGGAGAAACCTTCATTACATCCACTTTTTATAAGTCTTGTTTGGTTCATATTGGTAACCGCACATTACCTGTCGATCTTATTTCTTTAAAAATACTTGCGTTTGACGTAATTCTAGGGATTGATTGGTTAACTACTCATCATGCAAAAATTGATTGTTTTCGTAAGGTTGTTAGTTTTCATATTCCTAATCAACCTATTATGCGAATTCAAATGACTAAACCATTAAAATTAATCATGGTCATTTTAAGCCATAAAGCTATTCGTTTATTGAAAAATGGATGTCAAGCTTTCTTAGCTCATGTCACAAATTTAAACAAAAATACGTCAGTTTTGAACGATATTTCTATTGTTAATAAATTTCCTGACGTATTCCCTGAAGAACTTCTTGGCCTACCCCCAGAGCATGAAATTAAATTTTGTATCGACCTTGAACCTGGTACAAAACCCATTTCCAAAGCCCCATATCGAATGGCTCCTATTGAACTTCAGGAGTTAAAGACCCAATTTCAGGAATTGTTAGACATTGGTTTCATTCGTCCTAGTACGTCTCCTTGGGGTGCTCCTATTCTATTCGTGAAGAAGAAAGATGGGAGTATACGACTTTGTATTGATTATCGGGAGTTGAATCATGTCACCATCAAAAATAGGTACCCATTGCCACGTATTGATGACCTGTTTGACAAGTTGCAAGTAGCCAAATTCTTTTCAAAGATTGATCTTCATTCCGGATATCACCAATTGAAGATTAGAACCGATGACATTCCAAAGACGGCTTTCAGAACTCGGTACGGGCATTATGAATTCCTAGTCATGTCCTTTGGATTAACTAATGCTCCTACTGCCTTCATGAATATGATGAACTGAGTATTCAAGGAATATTTGGATCACTTTTTGGTCGTCTTTATTGATGACATCCTTATTTATTCCAAAAGCCGTGAAGATCATGAGCAACTCTTGAGGCTGACACTCCAAAAGCTTCGTGAATAAAGGCTTTATGCCAAGTTGAAGAAATGTGAGTTCTGGCTGGAGGAAGTAGCATTCCTTGGGCATGTAGTATCAAGTCATGGAATATCTATTGACCCGGCAAAGATTAAAGCTATTCAAAGCTGGGAGCAACCTAAATCAGTGACCGAAGTACGTAGCTTTCTCGGTTTAGCTAGTTATTATCGGAGATTCGTGGAAGGATTTTCTCAAATCGCTACTCCATTAACTCAACTGACTCAGAAAGATACAAAGGTCGGTTGGAAGGAAGAATTTTAGAAGAATTTTCAAGAACTCAAAAGGAGATTAATTTCAGCACCTGTTCTGACAATACCATCTGGCTCAGAGGGATTTGTCATCTACAGTGATGCTTCGGGCAAAGGGTTGGGATGTGTTCTCAGGCAACATGGGAAAGTCATAGCCTATGCCTCAAGACAACTCAAAGAATATAAGAGGAATTATCCTACTCAGGATCTAGAGTTAGCAGCTGTTGTCTTCGCACTTAAAATTTGGAGGGATTACTTGTATGGGGAGAAAGTGGAGATCTTTACGGATCATAAAATCCTCAAATATTTCTTCACTGAAAAGGAACTCAACATGCAACAACGATGTTGGCTTGAACTGTTGAAAGATTATGATCATACCATCCAATACCATCCTGGAAAAGCGAACGTGGTAGCTGACGCATTGAGTAGAAGATCATATGCAAGTACGAGTGCGATATTGTCAACGCAAAGGCCCATTTTGTGTGACTTGAAAAGGATGGAGATAGAGTTAAAGACTCAAGGGACCCATGTGATAATGGCGAATATACGAGTAGAACCAACTTTAATTGATAAAGTTAAAGCTGCTCAAGCTACAGATCTGGAGCTGATGCGTATGAGGAAGAAAGTGCAAGAAGGTGCTATTCCGGAAGCAAGAATCGATGAAGAAGGAATACTTCGAGTCAACTCCAGACTTTGTGTTCCTAACGACCTTGATTTAAAGTATAAAATCATGATGGAGACACACAACACACCATTTGCAATCCATCTTGGGAGTACCAAAATGTATCATGATCTTCGACATACATTTTGGTGGAGCAATATGAAGAGAGAGATAGCAGAGTTTATCTCAAGGTGTTTAACTTGTCAACGAGTCAAGGCGGAGCATCAAGTACCAAAAGGTCCATTGCAACAACTTTAAATTCCAGAATGGAAGTGGGAGCACATTACCATGGATTTCGTTACTGGTCTTCCCAAGGTTTCTCAAGGCATAGATGCAATTTGGGTCATTGTTGATAGATTAACCAAGTCTACTCACTTCTTACTTATACGAGAAACTTATACACTTGAAAGTCTTGCTCGTATGTACATAAATGAGATTGTAAGACTGCATGGTATACTGGTATCCATAGTTTCTGATCAAGACCCAAGATTCACTTCACGATTTTGGGTTAGTTTATAGAAAGCTATGGGCACGAATTTACGATTTAGCTCGGCATATTATCCTCAGACGGACGAGCAGTCGGAGAGGACTATTCAAACTCTTAAAGATCTATTAAGACTCTGTTTCCTTGACTTCAAAGGAAGTTGGGACAAGTTCTTACCGTTTGTTGAGTTTTCCTGCAACAACAGTTATCAAGCAAGTATTGGCATGGCTCCATTTTAGGCGTTGTATGGGAGAAAGTGTCGTTCTCCAGTATGTTGGGATGAGGTGGGTGAAGCAACATTGTTGGGATCGAAGTTGGTACGTATGACTGCAGAAAAGATTCAAACGATCCGACAACGTATAAAAACTTCACAAGATCGACAAAAGAGTTATGATGATCTTCATCAAAAGGACATAGAATTCGATATTGGAGATCATGTGTTGTTACGTGTTGCTCCATGGAAAGGAGTTACGAGATTTGGAAAGAGAGGAAAGCTCAATCCTCGATTCATTGGCCCATTTTTAATTCTCGAGCGAGTGGGAACTGTGGCCTATAGACTTGCCTTACCGCCAAATATGTCTCGTGTTCATAATGTTTTTCACTTATCTATGTTACGTAAATATGTGAAAGACCCGAACCACATTATTGAGTTAGAACCAGATGAGATAGAGGAAGATTTAACGTATGAAGAGTTACCTGTTAAAATCTTGGATAAGAAGGATCATGTTCTACGCTCCAAGGTTATACCTCAAGTCAAAGTTTTGTGGAGAAACCACGTTGTAGAGGAAATGACTTGGGAGTTAGAATCTGAGATGAAGTCAAGGTATCCTCATCTCTTCGACATACCAGGTATGTACCCTAATTTCGAGGACGAAATTTCATAAGATGGGGAGGTTGTAAGACCCTAACTTTTATGAATAAAGAATAATTTTCTCGAATTATATTTTTGAATATTATGGTGTTGATTTGATATAATGTTATAGTTGTGGGTAATATTTACAAATTTTTCAAAGTAAGCAAGTGGTTATATAATATTCGATTGGTCGGGGAATATTCATTTTAACGAGGAATATTAAATGCGACGGCACAATCATTAGTGGACCCCACAATGGAAGTATTGTCGTTGTTAGAAAACGACAAAAATACTTTATGAAAATAACGGCGGAAGTTTTACCGTTAACTGTTAAAACACCCGTTGTTAAAAGTACGATGTCTGATAGTTACTTGCATAAGAGCACACGGTATTGATTATTGATGCTTACGTGAGAAGTCACTCGATTATACTCAATTATTGCTACGATAATTCTTTGCATCATATCGCTCGTATTATTGATTCAATTATTGTTACGATATATCATCGCATAATATGATATATTATTAAATAAATGATTGAGATGGCAAAGTTATTCATATTATTATTTGCAATATTGACAATATCTAGAAGTTACATCGAGGAGAGGTTTGGTCACCTAATTGCGGCGCAATAAGGAGAAATCCTTATCGGAAAGCCCTTCTTTCCTGGAGCGACACGGTTGTTAAATATTGTGAATTATAATATTAATGATGAATAAGTTCGTGTTGATTAAAGATGAATTTTATAGTGTTGGAATTATTTGTGTTAGTGGGAATAGACATTTGTTTCGATAATAATTGATGTATGAAGGATATATTGTTCAATCAGGTATTCGGGAAACTTTTCGTGTCGGAGTACTTTTCATGAGTTACTATTCACGAGTTACTATTCACAGAGTACTATTCACCCGTAAAATATATTTCTTTTCGGTCCAAATTATTTTTGGGTACAATATTATTCCATGAGGAGATGTGCTAATTTTTTAGACCGTTGGTTGAAGATATAATAGTAAATCAATATGGACCGCTGGTGGATAGTTATAATAGTAAATCAATATGGATCGCTGGTTTAAAGTTTTAATAATAAATCAGTATGGACCGTTGCTTTAAGTTTTAATAGTAAACCAATCTGGATCGTCCATTTAAAGTAAATTAATCTGGATCGTTCATAAGTTAGTTACTATACAGTCCATTCTTCTATAAATAGAAGCTCAATCCTTCATTATTTCTTACGAATTCACTAAAACTCTAGTGAGAAAAGTTATAGAGAAACTATAGAAAAGTATTCTGCTACTTCCCTACTCTTATATTCAGTTTCTTTTTGTACGGTAAGGGGTATTATTTCTTTTGTATTCATGAAGAGAACTTACATTATTCCATTATTTATTATTACATTGGAATAACTTTGTATCTGTGAGCTACCTTATACTTGATGAAATTCTTACATTATTTCATTCTTTATTATTACATTGGAATATCCTGTACATGCATTTTACTGCCGAACTGGCTCCGGTCTTTATTATTACATTTGGAATATCCGATGCATGCGTTTTACGCGGACACAGTTCCATTCGTTATTATTTTGTTGGAATATCACATGCATGCGTTTTCTGTGGGACCTAGTTCCGTTATTTATTATTACTGTTGGAATAACTTTGCATATGCGGTCTATCGCATGCATGGTGATTTCTTTTGTTATTCCATTCTTTATTATACTCGGTTGGTTAAAACTTTAACTTCTATACTCTATGAAATTAGTGGAATATCCTTGATATTTGCGCTTCATCCAAAGATATCTTTTCATGGAAATATTCTTACGAGCATTCTTGAATTTTACTCTCTGAAAAAGTATCATGTTGACAATTTGGGCGTTATTAGTTCTGGATAAATTAATTCTTGAACTTGTTTTATTGAATTCTTATATCATTGTCATCATCCTCTTGTTTATATTTTGTTGAAAGTCATCTGTGGCCTGTAGTGCATAGATGAACTTGGTATGATTATGACCAGGGATTATTCGGTGTAATCATGACCGTAACGTTACAAATGATGTAGTAAAAGTCCCCATTGGCCTGTAGTGCATTGATGGACAGTTGTTGGCATGATCATGACCATTAATGAATACACTAATGTCCTTGGCCCGTAGTGCATAGATAATTTGTGGTCGTGATACTAAAGAATATCCTTGGCCGTAGTGCAGGGGTGATTCGATGATGTGGATTATTTATTAAACTGAGTCCCAGCGATAAAAGTGATGAAAAATCTTTTAAATCATATATGATAGTAGATTTTATTCCCTACTTGACTCTTCTAATGGATTGCTTATTCCGCTGCAGTTAAACTTGATAGTTATTATATTTTATCAGTTTAACACTGTTGAAGGCTAACGATAAATTATTCTGCATTATCTTAGTCATAATATTTCTTACTGGGCTAGTTGAGCTCAGCCTTTCTTTCACTGTTCTCGTCAGGAAATGAGAACGTAGCTGGGACTAGTCGGGGAACAGAGTGATGGTCATAGATGTTTGCATTAGTAGTCCTCACTATTCTGTGAAATAGTGTGATAATAATTGTAATGAGGACTCCTTTTGAGTTTTTATTCTCTCTAGTAGACAATATTTGTATTCAAACTCATAGTTTATGTTTTGTCGTATTGTAAATGAAAGTTGTATTATTAAGTTATATTTGAATTCTGTACCATGTATCTGGCGACTCAAGATGGGTGATGGATACCTAATTTTGGGGGCGTCACATAGGTGGCAGTGACGTTCTCTCCATGAACGTGTGCGAACATTTCATATTGTTGTGTTAGGAGAGATTTTTTGTTTTCTCTTACTTCTTCTGTTCCTTCATGCATGATGAGTAGTGCTTTCCAAACCTCCTTAGCTGTTTTGCTGTTGACCACATTTTCAAATAGATCATCTTCTAATGATTGAAACAAAATGTTCTTAGCCTTTTTGTCGAGTTGGACAGCTCTCTTCTCGTTGTCTGTCCACACCTCTTTGATTTAATTTATATTCTGTTTGGATCGTCTGCAGTTGGTGCAAGCTTTGTTGGAATATAGGACCCATTCTGAACAGTCTCAAATAGATCTGCATCTATTGAGTCCATGTATGCTTGCATCCTAACTTTCCAATTTGCAAATTTATCTTTATTGCATATTGGTGGCTTTCTGCCTCCTCCAGTCCTTGATTCACTTGGTAAGTGTGTCATTGGATCTACTTAAGCTTTGTAGGCTATATAATAGAACCTGATCTAATACCAATTGTTAGTTTCCGGAGGCACAATAGTTATCTAGAAGGGGGGTTGAATAGATATTTAAAAATCTTTTCGTTTTAACTTGTTAGTTGATAATGATTAAAACTTAGCAGAATTAATATTTGTTTTAATCTCCCTTAAGATAGTGAGTTTATGAGAGTGAGGCAGTTATGGAAGATATAGCAGTTATAGCAAGAATGTAATAGACACAGTCGTTTTAAGTGGTTCAGAGCACTTAAAGCTCCTAGTCCACTCTTCTACTCCTCGAGTAGGAAATCCACTAAGGATGTCTTTTACACTTTCCTGAATCACTCAGATTCCTTCTAAACCAGCAGTCTAGGAACTTCTTAGTTCACTCTTGAACTCTTCAAGTCCAGCAGACTTGGCTCTTCACAGTTCACTTAGAACTCTTCAAGTCTTTCTGACTTGGAACTCTTGTGACGTCCCCAAATCCGGGTCCCAAGAACCACGAACTTGGTACGTTATGATACTTCATCATCATACATATTCTATCATCTAATGCGGAACAAATAAACATTTATTGTTTATTTTACATAATTCTATAATATTTTCTCAGGTTTATTAACCTTAACTTAATACATACCTTCAATATCTTAGAAGATTTACAATGCTATTTTCGTCCGAAAATTTAATAGATCTAACTGCATCATAATTTAATCTTACACTTTGCCTTTGCCTCTGTCTTTATTCAAGCATTCATCTTAATCTAAAAATTTTATCATGATATAGCAAGGGGTGAGCAACAAATTTGCCCAACAAGTTTTAAATACAATGAAGATATATCATGATTGAAAAGAATGAATAAGCTTCCAAGTTTTCAACAATATAATAATTGTGAAATAACATAAATCAAGTTTCAATAATTTCATGACTGAATCAATAATGTTTGAAGGTCAACAATGACCATAAACAATTTAACTGAACCTTATGGTAATGAAGGTGATCAGCCTTTCATACCTGATGAACATATGCAACATGCACTAAGTGCGAATCAATAATCAGTTTAGACATGAATAATCATCAATAATCATTCACTAACATACTTTGAAATATAACTCGAGTTTGAGTTAAGGAAACTTGCCTGATTTGTTGACTACTGCTACGCAGTTTAAGTTAACTTCTTTTGATAAGACCTATCATTAATAATAAGATTGGTCTTTCAATCAACATATTCTACTTTGTATCATAATACAATTACTTTATTAATAGATTATCTAACACTTAATCAAATATTAGATAACCTCTTAACACATCAGTTTTATTATCATTCTTTGATAATTCTTCAATCACTGTATCATATACATTATTATTTAACACTCTCATTATCATTTCATAAGTTATTCTTTAACATCTAATAAGTCAAATACTAATCCAGCCACCTGGGTTCTAAATCCAACAATCCAAACTACAATCCAGCTAACTGGATTCCAAATCCAGCGACCTGGATTCAACAGATTTCCAATCCAGCAAGCTTGGATTCACCAATACTTCAATCGAGCAAGCTGGATTCATAATCCTTCAATCCAGCAAGCTTCTTTTTAATCCAGCAAGCTGAATTCATCAAATTTTCCAAACCAGCAAGTTGGATTCCATATCCTTTTCATGAAAAACACTAAATCACTTATTATTCTTCTATCTTTTGTCCAAACACAATTACATATAATTCATTGAATATCAATTTCAACAATTACATTGAAAAATATCATGAATCTCTTATTTTAATCATCCGTCGAATATTATTAATTATGTAATAATATTTTACGCTAAGGTTATTAACCTTTTAATAATATTACATTCAAATACCACTAATAATATCTTAATCCAATATTATTAGTCATATAACAATAAGTTAAGTCATTAATCACATTAATAAACAATTATTTTTAATTGTTTTCCTTTTATTAATTAACTTGTTTAAGCATTCTAAAATGCCATAAATATCACAAGACTTCACACCCGACCCAAAACTTCATCAAAAACCTGCATAAGCCATGCTCAAGGGTCTCAAGTCATAAATCATACTTTTCATATTTTTGGACATCATATATTTAATTAAATCTATTTATCCATTTATCATCATTTAGATGAAAAATATCAAATCAGTTCCAAAAATATTTCTTTTCTGGGATTTGACAGAATATAGCTACATATTGAACATATATTTTTTCCGGAATTTTTAAAATAGATTTACTATATTTAAATAGTCCATAATAGCCAAATATTCTCCGATTTTTCATAAATCGAGATCAACTCCAAAAATTCTGAAATTTTTACAGTATGCTTCTGCTATACACATGTACTTCCAGTAAACATTTTGTAATTTTTGGACTTATACACAGAGAGTTATTCGGGTGACTTCACAAAAATAGTCCTTCACCGTAAAATCCATAACTCTCAAACCGTATGGGCAAAAATTCTCAAATTTTTACACAACCTGTATATCTTCTGATACTAACACTCCAAATTTTTTTCAGAATTTTTAAAGCACAAAAAGTGGACAAAACTGCCCCAAAATGGTTTTATTTTCTTTTCCAAAATCAGGACTGTTTTGGCTTAATCAGCCACTACACCATGAAAACTCAACATTTTTGAGTTCTACCACTTGGATTAACTAGTAAACACGTATATCTAGCACCCCTCTTTGACAGATCGTAAAAAGGAGTTATAGATTTAAAACGGTGGATTTTCAAAGTAAATAGAAATTTTTGATTTCAAAACTAGAAAAATTAATTTTCTTTTCCTTTTTGATTCCAACAAAATAAACACCCAATATGGGTAAATCCATACTTGAATCCATGGAAAACACATAGATCATAGGGGTTTGAACATCCAATCAAAAACCCCTTTTCATCAAATTACAAAAAGAAAGAGAATATAGCTTAGGAAAAATAATTTCATACCTTTCTCTTTCTCTTTCTTCTTCTTCTTCTTCTTAATGGAGAATATTTTTTTTTCTCCTTCCCCTCCCTTCTCTCTCTCTCCCTCTTGGTTTCTCCCGTTCTCTTCTTTCCCCCTCTTGGCTTTCTCTCTCTTTGTTGGCTAATGAAGGAATTAAGATGAGAGAGAAAGAATAAAGGAAATAAGATATCTAGATAAAAAATCTACATACACCTCCTTTTTCTCCTCACATTATAACCGGCCATGTGGCCTCTTCTCCTCCCACATTTTTTTTATTTGCTTTATTAAATGACCACAATGCCCTCAATAATTGGGTTAAAACAAATTGGGCCACTCATTAAATCTTTTGGGCTTTCAATTAATCCTTTGAGCTATGCAATATTAACATAATCCAATTCTTTCCATCTTATCCCACCCTAAATATTTAATTAGGGTATCCATTCCAAATATATAGAATTTAAATCATCACTCTTGTACCTTAAATTCTATAACCCAACTAAACTTGTTTTAATTAAGTTATAAAATTAATAACTTGAGATAATAAAAAAAATATATCTCTTAACTTAATATAATTTTTAATATTATTGTTCTCCCACAAGTGGGCTAAGTTTGGGCTCTTAATTAATCTCATTGAACTAACAAATTTACTTGTTTTACTTACTAACAACAACCAACTTGGGCTTTCAACCCTAATTAAATTGGGTCAATATAATACTTGTCTCATACATAATATATTGGGCTAGATTAAATAATTTAATCGCCCTTAGTCACTCTATCTACAAGTCCCATGCTTAATTAATTAATTGGGCTCGTTTAAATAATATAACTTCCTGAGTCCATCAAATTAATTCTTTTGGACTCTAAATAAATTATTGGGCTATGATATTATTATAGTCCATTACTTTTAATACTATTTTATCCTAATTATTTAAGTAGGGTTTTTATTTCTCACTCTAGAAAATAAATTCTTTACTCATGCATTTTTAATTTCATAACCCAATTAGAGTTGGTTATAAAACTAATTATTTGGGATATATAAATAAATCTCTTAGAACTAGTATATATTATAAATACTAGTATTCTCTCATCTCATAACCCTTAAGTTATTCAATTCTTCATTCCTAATATATATTTAAGATTACACTAGTTTCTTTTATTTGTTTATATAATAAACAAATATAAACCATCACATAATATTCATATTCACTTACTCACATAATCATTAAATAAATTGTGACATGTTCCACAATTCTCTTAGATTAGGACACCGGTATATAATTAAAATACTAGGACCACTAAATAACAATAACCATTTAGGTCATTTAATTCTCATACTTAATTTATATAACTTATTCAAGTTATACAATTTATATTGTATACTTAAATTTAATTTCCTCCTCCTCTCCATAAATTGTTTTCAAATAATTTATTTATATATTAAATATATAATTTAATATATTAAATAATTTATTCAAATATGAATTTAATTTACTAACTTCCTTGATACCAATATACATATTTACATATTGGATCTCCTCTCATATTTTTACTTTACATCATTTGGTATAATATTAAATATTATACCATTATCCATATAACATAATTCACTTCTCACACTAATTTTGACTTTTCTCCATAAAAAGTCAACTTTTAACTTTGACCAAAAGTCAACCTTTACACATTTTGTGTTTACTGTCCATTCAGACTAAACTTGACGTTCCGGATGCAACCGAGCAGTCCGTGCTTCAAAATTCTATCTCTAACTCAAATTTTGAGTTTTAAATTACTCCCTTCATATTGCTAATCGTATTAACTAACGACTTTATACTTGTTCAATTCACATCAAATTTTACAGGTATCATAATACCTTATTTTTGATATTCATTCAAATACATATCAATTCATTTCTAGGGTTTTGGAATTTTGTAACCCATATTTTCTCTATTCTCATTCGAATAGCAAACCATATAGGTTTTACTTGAAAATATTTAAATAAATCCTCAAATTCTCATCTAGGTTTTATTCTTTAACCTTTATTCTAATCATTCAAGATTTTATGAATTTTCGGGTTGTCACAACTGTTACTTCAGTTGATTGGTAGTTGTTGAGTTCTTGATGATTGCTACTCAGTTGTTGTTAAGCACTTGTTCGAAAGAACAGAGTAGCTGAGCAAGCTTTTCTTTTTCTCAGATCGTAGAGTTGAGCGTTGAGAGTTCTTGTACGTTTTGTTCAATGCTTGCTTGCTTCTCTCATCTGCATATGTTTTGCATATATGTGATCTTGAAATCTATCCGTTTGATCCATCCGTTGAAGCATTAAATGTGTTTGACATTTCTATACTTTGATGGAGACTTTTCTACACATCTTCTGAATTGCATTCTGGCCCACTGACACAGCAGACTGCATTCTCACCTAACACCTGAAAAGGTGTTTTCCTCTTACCAATGGTACTTTCCTTAGCTTCTTCAATACACTTCTTTGTTGCATACTAAGGATATCTTTTGTACCATTGGAACTGGTAAGTACTTCAACGTTTGAAACTCATTCCATATTTGTTGGAGATATATCTTCAAACAAAAAGGTAGGGCTCGATGCTTCTGACACACGGCAGATGATACTCTACGATCCAGATCGTGGTGTCTTGTTACCTTGGTGCTTGGTCTGATTCTATCAAACAAGAGCACTACGATTTCTCTTGAAGACTTGCACACTACGATCTTCACTTGCTTGCTTTGCAAGCTCTACGTTTTGGAGAGCACACTACGATTTCTGAGTTGGCTCGGCAAACGTTAGGACCACTCTACAATTTTCGAAGAGGCCCTTAAGGCAGGCACACTACGATCCTCGAAGCTCTATGTTCTGCCTTGGCTTCTGAACTTGATCAGCTTGATGCACTACGATCTCTTCGAAGCCTATCTATTACATCTCAAGATCAACTTAACAAGTTTGATCTTCTTTTCTATACATTCATTTACAGAATGATATACATTAAGATCTTAGATTAACCTAACAAATTTGATCTATCACTAAGTCCTTATACAAATATTTCTTGAAGGACTTTACAAATAATTATGAGCATTTATAATTAAACATCAAATCAAAATATGCACTCTCCCAACATACAGTAATACGCGTGGTTGCATAGTAGCACACGGTATTGATTATTGATGCTTACGTGAGAAGTCACTCAGTTTTGTTCAATTATTGTTACAGGAATTGTTGTAAGACCCCAAATTTTATGAAATGAAAGTATTCAATTTTCTTATAATTATTATTTTATTTCGTAAATGGTTAAATTGATAAAAGGTTAAAGTTAAGGGTGATATTTGAAAATTTTACAAAGTATGCAAGTTGTTATAAAATATTCGTTTAGTCGGGGATTATTCTTTTTATCGGGGAATATCCGTATGACGGCACAATCATTGGTGGACCCCACAATGGAAGTATTGTCGTAGTAAGAAAACGACAGAATTATCTTTTTATAAAAATAACTACAAAAGTATTACCGTTAAAACCTGTTGAACTACCCGGTAGTAAAAGTACAGTAATACGTGTGGTTGCATAGTAGAACACGGTATTGATTATTGATGCTTACGTGAGAAGTCACTCAGTTATACTCAATTATTGCTACAGTAATTGTTGCATCATATCTCTCATATTATTGATTCAATTATTGTCACAGTATCATCTGCATAATATGTTATATTATTAAATTAATAATTGAGACGATAAAGTTATTCATATTATTATTTGCAATATTGACAATGTCTAGAAGTTCTATCAAGGAGAGGTTAGATAATCTAATTGCGCGCCAATAGGGAGAAATCCTTATCGGAAAGCCCCCTCTTTCTTGGGAACGACCTGGTTGTTAAATATTGTCCGTTATAATATTAATGACGAATAAGTTCGTGTTGATTAAAGATGAAATTGATAATTCCATTGTGTTGGGATTATTAGTGTTAGTGGAAATCGACATTTATTTCGATAATAATTGATGTCTGGAAGTTATATTGACCAATCGGGTAATTAATCGGATAAATGAGCAATTAATTGCTATTAATTCACATGCTTATAACCATGTGTTAACGTGTGTGTACTATTAATTCACATGATTTACTATTAGGGGAGTTGGTGCAAGATTGATAATACTTGCATGACTAAATTAAAAATGGAGGTATAGATGAAGGTATTATACTGTAATTAATTTTTTTATATGATTATACTATTGAGTCACATGAATGAACTATTAATTCACATGATTTACTATTAGGGGAGGTGGTGCAAGTTTGATAATACTTGCAGGACTAAATTAAAAATGAAGAAAAAGAGGAAGGTATTATACAGTAATGTTTCGAGCCCTAAAACGTGCAATTATTGAAACTATATTTTCCTATAAATAGAAGCTCATTCTTTCTTCATTTCTCACCAATTCACTAAGACTCACAAGAGCATATATAGGGAGAGAATCTTTAGAGAGAAAGTAGAAGAGAAGTCTGCTACCTCACTATTCCAGTATCCAATCTTCTTCTGATGTAAGGGATATTATTTTTTCAGTATTCATAGGAATAATATTGTCTTCCATACTCTGTAGTATGTGAGTAATAATATTTCGTCTCGTATTCCTGATTATACCCTCATTTTGTTAAAGTATTTCTTCTATACTCCGTGAAATTAGTAGAATATCCTTGAAATTTGCGCTTCATCTAGTATTATTTCACAAGGATATTTTTTGCACATTCTTGTTAAATTTTAAGCTTTTCATGTCGGAGTACTGTCCATGAGTAGTATTCATTTTTATGGTACTATTCACAAAGTACTATTCACGGGGTACTATTCATAAAGTACTATTTACGAGTACTATTTACAAAGTACTACTCACAGTGTACTATTCACGGGGTACTATTCACTCGGGTACTATTCACCCGAGGAATTATTCATGACAAAAATTGATTTCTTTGCTATCCAAATCATTTTTGATACAATATTATTCTTGAATTTTACTCCACAAAGCAGTATCATGTTGATAATTTGGACATTATTAAATTCTGGATAAATTATATTATAATCTTTAAAACTTATCCTTTGCTTTCTTTTAATTGAATTCTTATATCATTGTCATCATCCTCATGCTTATATTGTGATAAAAGTCATATATGGCTTACGTGCATAGATGTACTATTGATTGGTATGATTATAACCAGGGATTATTCGATATAATCATGACCGTAATGTTACAAATGATGTGGTAAAAATCCTCAATGGCATGTAGTGCATTGATGGACAGTTGTTCGTATGATTATGACCAGGGATTATTCGGTATAATCATGACCATTGATGATTACATGAATATCCTTGGCCCGTAGTGCAGGGATGATTCAATGATATGGTTTATTTATTAAGCTGAGTCTCAGCGATAAAATTGATAATAAACTTTTTAAATCATAGAAGATAGTAAACATCATGCTCTACTTGACTCTTCTAATGGATTGCTTGTTCCGCTGCAGTTAAACTTGATGTTTATTATATTTTATTAGTTTAACACTGTTGAAGGCTAACAATAATTTATTATGCATTATCTTAGTAATAATATTTCTTACTGGGCTAGTTGAGCTCACCCTTTTGCTTTCATTGTTCTCTTCAGGAAATGAGAACATAGCTGGGACTAGTCGGGGAATGGAGTGACGGTCCAAATGTTTTCATTAGTAGTCCTCACTATTCAGCGAAATAGTGTGATAATAATTGTAATGGGGACTTTATTTGAGTTTGGATACTCTCTATGAGACATTATCCATTTTGAAACTTTCAGCTACATTTTGTCGTACTGTATAAAAGAAGTTTGTATTTAAATTATGTACCATGTATATGGCGTCACAATTGATGCATAGTATCTCACGTTATTTGATTTAATTATTGTTGATATTTTATATATTATTAAATCAATAATTGAGACGACAAAGTTATTCATATTATTATTTGCAATATTGACGATGTCTAGAAAGTTCTGTCGAGGAGATGTTTGGTCACCTAATTGCGCGTCAATAGGGAGAAATCCTTATCGAAAAGCCCCATCTTTCCTGGGAACGATCTGGTTGTTAAATATTTCAAGTTATAATAATGATGAATAAATCGAAGGGATTTTATGAAATATTTGTTGTAAGTTTTGCTTATTATTTGAACCCCCACTTACCCATTTTTCAAAATAATCGGGAGAAAGTTATTCAATATATATATATATAAGTGGGGCACACATAATTATGACATTTGGGGGGGGGGGGATAATGGAATTGTCACGGGTGTGTTATATGGTATACTGGACATGTTGTAGTGCTAGTCTTTGTCATCAAATAATGTTAGTATGGTCAATTTTTGGTACTATAAACATTTTACTTTTTGGCATTATGTGGATGCCCTTAGACTTGATCTCATATCAGCACACTTACACTCACAATTCCCTCTGCTCCAAGCAAGCCCTTAGTTCTATTAATTATCACAAAATTCTCATGTACCTTCTTCAAGCTGTAACATAATCCTGAAGCCTTATTTTGTTGACGTATCACCACCAATCATGGGGACTGGTTGTAATATATATATATATATATATATAAGTGTGGGGCACACATGATTATGACATTTGGGGGGGATAATGGAATTGTCATGGGTGTGTTATATGGTATAATGGACATGTTGTAGTGCTAGTCTTTGTCATCAAATAATGTTAGTATGGTCAATTTTTGGTACTTTAAACATTTTACTTTTTGGCATTATGTGGATGCCCTTAGACTTGATCTCATATCGGCACACTTACACTCACAATTCCCTCTGCTCCAAGCAAGCCCTTAGTTCTATTAATTGTCACAAAATTCTAATGTACCTTCTTCAAGCTGTAACATAATCCCGAAGCCTTATTTCTTGACGTATCACCACCAATCATGGGGACCCATTGTAATAAAATTGGTAACTAGACATATATATTAGTAGGAAGAAGGAGTATATATATATATATATATATATATATATATATATATATATATATATATATATATATAAGGTTTGTTTTATTAGATTATAAATAGAATATATTATATTTTATTTAAAGTTTTTGTTTTATTAGAATATTTTATTGCACAGTAATAAATAGTAAAATCAAATTTTCAGGAAATGAAAATATAGTTGGGACTAGTCGGGAAACAGAGTGACGATCCAGATGGTAGCATTAGTAGTCCTCACTATTCTGTGAAATAGTGTGATAATAAATGTATTGAGGACTTATTTTGAGTTTGAATATTGTCTAGAATACAATATTTGTATTAAAACTCACAGTTTATGTTGTATAATTAAGTTTTTATTTGTATTCAGTACCATGTATTTGGCGACTCATAATGGGTGATGTATACCTATTTTGGGGGCGTCACAGTTGGTATCAAAGCTTAGGGATATGATCCCTGGCTGAGATGTGAGACTAGAACTAGGGGGGAGAGACGGGGAAATCCTTCGCTAGTATGACCTACCTAAGTTTATTTGTTATTTAATTGGTCGGTCAGAATATAGGGATAATATGTGGCATGTCAATTAACCCTTGTTTTGTGGCAGTATTTGAAAATGACTTCCGAGAATGTTGAGATAAGCAATGGAGCACAGAAGACCGTTGAGTTACCACAGATTAATAACCAGGATATTGTGTAGGAAGGCAACAATCCTTAGGTGAACAACAACACCAACCAAATGATGAACGATAGGATGTTCAGAGGCTTTATGCAATTCATGCAACATCAGGCGAGAGCAGCTCTTATTCAAAATGCAGGTGGAAACACTAGCAACTCTTGGACGGACACCGCTAAACAGTTCAAGAAGCTGGGACCACCGGAGTTTATTGGAGAGCCAAAACCACTTAAGGCGGAAACGTGGATAAAGTAGATCACCAAGATATTTGATGTCTTGGGATACTCCGAGGAGCAAAAGGTTCCCTTTGCCACCTTTATGTTGCGAGGAGAGGAAAATTACTGGTGGGAATCGGTAAAGCATATTCAACCTACCGCATTGAAGATGTCTTGGGAGAAGTTTCAAGAACTATTCAATGACAAGCACTTTTTCGAAAGTATTCGTCACATGAAGGAGGTAGAGTTCATCAAGCTAGAGCAGAATAATATGACCGTGTCGCAGTACGAAGCTAAGTTTGTCGAGTTGTCCCGGTTTGGGTCCCACTTGGTTGATAATGAGGAGAGAATGATGTGGATGTGTCTAAGAGGTTTGAAACCTGAGATACATCAATATCTAATTTCTCACAAATTGTGTTTGTATTCAGATGTTGTAAATAGGGCTCAGTTATTGGAGCGCGATAACGAGTCAACCCAACCAAGAGAAAGCAGTCGGAAAAATGATAATACCAATGGTAGCAGTCATCGAAGCGGTGACAACAAACGTGGAGGGAATCTGTTGATCGATTTCGCAATCAATGAATACGTGCAAGTATACACGGTCAACAAGTAATAAAGTGAAAGTAGAGTATCGTTCCCACTAGGAATTATTTAATAAAAATTACCAAATACTAACTCTTAACCAAACTAATTTTATTTAAACAATCTCAAATCGTGATATTTAGATTTAAGAAAACTAAATTAAACACTTAAAACTAGGTTACTTTATAAATGAATTCAAATAAATAAAGGTTAAGACTCCAATATCCCCAATTATGAACTATAAACCAATTATCCAATTATTATGTATACTGAATTGTTAACAGGAATTCTCAAATGCCAAAAGCCCTTTCTCAAGTGATCATTTGCCTTCTATTTAACCCAGATTAATTTTGTTATATTCCTATGCAAAATAATTGAATTAAACTCGTTACAATCCCAATTCCTTATGTGTTACATGCGGCAAATAGATATTTCCATTCTATTCACAAACCTAATTATTCACTTTGCAAATAACTAAGTCACGTGATATCATTCCCAGTTCTAACCCTAGAATTCCTCTTCCAATTCCTTCTAGAGTAACAAGATAATTATTGATCAGATAATTAATCAATAAGCATAAGGCAAGATAAACAACTCACTTTAACATAAATAATTGGAATATAATGAATAACTAATTCATAGCCATAAAAAATTCAATTGAAATCTCAATAAAAAAGTTAGTTCATAATTAATGAATTAAAACCAAGAATCCACAATTGAATAGACATTAAAAGATAAAAGTATGATAAGAGAAGAGAATAGAATCTGTTGTCAGCAAATCTGATGCTCCCCTCTTGCTCTTGCTCTTGATCTTCAATGTTCTTCAATTTGCTTCAATCTCCAATGCCTAATTAAGAACTAGGGTTTATATTCTAATCTAATGGAGTGTTTAATCTAGTCTAATTTATGTAATCTGCCTATATTTTATGTCTTACATCATGTACTTATAGGTTACAAGTCCAATTTTTAGCTTAAGAACAAACCCAATCCAATTTAGAGTAAAAAATGTGTCAAAATTTTCCCCAAAACGCGTTCAAGCCTAACCACTGACTTCCCCAGCGCCCCAGTGCTGGGCACGGTGCTGGAAGCCTGACCCCTAGCGCCCCGGCGCTGCAAATAGGCATGATTTGGGTGCCCCGGCGCTAGCCCCATTTTTGGAAATTTTCTGCTCCGATGTCCTTTGGGAAAATGGCCATAACTTCTTCGTCCGAATGCCGATTTTGATGATTCAAGATGTTCCGGAAAGAGGAGACGTAGATCTACAACTTTTATTCTTTACGTTTTTCGAAATAAGGTCCCGAGAAATACTCAAATTGGCTCTGAAGTGACTCCTATGTAAATGGCAAGCCGAAAACGCGCATCTAGCCACCCCAAACGTCGATCCAAGTAAATTTTGTCCCAATTCCTACAAAACAACGTAAAACATGCATGAATAGACACAAACACTTAAAAACATCCAAAAGATTAAGTTCAAATGCACTCAATTATGAGTATAAAACTCACTCATCAAATACCCCCAAACATAAACATTTACTTGTCCTCAAGCAAAAACACAAAAGAACTAAAAATAAACAACCGAACTCAACTACATGAATGCATATGCATGATCTACTTCCTAATATACCTACGAACCAAGTAATAAATCAATATGATATATAGCAACAGGCCTCAATGATACCAATGATACTCAAACAATATATCCAATCAAGTCAAAGTCCATAACTCTAACCAATTAATCAATCCAAACCTGTCATCACCCATGTTGTGTGTGTGTGCTTGTTAACCATTCTGACTAACCGCAGTTCAAGATAATCACATAACAAACTTCTTAGAAGGAAAATTTCAGTTCCAATTCAATTACTTGTGAACATGACAACTCCAGTTAAAACTAAGCAATTACCAAGTTTAAGGGTAAATACAGGATTTATTTATACTTTTATTCAACCACGAGGGCATTTTTGCTCTTTCTCGTGTCTTTTTTTTCATTTTTTTTATTTTTCTCATGGTTGTGCAATGTCCTATACCCTTAGGCTTTTCAGTGCTACATTAACGAGCTTTCGATCAACGACTCCCAATCCATTAAGACCTTAGGGCACTAGGTGTAAAGACAATCCCCTCGGGCTTACTTACTCACGTAACAAATGCCACAAAACTAGACAAGCATGCCACGGTGTTTATTCTCTTTTTCTGGATTTTTTAATTTTTTTTTTCTTTTCATCATTTCTTTTCCTCTTTTTTTCATTTTCTTTTTTCTATATATATATATATCCCATAGATTCCCCCAAACTCAAGCTTTTACGTCATTCCAACCTTTACCGCCAGTTCACTAATTTCCTTAAATTTAAACCAAAATTTTCCCTCATAAACAAATTATGAAACCCTTGAACCAAGTGGGTTAAAACAGTTAAACTTTAAGTGCTAACCGGTTACATAAGTTTCAGACAGGCTAAGATTATCACCATGATCAAAATTAGAACTCATCATCAATTATCAACATTGTTCAAGTTAACATGCAAAATCAATCTTATCATAGGCCGAGCTAAGACCACACCAACCGATCACACAGATTCATGCAAAAAAAATGCAATTATACTACATGAACACATACTAATGCAACACATATATGAATATGCAAATAACTACCATGTATTATATGCAACCTAAAAAAAACACAATGCTAACACAAAAAAAAATGAACTACTATGCAGATAACTAACTATATGCAATACGACACTAAAATGCCCCCAAACTTAAACTAGACATTGTCCTCAATGGATGAAATATAAAAAAGTAAAGCAGAGGACTTCCTTGAAAATATAGCAATCTTCCTCCTTGTCCACTAAGTTTGAAGAATAGGCTAAGCACATGGAACAAATTGGGCACCACGCTTGAATTTGACTTGAATAACCTGTAAAACCATGATAGAAGCACTTTTATTAAATCCTAAATAAATGCAAATTCAAAACTACTAATATAAAACTTAATAAAACTAAAATAAAAATTAAACTTGGGTTTGCCTCCCAATAAGCGCTTGTTTTATAGTCTCACCGACTTCTTCAATTCTCTATCCAATTCCCCTTCAAAATTGAAGAACCCTCCATCCATCGAGAATAATGTCTCTTTTGGGAGGTTCCCAATTGTAATGGCCATTATGCTTAAGTCACCTAGCATGATCTTTTTAGATAGGATCCCCATTAAGTATGGCAAACCACTAGGTGTTTCCTCCATTATGGCGATGATCAGATTGGGGCATTGAAGCTTAATAAACATAATGGAATCTTCCTCTATCTTCTCCTTTTCATCCCACCACGACTCCACAACCTGTACTAGCTCTTACGTCACCAAGAGCTTTGCTTGAAGCGACATGACTCTGGATTGGGCATGGTTTTGCAAAACTGCTCGGATTCTTGAACTTTGGTGGAGAAGGTACATGCACTATCAAAATTGGCTCATCTTCATTGGTACTCAAAGTTATATCTTTATCGATCTCCTTTTATTGGTCTCCAAGTCTTTCCTCTCTTTTAACATCTATATCATTTGGCACATTCGATTCAGCATTTGGTTCGGGCTCATCATCGGTCTAAATCATCCATGTCATAGAGCCAAGTGTATTGAGGATTGGTTGTTCAACGATGTGCTATCTCGCCCAATTGATTTTCCAGATTCTTGATCGACGCCTTGGCTTTGCAAATTCAAATCTACTTGATTCATTTTCTTGTCTTGTTCCTCGTTCCTTTTTTCAGAAGCTTTAATAAATTTTTCCAAGGCTTCCTCCCAATTTGAATGTTCTTCCTGTTGTAGTGGAGGTGGACACGAGAAATCCGGTGGGTATGTTTGACTTGGAGTATAAAATTGATCTTGATTGTTACTCCATGAAAAATTCGGGTGATAGCTCCAATCCTGATGATAGTTGTTGGGATAGACATAACTGTTGGGGTAATCACCACTATACTGTACCGGATCAAAACTGATGGAGCAATGATGACTCATATGATTTCCAGCACAATAATCACAAGTAACCGCCACACTTTGACGACGTTGAGCTTCAAAAGCTTCAAACATCCTCGAAATTGTCTCCATTTGTGCTGACAATGCAGAAAGTTTCTCGAGTCTGTCAATCTCCGCTCCCCTTGGTTGAGTCATGTTCGTGTATGGCCATTGATACGCAAAGTCATCCATGGTACCTAAAAAGAGAGAAATATAGGAAGATAATAAAAAATAAAAATATTGATAAAAATAAAAATGTTTAAATTAAAATTAATTTGATTGAAATTAATATTGGTAAATAATTATTAAATTAAGTCCCCGGCAACGGTGCAAAAAACTTTTTGATCGATTTCGCAATCAATGAATACGTGCAAGTATACACGGTCAACAAGTAATAAAGTGAAAGTAGAGTATCGTTCCCACGAGAAATTATTTAATAAAAATTACCAAATACTAACTCTTAACCAAACTAATTTTATTTAAACAATCTCAAATCGTGATATTTAGATTTAAGAAAACTAAATTAAACACTTAAAACTAGGTTACTTTATAAATGAATTCAAATAAATAAAGGTTAAGACTCCAATATCCCCAATTATGAACTATAAACCAATTATCCAATTATTATGTCTACTGAATTGTTAACAGGAATTCTCAAATGCCAAAAGCCCTTTCTCAAGTGATCATTTGCCTTCTATTTAATCCAGATTAATTTTGTTATATTCCTATGCAAAACAATTGAATTAAACTCGTTACAATCCCAATTCCTTATGTGTTACATGCGGCAAATAGATATTTCCATTCTATTCACAAACCTAATTATTCACTTTGCAAATAACTAAGTCACATGATATCATGCCCAGTTCTAACCCTAAAATTCCTCTTCCAATTCCTTCTAGAGTAACAAGGTAATTATTGATCAGATAATTAATCAATAAGCATAAGGCAAGATAAACAACTCACTTTAACATAAATAATTGGAATATAATGAATAACTAATTCATTGCCATAAAAAGTTCAATTGAAATCTCAATAAAAGAGTTAGTTCATAATTAATGAATTAAAACCAAGAATCCACAATTGAATAGACATTAAAATATAAAAGTATGATAAGAGAAGAGAATAGAATCTGTTGTCAGCAAATCTGATGTTCCCCTCTTGCTCTTGCTCTTGATCTTGATCTTGATCTTCAATGTTCTTCAATTTGCTTCAATCTCCAATGCCTAATTAAGAATTAGGGTTTATTTCTAATCTAATGGAGTGTTTAATCTAGTCTAATCTATGTAATCTACCTTTATTTTATACCTTACATCATGTATTTATAGGTTACAAGTCCAATTTTTAGCCTAGGAACAAACCCAATCCAATTTGAAGTCAAAAAGGTGTCAAAATTCGCCCCAAAACACGTCCAAGCTCGACCAATCGACTTCCCATGTTTCTTCAAAGACTGAGCACTGCTACCGAAGCCTGCTTCTCTAGTGCCCTGTGGCTGCAAATAGGCATGATTTGGGCGCCCCGGCGTTGGCCCCATTTTTGGAAAATTTCTGCTCCAATGTCCTTTGGAAAAATGGCCATAACTTATTCGTCCGAACTCCAATTTCGATGATTCAAGATGTTCCGAAAAGATGAGACGTAGATCTACAATGTTTATTCTTTACGTGTTTCGAAATAAGGTCCCGAGAAATACTCAAATTAGCGCTAAAGTGACTGTTGTGTAAATGGCAAGCCGAAAACGCGCATCTAGCCACCCCAAACGTCGATCCAAGTAACTTTTGTCCCAATTCCTACAAAACAACGTAAAAAATGTATGAATAGACACAAACACTTAAAAAATCCAAAAGATTAAGTTCAAACGCACTCAATTATGAGTATAAAACTCACTCATCAGAATCAATATGCCAGAAATGGTAACCACTTCGGTGGTAATCATGGCCAAGACAATAAAAATGGACATTTCAAGAATAGGAGATTCAACAATGATGGAAAGACATCAGCACCAGCACCTATTGTTAAGGAAGGAGAACGACCACCTATCATATCTTTCAAATGCGGAGAGGAGGGACACATCAGTCCAAACTATGCGCAGCAGTCCAAAACGTGTTACAATTGTGCAAGAGAATGTCACCTAGCTCGATTTTTTCATATAGGGAAGCCAAATCATGCTGGGATGGAGGCACCAAAGGCCGTCCCAAAGAAGTCAAAACCAGTAGTTCAAGGGAGAGCGTTTGACGTGACCTCCCAGAAAATAAGGAACCCGAACGAGGTCATCACGGGTAAGCTAATCATAAACTCTGGCGAAATCTATACCTTATTTGATACCGGTTCTACCCATTCTTTTATTTCTCTTGCTTGCGCTCAACATTTAAATTTAACTCCGGAGAAATTAGACTTTGACTTATCTGTTAAAACTTCATTGGGAGAAACCTTCATTACATCCACTGTTTATAAGTCTTGTTCGGTTCAAATCGGTACCCTCACATTACCTGTCGATCTGATTTCATTGAAAATACTTGCATTTGACGTAATTCTAGGGATTGATTGGTTAACTACTCATCATGCAAAAATTGATTATTTTTGTAAGGTTGTTAGCTTTCATATTCCTAACCAACCTATTATGCAAATTCAAGCAACCAAACCATTAAAATCAATCACTGTCATATCAAGCCATAAAGCTATTCGTTTATTGAAAAACGGATGTCAAGCTTTCTTAGCCCATATTACAGATTTAAACAAAAATACGTCAGATTTAAATGATATTTCTATTGTTAATAAATTTCCTGACGTATTCCCCGAAGAACTTCCCGGCCTACCCCCATAGCGTGAAATTGAACTTCACGGCTTGCAGATGAATTTCTGTTTAACCTATTCAAAAATTGAAAACAATGTTCATAGCATGTCACCTAAACCATATTTATAGTCAGTACGTAGTTTCAAAGATTTGGTATAGAATTGATATATTATTATCATTGGTACAGATTACTTCACAACTATTGAATCGTTGTATAAGGGTAGTATAAAGAAAACATTTAAATTCTTTCAGCTTATATATATAATTGTTATTACTTGTTGGGCACTCAAATGTCCATCCTTGCTTAATTTAAATATTTTCAGCTAAGTGTGAACGACCAGAGAACTCTACTAAGAACAAGGGAAAGGGAAAGGTTGCTGAATGAGAGAATGTTATTTTATGCAATAATTAACTTTATTAAGACAAGTATGATATATATTATCTATCATGGGTTGTAATGAATGTTTAAAGGTTACGTACTTGGGATTCAGACTCTGATAAATATGTAAATTAAGTTGATCTTTATATTATTGTTATTATTATTAGTATTATTCCGCTCATAAAAATGGTATCGTGAAGCACCGAGTTCGGGTTTCAAGTACCCGAATTTGGGGGCCTTACAGGTTGGTATCAGAGTTTAGGGTTAAAAACCTTAGGTGGGTTAGACCTTAGGCTATAACCTTATAACAGAGGGAAACGTTGAAAATATAAATAACTCATATAGAGTTTAAAAAGAGATGAATTGAATAAATTCATCGTCAAACAAAATAAAAGATAAGTTATTTAAAACTATTATTTGTTGTGTGTATATATTATATGCTAATCAGGATAATTTATGTGTGTAGATGTCTGGTGGAAAAGGCTTGTTATATGCTTATTGCATGAAGAGGGATCAAACCCATACACCCGAGCTGATATCAAAGCCAATAGCTGAAATAGAGGCTCACGATGAAAACAACTCGGACGATGTGGTTATTATAGAAAATGTAGTACCAGATCTGGAGATGGTAGAGCTGACAGATAGTGATTCGAACACTAAAGTTGAAGCTGATCAAGCATCAACGGAGGTGCAGGATCTGAGGAACAAGGTTTCTTCTCTGGAAAGGCTGTGGGAGATAGAAAAGTTGTTAAATAGTCAACTGCGACAGGCGTTAATAGAAACAATGGAAGAGCAGGATAAGCTTAAAATCCAAATTGATCAGATGGGGGCCTCAAGCAACACATCGTGTGCAGCTCCGAGTAAGAAAAGGAAAAGAAAGATAGAAGATCAGGACTTAGGAAAAACTGATAAGAAGAAGGGGAAAATAATATGTTATCTGTGCGGTTATGAAAGACATACTACTCTGTATTGTCCCGACTACAAACCAGGAGCATGTTTTATCTGTGGAATAGAAGATCATCAGGCGAAAGTTTGCCCAAGGAAAAGGAGTAATAAATAGGTAGTATAGGTTTTGATGTGTAGGTGTGTTTAATGTAATAAATATGATAAGTATGTCTGTGTAAGGGTATGTTCTCAACTTTTGTAATGATCAAGTTTGTAAATCCCGACTTTTGTAGTCACAAATGGATAACTGATGTTTAAAGCATTATGTGCTATGTTATGTAAAATATTCGTTAAATGAATATGAATCTATGTTTGAGTAATGAAACAAGTTTAATATATTAAACTTACGCAATAAGGTTTAGAATGTAAGTTAAATTTATGATTTTATTTAATCAGATAATGCCGCCAAGACGTCGAACTCGAAACCAAAGGGCAGAAGAATCTGTCAACAACGTTGAGGGACAACAACAAGCAGACCCGATTCAGCACTTTGCAAACATGGTAGCACAAGCTATGCAACAAGGAATGCCAGCCGCAGGAAACCAGCCGGATAATCGCTTAGCAAACTTCAAGGATTTCAAGCTGTAGGACCGCCGGAATTCAAAGGTACAACTGACCCTGTTGAAGCCCAAACTTGGGTTAAGGAAATCAAGAAAGCATTCGTGATAGCTAGGGTAGCTGAGGGGCAAAAGACCGCTTTTGCCACCTACATGATAAAGGGTGAAGCAAATTTTTGGTGGGAATTGAATCAGGCTAGGGCAGGAGAAGGTGTAGTCACATGGGATAGATTTAAAACTCTGTTCTTCGAGAACTATTGTTCACCTAGTAAGCAGGCTAGGATGGAGGTTAAATTTTTAGAATTGAAGCAGGAGAATATGACGGTGTCAGAATACGCCGCAAAATTTAATGAATTAGCTAGGTTTGCCCCGCATCAAGTTGATACGGAGGCTATGAAAGAGAGAAGGTTTGAGCTGGGATTAAAACCCTAGCTCTACAACAAGGTGGCGGTGTTGCAGATTCCTACATTTGCAGCACTCATGGAGAAGGCGATTATTGCCGAGGAGGGAAGTGAGGCCATGAGCCTCTACAACAAGGAGAGGAAGAATAAGGGTAAGACCGAAGGAGCCGGGAAGGTAGAAATTAATAGTGGGAATAGGGGTGGTAGTAACAAGAGGAAGGGGAGCAGTTTTGGAAGTGTGTAGGTAAAACAAGAAGGTGTTAAGAAGACAGTAGTACAGTGTAAGAATTGTGGAAAGAACCACTCGGGGGAATGTTTGAAGGGGAAGTTCGTGTGCTACAAGTGCTGGCAGGAGGGCCATATCTCTCCCAACTTCCCCAATCCTAGGATGAACAGTGGGTATTTTCTCATGCGGATCGATGAACACACTGTGTAAGGATTGTCCGAAGAGGAGGACGGAGGCAGGAAGTGGGAATCTTGCACAGCGAGGCGTGGGACTTTAGCAATCACCGGATGACCTCGTCAAACAAACCAACAAAATCAACAGCAAGGGTTTACAACATGACTGTCCAGGATACGATGACAGCTGGTAATGCAACACCAGGTATTATTCGTATAACTCTTATTTTCTTTTGCATGATTTTCCTATATATAGTAAATTATTTTTAAAGAAATTTTGAGGGAGGAATTTGAGTTCTTTTAGAAATTAAATTTCTGTTTAATCAGAAAGACAAGCTTTATGTGGATAGTTAAAGATCAGTTCGATCAAAGTTGATCAAGATCTACTTGTAATGATTATGTATGCTATGTACCCTTGTATGTATAGGTTTTAAAACGGTGATTCCGGGGACGAAATCTTTATAAGGGAGGTTCTTGTAACGACCCGATATTTTCTATAAAAATAAATAAGAAATTTTGCGTATAAATTTTTTTTTTTTTTTAAAGATGAGGATTTGTACAAGAAATGTATATATGTATTTATGTGGTAAATAAAAATATATTTATTACATGAATATTTACAAATAATTTTATTTTAGAATTATTGATTATTAAAAAGTATATTCTTATAATAATTACTTTTATTGTAGAAATGTTTTATTAATTATTTTTGGTGAAAATATAGTTTCATATTATTTAAATAATATATGAAATGGTTTCTTTGAATAATTATAATAATTATTTTATTATATGAATTTTAGTACAGATTATTAAGTTAATTATTTTACCTTTATTAATAAGGTTAAATATGGAAGAATAATCAGATATGGAATCCAAAACCTAATTTTGGATTTTTATCAAGGAATGAGAATAAAAATATAATAATATTATATTTTGATTTTTCAGTGCTATAAATATGTATTGTATGTACGTATAGATAATGGTTGGTCAATTATATTGTGGCATGTCAAAACAGTAGCATTAATTCGTGAAAACCCTAAATTTACTGTGTTAAATCGTAACTTGAAACTCAAACCGGAGTTTGTGATTGGTAGGAAATTGTGGTACGTGAATTATGACCATTATTATAAAAATTAATTAGGTAAACTCTAATTAAAATCTAGAAACCCTAATTGTAAACTAGAAACCCTAATTTCCAATTTGAAACCCTAATTGCTAAAATGGTAACTTTAATTATTATTTTAGTAAGTGATTATGTTAATTTGGAAACCCTAATTCATAATTTGGGGAACCCTAATAATATCAAGAAAACCCTAAGTATATTTTTAAAACCCTAATTTTCTATTAAAAACCCTAATTTTAATGAGTAAGTTATAATTAAAATTTTATTGAACTTTAATCTTAATTTTTCAAACCCTAGAAATTATTTGGGAAACCTTAAGGTTTAATATCTATTGATTTTAACCTAGATTCAAGCATCATGGACAAAAATACCCTTAAAATGTTTATTAGTTTACTAAAATAGCCTTTTGGTATTTGTTTAAGGAGCTAGAATGCAAGTCACCACTCTATATTTTATAGCACATGCCTAAAACTCCTTCAAGCTTATCCACTTTGACACCTTGCATGTTAGATTCATTGCATCTAGGCTATATAAATAGATTAAGAGAGAGAAAATAGCAATTGCTAGCTCATTTTTGCACAAAGCACTCAAACATTCTCTCTCAACTCACAACCCACGAAATTTATAAGCTTTCTAGTCCCCAAGATCAGCCCCACGAAATCCCCTAACCAAATCAGTAGCCTTGAATCAAAGATTGATCATAAAGGTATTAAACCGTAATTCAAAATCTGTCAAACGATCCTTTGTTAGATGTTATGATTCAGTGTTAAAATATGTTGTATGTAGTGTATAATGATGATCTGGGTTGATAGATGTTAGATCCATAACATCTATAGGCTCGGATTATGTGTTTTTAAAAATCTGGGAAAAAAATTTTATGTGTGATGACAAACCGAATGTCGAACCCTTTAGATCTTTGGATGTTTATGGTTTTTTGTGTTTTTAATGTTTGAACATGTAGTGTGATATGAGATCTGTGACCTAGAACTTGTGGCAGGACCAGATCATGCTTAGAATGTCAGTTTATCGTGGTCAAACACCGTTGACCGACATTGACCAAGCCAGATCTGGGTAACCCAAAACTTGCCCATAAATCTCTGACAGCAAGTTCATGGGCCCAGATCTTTCATGTTTTTGTTAATTGGATTTTTCTGTTGTAACAAGGTTGTTGTATGTTGTTTAGGCTACATGTTTAAGCTTGTAGAACATCTAAATGATTAACAGGATGCATGTAGTGTATGCATCGAAACCATGTAAGACGATCACGATTTTCGTTTTCTGGGTAACCCAGAAAACGTATGATCGTGATTTCTGACATGGGTTGACCGGTTAAAACCTGGCGATTTAGTTGTTGTGATGGTGATTATATGTGATCTATCTCTTCTTTGACATGTTAGCTAGACACTGAAACTCTTAAATCACTAAAACATCGCCTAGATCACAAGTTGTGGAAGCCCAAATATGAGCAGTTGAACTGTTCTTCATTTCTGGGTAACCTAGAAAATGAAGAACAGCTCTGACAGCCACTTTGGACGATTAGATCTCCTTTGTTAGTTACTTTGTGATCATGTTGATTGTTGGAGCTTGTAGTATGTTACTAGTACTACAAGGTACGCATGACGTAAATCCTAAACTTAACGAGCTAAGATCTACACGTGGTCAAACGTGCTCACTTGTTAACTGCTATGAATGTTCTTGAGGGCTCAAGAACACCTAAGGTGACAGATTTTGTCGCTAAAGGCTATAGCAACAGATTTAATAATTATATTTATTTTAATTTCAAAAAATCATTTAAAAATAGTAAATAAATTCAGAAAATTACAAAATTAATTTTAAAAATTATTTTAAGTTATAAAAATAAACTTTTAATAATTTGACATATTTTTCATAAATATTAATATTTATTTGGATATTATTGATATGTTATTTATTTAATAAATACATTAAATAAATTAATTAAAAATGATTTTAATATATTAAAATCATTTTAAATAATAAAAAGTATTTATTAATATTTTAAGTTATAAAATATAACTTTTAATATTTAAAAAAATTCATTAATTATTTAATATTAATGATATTAAAGTTATTTAATAATTATATTAAATAAATTAGTTTAAAAATGATTTTATTATTATAAAAATCATTTTAAATAAAAATAAAGTGTTTAAAGATATTTTAAGTTATAAAATATAACTTTTAATATTTAAAGGATAATTTCATTAATAATTTAATGTTAATGATTATTAATTTAGTATTAATGATATTAAATTTATTTAATAATTATATTAAATAAATAGTTTAAAAATGGTTTTATTAATTTAAAAATCATTTAAAAGGATATAAATGAATTAAAAATATTTTAAGTTATACTTAATGACTTTTAATATTTTGATAAATAGTACATTAATATTTAAATACTAATGGTAATTATTTAAAATGATTTTAAATGTTTTAAAAATCATTTAAGGGTAATATTAATAATTTAAAAGTATTACAAGTTATTATAAATAACTTTAACATTTTGGAAATGATTTCATTAATAGTTTAATATTAATTAAATATTAATGATAATAGAATTATTCAATATTTAAATCATTTAATAATGATTCCGTTGTTTAAAAATTCATGATAAATTATAATAAATGTTTTATAATTATATTAAGTCATTTAAAAATAATATGATCGATACTAAGTTACTGAGATGAGTCTTAAACTCGATAATTACTCGATAAAGTCAGCCGATTTTTAATCGGCATGTTTCGAAATTGATCCGGACTTAGATAATTTAATTAGATATGTGATTATTTGTGATTCAATGGTTTATTAAACATATAATGATAAGATTAGGTTATGTCTTTATCGCAATAAGCGATCTATATATGTTATAGTATGTTATTCTAATCGAACGGACGATCTTATTAATGATAGGTCGTGAGATAAAAGATAAAACTAAGTTGCAAACTGTAAGCAGCGCATCAGGCAAGTATCTTACCTTTGCATTTTCTTTATGCAATGGACATGAGTAAGAATAATTATGAATTATATTATTACTGTATAGATTATTAACCTTATATTATATACGCTCATTGATTATCAACATGTTATTATATAGTAATTCAGATATATATATTATGTTCGTTAATTTCTATAAATGGTTATACAAGTGTCCCCACTTGGATAATCATTTTATTTAATCGCATGTTGATATACCTTTGTCAATTACCCGTATACATATATGTTGAATTATAGATTGTTGTTGAACAAGATAAAACCTTTGATTTGGAACCCAGACAAGTATGAACATCCCTACACGGGAAAACCTTTATGCGCCCAAGGCGGACAGAGTGAACGATACCCTCGTTCTTGCACGTATTATTGATCAATACAGGGTATAACGGGCTGATCACCCCCCGTGCCCGTAAGTTATGACAGCTTGCAGATGAATTTCTGTTTAACCTATTCGAAAATTGAAAACAATGTTCATAGCATGTCACCTAAACCATATTCATAGTCAGTACGTAGTTTCAAAGATTTTGTATAGAATTGATATATTATTATCATTGGTACAGATTACTTCACAACTATTGAATCGTTGTAGAAGGGTAGTATAAAGAAAACATTTAAATTCTTTCAGCTTATATATATAATTGTTATTACTTGCTGGGCACTCAAATGTTCATCCTTGCTTAATTTAAATGTTTTCAGCTAAGTGTGAACGACCAGAGAGCTCTGCTAAGAACAAGGGAAAGGAAAAGGTTGCTGAATGAGGGAATGTTATTTTATGCAATAATTAACTTTATTAAGACAGGTATGATATATATTATCTATCATGGGTTGTAATGAATGTTTAAAGGTTATATACTTGGGATTCGGACTCTAATAAATATGTAAATTAAGTTGATCTTTATATTATTCTTATTATTATTAGTATTATTTCGCTCATAGAAATGGTATCGTGAAGCACCGAGTTCGGGTTTCAAGTACCCGAATTTGGGGGCCTTACAGCTCTTGAACTACGTATTGCTAGGATAAGTTCATAAACTCATATTATTATGGAAAGTTCCTAAACTCATAATGTTTGATAAGTTTGATGAATTATACTAGGGTATAGATAAGTTGTGACTGGAGAATTGAGGATGATTGGAATAGATAGACTTATTAAGCAATGGATCATTATAGAAAGTGGAGTTGATGGTGGAAGCATAGGTATTCCAAATCTTCTAGCTAGGTTAGACTTAAAAAAAAATTACATCAAGCTAAATACGGACAGATGTGCCTTTTTAAAATTAAATTTTGTTATTCTCAACACATAGTGACCATTGTGTATGTGTGAACTTCGGGACACTGACACATCGTTACCTGTTGAGGTATGATAGCACTAAAACTGATTTACAATTATTTTTGAAATGTTTAAAGAATAGTCTATGGTACTTGTTTCGGCTAGACGAAAATAATTTAAAAATATCAAAATGTATTTTATGTCATTAATGCATCATGTAACCTGGTGCAAAGATGATAAAATTTGATGGAGTTATAAATGCAGAATTACTTAGTGTTGGATGTGATCGAAAGATAGTCAGCCCACTATGGAATGATGTGTTATGACAAAGTCACACAATGATGGAATCCTCAAACGGGCTGTAAATACAGTACGGTATCATGACGTCATAAAATTATTGTCAGAATTTTAAAGATAAATTATTGCCAACGGGGTTTGGCCATACATGTTTCAATTAAAATTTGAATTATTGGTATGAGTCTAAACTATTTGATTTAGCTAGACCAATGTTTATGAAAATTCAAAGTATTCTTTGAAAATTTATCCCAAACCAAATTGTTTTGGTGCGAAATCCTATGATAAGACTGAGGTGAACATCCCAAAACTGGGAAACTTTTGTGCGCCCAAGGCGAATATGATGAACGTAAAAATCATTACAGCATGTAGTACCTGATCAGTACAGGGAATAACGGGCTGATCACCCTCTGTGTTTGTAAGTTATGACGGTGTGCAAATGAATTTTTGTATAAATCTTTTCAAAAATTGAAAATGAAAGTTCATGGTCTATATGACTCCTCAGCATGATTTGAAAATTTTTACTCTTTAGAGTGATGTTTTGGGTAGTTTATGATGATGTGTATGAAATAGTATGAACTCGTTACGTACGGGTAGAATCTGACATGATTGAAGGTTATATTGAAAACCTAGTTTTGGTGAATAGAAGTAGTAAAATGTGGTAGGCTGTAATTTCGGGGACGAAATTCTTAGAAGAATGGGTGAATGTGACAACTCGAGAATTTATAGGATTTATAAAATCTTAAATGATTAAATTAAAGGTTAAAGAATAAAACCTAGAATGGAAATAGAAGAATGATTTAAAAAAAATAAAAGAAATAGGTTATTAATGTGGAAAATTTTATTAAGGAAATAAAATTCAAGTTAAGAGATATTATAATTATAAAGGGATGTGTGTGTGTGTATATATATATATATATATATAGTGATGTGCTATATATTTTAGCAAGGGGAATGATAATGATAAATACTTTGTGAATATGTGAATAAATGAATAAGAATATTATGTGTTTGTTTAGTATATAAACAAATAAAAGAAACTAATGTAACCTAATTATATATTAGGAATAAAAAATTGAATAACTTAAGGGTTATGGTATGTGGGAATAATAGTATTTAAAATATATACTAATTCCAAGAGATTTATTTTATATATCTCAATTAATTAATTTTATAACCTAATTAAATCAATTCTAATTGGGTTAAGAAATGAAGTGTATGTAAGTAAGGATTTAAATTACAATTGAGTGAATGGAAACCTTAATTAAATGATTAGGGTAGGATAAAATTAACAGTGTTGGACTATGTTAACTTACATGACCCAAAGAATTAAAGTGAAAGCCCAAAAGATTAAAATGGTGTCTGTAACGAATGAGTTGGTTGAGTTGTGATTCTGGAGACAGGATCCTTATAAGGAGGGAATGATGTAACAATCCAGATTTTTAAATTATAATATTTAAATAATTAATTAATTATATAAATATTTAATGGAGGTGTTTATCGTTGAATAAATATTTGTTTAATTGATTCGATTTAATTTGGTTAATTATTTGTTTAATAAAAAATTAACGAGTTAAGGAAATTTAGGATAGGAGATAATATTCTAGTTTAATTTAATAATTAAATTAGAGAGTTTATATTGATTAAATGAATGATTATATTGATATTTCATTTTTGATGGGTAATTATTTGTATTGAGTTTTGTGATTTAATGATTTAATTGATAAATTGTTATTAGAATTAATTAATTAAGTATGAAAACTAAATTAATTAGAAGTGTGACAAATAACTATATTATAAGTAGTTATTAAAATAAATTAACGTAGTTTAATTTAGTTTTGCCAAACAAGACTTAAATATATTAAGTCTTTAATTTTTAAAGAGTTTTACCAAATGGAGTCTTATGGCTTTTGGTTTTATTTTGAATTTTGAATTATAAAAAACTAAATAAATAAAATATAAATAATATATAATAATTTTTGGTAACCGCTGATTTAATAATGTCATTAGTAAGACGTCGGTTTTAGACGTTTTGAAAATGCGTGCGTTGCCTTTTTTTATTTCACGTAAAAGAGTTTTGGGTCTGATATTGGCTTAAGAGAAAAGAGAACAAAGATTATAGAGAAAAGAATTTGAGAGAGTTTGAGAGAGAAAAGGCTGGAATTTCAAAGCAAGTTCTGAGTGTTCAAGCGATTCTCAGTGAAAGGATTTTCAAAGCAACAAGAGGTATTTTCCATAATCAGAACACTATATACATTTTACGTTCTCTGTGTTCTTGATTGTAATATAAAGTTTTTACAAAATTTTCTGTAAACCATATTTTTACAATTGATTATGAAATTATGCGTATTTGTAATGGTAATTATTATAACTAGCACATATATATATATATATAAGTATATATATGTGATTGTATGCTAAACTACGTATGCAAGAAAGAAATTGGTTTTACAGTGATTACATGTACATGAACATGTTATGTAGGATAACAAAATAAGTATATGTGAAATTGAACCTTATGTATGTTAATTAGGTAAGAACTTAATGAGAACGTAGTTCAAAGGAATGAATTCGTTGGATAATTGTGGTTTACAGTGTTAAACCTTGTAAAACTACGTCAACAATGGAGTTGGGCTTTAAATTATGGTTTCAAGGATTTAAATTATTCTTTAATTGCTCTAAATTGGTATATGTATGATAAGTAAATGTTTATGAGTAATCTACATAAGTTTTACGTCTTAATTTAGATGTTAGCAGTAGTAATTAGTCCATAATTTAGTTATTCTGTTCTTCGTGGTTGGGTTCTATAAGTTTTGGCGCCCCAGTGCCAAAATCTGCGCCCCAGCTGTGATTTTTGCACCTCAGCACCACAAATAGCCTAGAACTTCACGCCCCAGCGCCAATGCCTGACTTAGTTCTCGCGCCCCAGCGCTGGAACACTAGTCTGGGTCGGACAGTTTTGACCTCTTGTAGTAAAACGGCCATAACGTTTTCATACGAACTCCGATTGAGGTGATTCAAGATGATCCGAAACGAGGACGAATAGACCTACAACTTTTGTTCTTTAATTGTTTCAATTTGAGGTCTGTAACAATAGTCAAAATGGTCATCGTTAGGACTGTTATGTTTTTGGGGGCAATCAGAGGGCGTCGGGCATGCACATATGCTAGTATAGTGCTTCTGACGATAAAAGATGTTATTCTAAGTTATAAAACATGAATATTAGTAAATATAATGATGCTTAACATTAATAAATGATGTATTAGATAAGTTGTATAAGCATACTAAGCACACACAAGAGAGATGAATCGGGCGTGTGACGAATGAACGTCGAAACATCGTGCCAAGTGTTAATGAACTTAAAAAGTGTTTTCATTCAATTGAAATGAATATTATAAGATATGGAATGGATTTAATATAAAACCAATAAGTAGCCCTAGCAAGACTTAAGCACTTGAATGAACTGCGAATATGAAATACAGTGAGATATAAATTGAAAGTTAACACAATTAAGTTGAACATTGTGTATTTATGATAGGAAGGGTTATGAGACGTTGAGTAACGTTTACATTACAATTACTATGTGTTGTTATGTGACTAATAGTTGATGTGTATGATTATATAATTGTGTAGGGCACGTGAAGTGCAAGATAATGGTAAGTTTTTAAACGGTTATTGGTAAACAACGATCAAGGCAAGTCTTTCGGTTCCTATTTGTTATGTGAACTTGATAATGAAATGTTTTAAATATTTGTTGCAAAGAGCATGATGTGTTCTATATATATTGAAAGTATGAAATGTTAAAGTCAATTTATGACTACGTTGATTGAATAATGAATGTTGATTGAGTAAAGAACTCAATCTTTATACTTGTTATATGAAATGCAACATATATGTTGTGTTAGTCCAATATTTATGATGTGACGCCCCCAAAATAGGTATACATCACCTATTCTGAGTTGTCAATACATGGTACAGAATCAACTACAACTTTATTATTACAACAAGAAAGCTGTGAGTTTGAATACAAATATTATCTTCTAGAGCCATATCTATACTCAAATAAATCCTCATCACATTTATTGATACATTATTTTACAAAAATGGTGAGGACTACTAAACAATCCTTTCTAAAACCTTCATTCCATACCCCAGACTCGTACTACTGCTATATTCTAGCCTCCACGAGAAAAAATGGAACAAAAAGGAAAAGGGTGAGCTCAACTAGCTCGATAAAGAACATTATGACTAAGATAATATCTGACAAATTATCGTTAGTCTTCACGAGGAAAAATATAATAGAATCTGATAGACAACAAATTTTAAATCAATATTATGCAGTGAAATAATAATTCATTAGAAGAGTTAAGTAGAGAATGCAAACTACTATCTTCTATGTATGAATTTAAAAGTTCATCGTCTATCTTTTATCCTGTAACATCAATCAATATACATCTGGAATCAAATATTCATCTTTGCACTCTGGGCCAAAGATATTCATCGATTAGTCATGTTCATTTAAACACTGTTCATCTTTGCACTACTGGGCCAAAGATATTCTTGAAAATCATTCATCTTTGCACTACAGGCCAAAGATATTCTTAAGAAATCATTCATCTTTGCACTACTGAGGCAAAAGATATTCCATAATATCATCATTTAAGGCCGAGGATGATGAAAAATATTTTTTTAAAGAAAGCGAATCCGGTGAAACAAAATGACAAGGATTAAGGATTAAGGATTAGTACTTGGTTTTATCCACGTCCAAAAATACCTCAAAAATAATCATAGTGGTGTAAAATTCAAGAATGATCAAAACATGGATCTGATCGAGTTAGTATCCGAATAGATGTTTTGACGAAAAGAAGAAATTTTATTTTTCTGAATAGTCCAGTATATCGTGAATAGTCTTAGTATATCGTGAATAGTAACTCAAACACCAAAAGATAGAAATTCCACAAAAACATCTTCACGCTTATGACTAGTACTCGTGAATAGTAACTTCGTGAATAGTAACTCATGAATAGTAACTTCGTGAATAGTAACTCATGAATAGTAACCCGACATGAAAAAGTTCCAAATTTGATAAAAAC
This sequence comes from Panax quinquefolius, assembly GCA_020205615.1. NCBI lineage: Eukaryota > Viridiplantae > Streptophyta > Magnoliopsida > Apiales > Araliaceae > Panax > Panax quinquefolius. The sequence goes on along the minus strand of CM035171.1, from coordinate 49,539,780 downwards.
TTCAGATCAACATTTCAATTATAATGATATTGAAGAAATAATATCATTACTGAAAAAAAAATAATATCCCTTACCTCGAAAGATCGATTACTTCTAGCTAGAATCTAGGATATAGTCTTTGAAGGGAACTTGCAATCGCCTAGCAATACTCAAAGTATACTCAAAATACTCACAAGAATACGCTCGATAATATAGAGAGAAAACTTGATTTAATGTGATTTTCAATTCTAACCTAAGCACCTATTTATAGGAAAATGCTTAGAACACCAAAGCGAAAATTTAATAAAATAATAATATTTCATAAAAATATTCAAGCCCACCTTAGAAATATGATTTCAGATCATTTATAACACATGTGAGCCACTCAATTACAACAAAAACGTTTTCTTACAAAAATATTTTAAACTCCCAAAATCAATTATTTGAACTTTGGAACTTCAATAATTCATAATAAATAGCCCTTTCATCAGAAAATTCGAATCTCATGAGTTTTTATAGGAATTTCAATTCTCTACAACTTTGCAGAAGAAAGTTTTCCAAATTCCAAATATAAATTGACCGAAAATCCACAAGCAAGCGATTTTACAGTATAATCAAATTTCGGTCGATAAATGGGGTCCACAGACATGTTTAACATGTTTTAAACATTTATTGCAACAAAAATACTCTTCCTCTCGTATACTCATATATCCCACATTAGTTGTAAAAATATCACCAGTTAATATATTATTAAAATAATATATTTAAATGAATTATTTTATCGAGAAAAAGATAAAATATTAATTTTCAACAATTGTCATTTTAAAATTTTCTCCATCTATATCCATATAAAATCAATATTTTCCTCATCATATAAATCAATAATTAATTATTCACAAATAATATTACGAAATCACACAATATTGACAACCGAGGCGGTTCAGAGGAAAGAGGGGCTTTCGATAAAATTTCTTCTTATTGGCGCGCAATTAGGTGACCAAACCTCTCCTTAGATGAACTTTCTAGACATTGCCAATAATGTTATCTAATAATATTATTCGAGATAATATGAATTATTGCTTGATAATGAAAAATCTTGTGTAATGACAATTATTGAAACAACAACAATATAAAATATCAACGCGACAATTATTAACTCGATAAAATCTTTGGGCGGTAATTATCGTAACCATTATTGAGTAGTGCCTTCTTCGTAAGAATCAATAATTGGTGTAATCTGGTATTACTTCTTGTTCAACAACGCGTATTAGTGTGTTTTAACCACGAATTATTCCAACGGTGATATTAATGGTAACAACTACTACTGCTTATTTAAAAACAACTTATATTTGTCGTTTTCTTCATCCAATCGCTTTTAGTTATGGGGCCCACACATGGTTTAATGGCAGTCGTCACGAATATTCCCAGAAGCGATCTGAATATTCCACGACCAAACGAATATTCCCCGACGATAATGAATATTTTATAACCACTTGCTTATTTTGAAATATTTGCGTATTTAACCCTTAAACTATCCACATTAATCAAATCAACCCTTACTATTTCAAAATAATAAATAAAGGAAATTCCTTTTTATTTAAAAATTTGGGTCTTACAACCTCCCATCCTTATGAAATTTAGTCCTCGAAATTGGCGTCGTACTGGTGTTTGAAAAAGGTGAGGATACCTCGCTTTCATTTCCGTTTCAATTCCCGGTCATTTCCTCTATAGCATGATTCCTCCACAAAACTTTAACTTGTGGTATGACCTTTCTTGGCGTGGGACATGCTCCTTCCTATCCAAGATCTTGACGGTACCTCCTCATACGTTAAGTCTTGGGCTATCTCGTCCGGTTCTAACTTCGATAACGTGGTTGGGTCTTTCACATATTCTGAAATGCGGATATGTGAAACACATTATGAACACGAGACATACTCGGAGGTAACGCAAGTCTATAGGCTACATTTCCTACTCGGTCGAGAATTTGAAATGGACCAATAAATCGTGGATTGAGCTTTCCTCTTTCCCAAATCTTGTAACTCCTTCCATGGAGCAACTCGCAACAATACATGATCCCTACATTAAATTCCACGTCCTTTCGATGAAGATCCGCATAACTCTTTTGTCGATCTTGTCTTGGTTTGTATCGTTGTCGAATCATTTGGATCTTTTCGGTGGTCATACGTACTAACTAACTCGGGTCCCAACAATGTTGCTTCACCCACCTCATCCCAACATATTGGAGAGCGACATTTTAAATCGTCCATATAATGCTTGAAATGGAGCCACACCTATACTTGCACGATAAGCTGTTGTTGTAGGAGAATTCCACCAATGGTAAATACTTATCCCAACTACCCTTGAAGTCTAGGACACAGTCTTAATAGATCTTCAAGAGTTTGAATAGTCCTCTCGATTGTCCATCCGTTTGGGGATGGTATCTTAGAACTAAATCATCGCAAATCCGTGCCCATAGCTTTTTGCAAGCTAACCCAAAATCTTGAAGTGAATCTTGGGTCACGATCCAAAACTATGGATCTGAGGCATGCCATGCAACCTCACAATCTCATTCACGTCACATACTAGCAAGACGTTCAAGGAATAAGTCTCCGTGTCGGCAAGAAATGAGCGGACTTGGTTAATCTATCAACAATAACCCAAATAGCATTGATGCCTTGAGAAACCGTAGGGAAGACCCGTAACGAAATCCATAGTAATGTGTTCCCACTTCCATTCCGGAATCTCAAGTGGTTGCAACGGACCCTTAGGTACAAGATGCTCACGCCTTTACACGTTGGCAAGTTAAACACATCAAGATAAACTTTGCAATCTCTCTCTTCATATTGTTCCACCAAAATGTATGTGAAGATCACGATACATTTTAGTACTTCCGGGATGGATTGCAAATGGCGTATTGTGTGCCTCATCATAATCTTGTACTTCAAATCGAGTCGTTAGGAACACAAAGTCTAGAGTGGACTCAAGTATTCCTTCTTCATCAATTCTAAGCTTAAAATAGCTCCTTCTTGTACTTTCTTCTTTATACGCATCGACTCTCCGGGTTGGTGGCTTGAGCAACCTTAACTTTTCTATTAAAGTTGGCTCTGTCATTATACTTGACATCATCGCACTTTCGTTCACATATGATCTTCTACTCGATGCGTCAAATTTCTACCGTTAAACTTTACGGGATGGTATTGAATAGTGTGGTCGTAGTCTTTCAATAGCTCGAGCCAGCGTCATTGCCGCGTGTTGAGTTCTTTTGAGTGAAGAAATATTTAAGGCTTTTATGGTGCGAATATATTTCCACTTTCTCCCCATATAGATAGTGCCTCCATATTTTTAAGCCTTGGCTTGATTGCACTGACTCTAGATCATGAGTAGGATAATTCCTCTCATACTCTTTAAGTTGTCATGAGGCATAGGCTATGACTTTCCCACGTTGCATGAGAACACATCCTAACCCTTTGCACGAAGCATCGGCATAGATAACAAATCCATCCGAACCGGATGGTATTGTTAGAAACAGTCTTAGAAATAAGTCTCCTCTTAAGCTCTTGGAAACTTTTCTCGCATTCTTCGCTCCAAACGAATTTTGTATCCTTCCGAGTTAGTGAGTTAATGGAGTAGCGATTAGAAAACCCTTCCACGAATCTCCGATAATAACCCACTAAGCCCAAAAAGCTACGTGCTTGATCCACAGACTTGGTTGCTCCCAACTTTGTATTGCTTCAATCTTGGCGGGATCAATAGATACTCCATGTTTGACACCACGTGCCCAAGGAATGCTACTTCCTCAAGCCGAACTCGCATTTCTTCAATTTGGCATAAAGTTGGTTTTCACGAAGCCTTTGGAGTACCGACTTCAAATGGTGCTCATGATCTTCACGGCTTTTGGAATATATGAGGATGTCATCAATAAAGACAACAACGAATTGATCCAAATATTCCTTGAATACTCGGTTCATCATATCCATGAAAGCCACGAGGCATTAGTTAGTCCGAAAGACATGACTAAAATTCATAATGCCCATCTGGGGTTTAAAAGGCGGTCTTTGGAATATCCTCGGTTCTAATCTTCAATGATGATATCCGAGCGAAGATCGATTTTTGAAAAGAATTGTGCCCCTTGCAATTGGTCAAACAAGTCATCAATACGAGGTGAGGATACCTATTCTTGATGGTGACATGGTTCAATTCCGATAGTCGATACAAAGTCGCGTACTCCGTCTTTCTTCTTTACAAATAAAACAGGGAGAGCACCCCAAGGAGATGTACTAGGGCCGAATGAAACCGATGTCTAACAATTCACATAGTTGGACCTTTAACTCCACGAAGTTCAATAGGAGCCATTCGATATGGGGTTTTAGAAATGGGCTTTGTACGGTTCAAGATCAATAAAGAATTCAACTTCACGTTACGGGGTAGGCAGGGAAGTTCTTGAAATCGTCGGAAAGTCGATAACAACAGGAATATTATTCAAATTTGGCGTGTCTTTATTCAAATCCATAACATGGGCTAAGAAAGCTTGACATCCATTTTTAATAAACGAATAGCTTTATGATTAGATATGGCGGATCGATTTTAATGGTTTAGTTGCTTGAATTAAATACAACGGGTTGGTTAGGAATATGAAAACTAACAACCTTACGAAAACAATCAATTTTGGCATGATGAGTAGTTAACCAATCAATCCCTAAAATCACATCAAAAGCAAGTATCTTTAAAGAGATAAGGTCAATGGTAAGGTAATGGTGCCAACTTGAATCAAACAAGATTTATAAGCGATGGATGTGATGAAAGTTTCTCCTAACGGAGTTTCCACGAGATAGGTCAAAGTCTAATTTCTCCTGAGTCAAGTTTAAGCGTTGAGCACATGCGGGAGAGAGATAAATGAATGGGTAGCACCGGTATCAAGTAAGGTATAAACTTCGCAAGAATTTATAAATAGCTTACCCGTGATCACCTCGTTTGGGTTCCTCGCATTATGACCGGTCATAATAAACGCTCTTCCGGAATCGTTGACTTTGACTTTTACGGGACGATCTTTTGAGTCACCGTCCCCATTGAACTAGGTTTCGCTCTTGTACAATCTCGAAGCGATATGTCCTTCCTTTCCACAATTATAGCATACCTTGAAGCTGTTGTGGGGCGGTTTGGTGATATGTCCCTCTTTTCGCATTTGTAGCATATAATGGTGGTCGTTCTCCTCCTTAGAACCGATTCTTTCTGAAACCTTTGTCATCTTCACATAATGGTCGTTGTTAAATCTCCTCTTTTAAAATCTTTTCTGACTTTCTTCTTCTTCTATTTTCATGGCCATGATTACCACCGTAGTGGTTACCATTTTGTCCGTCTGTTTCTTTCTCCGCAGTTATCATTATTACATTGACTATCTATCTACGATACGATCCACGGTTGTGGTCCCTCAGGTTGGTAGTACTTTCGTTATCTCGCTCTAATAATTGAGCCTGCTTACAACATCTGAATAAAGAGAAAATTTATGAGAAATGAGATCTTGACGTATCTGGGTTTCAAACCTCTAAGAAACATCCGCGTCATCGTTCCTCATTCTCCACCAAATGAGGTGCAAACACGGATAACTCTGCAAACTTTGCCTCTTCTTGAGACACCGTCGTGTTGTTTTGTTCCAATCGATGAACTCCACTTCCTTCATATAGCGAACACTTTCGGAAAGTATTTGTCATTAAATAGCTTCTGAAACGTCTCCCAAGACATCTTTGAGTGCGGTGGATGGAGTGCGCTTCACGAGACTCCACCGATGAAATCGCCTCGCCACGGAACATAAAGGTGGCGAATGGAACCTTCTGTTCCTCCGTGCATCCCAAGACATCGAATATCTTGGTAATTTGTTTGACCCATGTTTCATGCCGTGATCGGATCGGCTTTCCCTTAAATTCAGGTGGTCCCAACTCTTTGAATTGCTTGGTTGTGACAACCCGTGAATTGCTATCATTTCCTCCTGTATTTTGAACACGAGTTTCCCTAGTGCGATTTTGCATGAGCTGCAAAAACTTCTAAACATCCCTCGTTCATCATCTCGCTCAATGGTGTTGTTCACGGGAGGAACATTGCCCGACTGTTACGCGTTCTCCTCGTTGGTGAGTACAAGCATCTCCACGGTCTCATTTCCATTGTTAATATTCTCGATCGACATTCTCAATCTTGTCATAAAAAAACAAGGGTTAATTAAGGAAATCAATATATCACATAATATCCTATATCTTGACCAACTAACAAATAAGCTTAGGTAGGACACACTAGCGAAGGATTTACTCGTCTCTCCCTCCTAGTTCTATTCCCGATCTCCGCCAGAGAGATCATATCCTAAGCTCGATACCAATCGTGATGCCCCCAAAATAGGTATACATCACCTATTACGAGTTGTCAATACGTGATGCAGAATCAACTACAACTTTATTATTACAACAAGAAAAGCGTGAGTTTGAATACAAATATTATCTTCTGACAATATCTATACTCAAATAAATCCTCATCACATTTATTGATACATTATTTTACAAAAATGGTGAGGACTACTAAACAATCCTTTCTAAAACCTTCATTCCATACCCAGGCTAAGTACTACTCGCTATATTCTCGCCTCCCGAGAAAAATGGAACAAAAAGGAAAAGGGTGAGCTCAACTAGCTAGCTTCGATAAAGAACATTATGACTAAGATAATATACAACAAATTATCGTTAGTCTTCAACAGGAAAAATATAATAGAATACAATAGACAACAAATTTTAAATCAATATTACATGAAAAAATAATAATTCATTAGAAGAGTTAAGTAGAGAATGCAAACTACTATCTTCATGTATGAATTTAAAAGTTCATCGTCTATCTTTTATCCACAGTAACATCAATCAATATACATCTAGAATCAAATATTCATCTTTTTGCTCTGAGCCAAAGATATTCATCGATTAGTCATGTATTCATTTAAACACTGTTCATCTTTTGCACTACTGGCGAAAGATATTCTTGAAAATCATTCATTTTTGCACTTTCTGAATAAAGATATTCTTAAGAAATCATTCATCTTTTGCACTACTGGCCAAAGATATTCCATAATATCATCATTTAAGGCGAGGATGATGAAAAATATTTTTTAAAAGCGAATCCGATGAAACAAAATGACAAGGATTAAGGATTAAGGATTAAGTACTTGGTTTTATCCACGTCCAAAAATACCTCAAAAATAATCATAGTGGTGTAAAATTCAAGAATGATCAAAACATGGATCTGATCAAAGTTAGTATCCGAATAGATATTTTAGACGAAAAGAAGAAATTTTATTTTTCGGTGAATAGTACCAGATATCGTGAATAGTCTTAGTATCGTGAATAGTAACTCAGACACCAAAAGATAGAAATTCCACAAAAAACATCTTCACGCTTCATGAATAGTACTTTCGTGAATAGTAACTTCGTGAATAGTAACTCATGAATAGTAACTTTCGTGAATAGTAACTCATGAATAGTAACCCATGAATAGTAACCCCGACATGAAAAAGTTCCAAATTTGATAAAAACTTGATCAACATTTCGATTATAATGATATTGAAGAAATAATATCATTACGAAAAAAAATAATATCCACTTACCTCGAAAGATCGGTACTTCTAGCTAGAATCTAGGGTATAGTCTTTGAAGGAACTTGCACCGTCTAGCAATACTCAAAGTATACTCAAAATACTCACAAGAATAAACTCGATAATATAGAGAGAAAAAACTTGATTTACGATGTGATTTTCAATTCTAACCTAAGCACCTATTTATAGGAAAATGCTTAGAACACCAAAGCGAAAAATTTAATAAAATAATAATATTTCTTAAAAATATTCAAGCCCACCTTAGAAATATGATTTCAGATCATTTATAACACATGTGAGCCACTCAATTACAACAAAAAAACGTTTTTCTTACAAAAATATTTTAAACTCCCAAAAATCAATTATTTGAACTTTGGAACTTCAATAATTCATAATAAATAGCCCTTTCATCAGAAAATTCGAATCTCGCGAGTTTTTATAGAATTTCAATTCTCTACAACTTTGCAGAAGAAAGTTTTCCAAATTCCAAACAGAAATTGACCGAAATCCACAAGCAGGCGATTTTACGTATATAATCAAATTTCGATCGATAAATGGGGTCCACCTACATGTTTAACATGTTTTAAACATTTATTGCAACAAAAATACTCTTCCTCCTCGTATACTCATATATCCCACATTCGTTGTAAAAATATCACCATTAATATATTATTAAAATAATATATTTAAATGAATTATTTTATCGAGAAAAGATAAAATATTAATTTTCAACAATTGTCATTTTAAAAATTTTCTCCATCTATATCCACATAAAATCAATATTTTCCTCATCATATAAATCAATAATTAATTATTCACAAATAATATTACGAGAATCACAATATTGTTGACAACCGTGCGGTTCCTGGGAAAGAGGGGCTTTCGATAAAATTTCTTCTTATTGGCGGCAGCGATTAGGTGACCAAACCTCTCCTTAGAGCGAGAACTTTCTAGACATTGCCAATAATGTTATCTAATAATATTATTCGAGATAATATGAATTATTGCTTCGATAATGAAAAATACTATGTAATGACAATTATTGAAACAATGACAATAATATAAAATATCAACGCAATGAATTATTAACTCGATAAAATCTTGAGCGATAATTCTGTAACCATTATTGAGTAGTGCCTTCTTACGTAAGAATCAATAATTGGTGCAATCTGGTGTATCTCTTGTTAAACAACGCGTATTAGTGTGTTTTAACCATCGGGTATTCCAACGATGATAATTAGTAACAACTACTGTAGTTATTTAAAAACAACTTATATTTGTTGTTTTCTTCATCCAATCGCTTTTTAGTTATGGGGCCACACATGGGCTGCGCTTGCAGGTAAATACGAATATTCCCAAAGCGATCTGCGAATATTCCACGACCAAACGAATATTCCCCGACGATAATGAATATTTTATAACCACTTGCTTATTTTGAAATATTTGCGTATTTAACCCTTAACTATCCACATTAATCAAATCAACCCTTACTATTTCAAAATAATAAATAAAGGAAATTCCTTTTTATTTAAAAATTTCGGGGTCTTACATATGAGATATATGTTGAGTATGTTATTATGTGATATGTGATGCATGAAAAATGTTAGATTTTGCTGGGTTGTCAAGCTCAACCTTGCAAATAACCATTTTTGCAGGTTAAAGATTTAAGGTAAGTATATATGCTACGTGAATTATAGATATCCATATTCAGGAAGATTACTTATGTTTTATGGGAAATGTATTTAATATTTTGAATGTAACATGTTGTTGAATTATAAGTTGAGTTATCCGGTGTATATGGATATCTATTGATGATGTAAGACTTTGTATAGTCATTTTGTTCTAACGATTCATGATATAAATTTGAATCGAAGAGATGTAATGTAAAGGTTGCGATGTAGGACAATAAAGAAGGAAATGTATAAAAGTTTTAAATATTCCGCGTTTTTAGTGATTTTAATATCGAATAATGATGTAAAGATAGATTAAAGTTGTATTGTTAACGATCGAGAAGGAGAATATTATTGTATGAATTTTGGGGTCGTTATAGTTGGTATCAAAGCTGAAAGGTTTGAAACCTTAGGTAAGAGTACCTTAGGCTATAACCTTAGAGAAGAGAGGTGAAGATAATGAACGAATAAGCTCAAATAGAGTTTAAACAATAAGAAGTAATTTAAGAAATATATAAAGAAGGGATTTAAAACATGCGAAAGAGGATTCAAAGAAGAATCTCGAAGAGTTATAAGGAATATGAATGTGGGGTTACCCAACTCCAATAATAAATGTAAGGTGATAATAAATAGACAATGTCTATAAAAAGAGAATGATAAAGAAGTTAAGAATAGAGAGTTATATCTAAGTGTGGTGCAATTGTAATCTTTAGTAGTTGATGTATGGTATCTGTGCTAAACGATTCCTTCATAGAGCGGGGGTATATACGAACTAGTAACTCGGAACCTAGTTTGTTGGTTGTTTGTGGGAAACCACTCAGCGTACCATATTGAAACTGTTAGAGACTCGATTTGTACCAAGTATAGAAATGGATACGTATGATGAAAATGTGGAACTCGAATGAAATTTTGAGCGATGTAAATGAAGTTAGAATTCTTAAAGGAAGAATTGTTTTATAAACAAGAAGATTCAAAGAAGAATCTTGAAGAGATATAAAGATAAGAAATGGCAATAGCCAAGATAACGAATAATGAATCGTAAATGAAAAAAAAGAGAGAGGAAAGAATGAGGATCGTAAAACAAAACGATCACGAGTTAAGAAAAGACTTTTAAGGAAGATGATTATAGAATAAGATCACGATGTGATCTGTTTAACTTATAAAAAGAAGATGGTTTGTAATGTTTGAATGATTATAGTTTGATGCTATGAAGATAATGTACTATGATATAGTACGAGATAAACTCGCGAGGAGTTATAGATAATGTGATACGGGAAATTTGTATCGAGCAAAGAGCAAGTTAAGAGTAAGATAAAGTTAGGAGGGATTTCAATTGAGGACTCATGTGATGGCTGAGTTGTACAAACCTTTGTATGGGCGAGGGTTTTGTGCTTGCGCTCAGTTTATCACATTGATAATCATTGGAATGTTGGTGTCGCGCTATCAATGTATATGTGGCGAAAAGGTGATTCTTTTCTCATGTGTATATTTGATAGTTAGAAACTATTAAAAATTAGTTAGATATTATTAGGATTAAGTGCGGTTCTTAAAACTAAAGCATATGGTAAGTTCGTGACTCATAATAATATGGTATGTTTTGAACCCCTCAGCGAATGGACGCCTATGGTCTGACTAGAATAAGTTCTTAAACTCATATTATTGTGGTAAGTTCCTGAACTTCCAATGTGCAGTAAGTTTGATGAACTGGGGTATAATTAAGTGTGAATGGAGTGTTGAGGATGATAGGAATAGATAGACCTATTAAGCAATGGATCATTATAGAAAGTGGAGTTGATGGTGGAAGCATAGGTATTCCGAATCTTCTAGCTATGCTAGACTTCAAAATTTTTGACATCAAGCTAAATTCGCACTATGTGCCTTTTAGAAAATGAATTTTTACTCTCAACGCATGGTGACAAATGTGTATATGTGGACTTTGGGACACTGACACATCGTTACCTGTTGAGATATGATATCACTAAAACTGATTTTCAAAGATTTTTGAACTGCTTAAAGAATAGTATATGCTAATTGTTTCAGCTAGACGAAAATGATTTGAAAATATCAAAATGTATTTTATATCATTAATGCATCATGGAACCTAGTGCAAATATGATAAAAATGATGGAGTCATCAATGCAGTATTACTTAGTGTTGGATGTGATCTAAAAATCGTCAGCCCACTATGGTATGATGTAGTATGATAAATCACCAAATGACGGAATCCTCAAATGGACTGTAAATATAGTGCGGTATCATGACGTCATAAAATGATTTTCAGAATTTTAAACCAGTTAAAGAAAAGTCAATGCCAATTATAGTGGCTGGACAAATGTTTCGATTGATGTTCGAATTATTGATATGCATCTAAGCTATTTGATTCAGCTAGGAAAATGTTTATGAAAAAATCAATTTGGTGTGGAATCTTATGCTAAGTCTGAGGTGAACTACCCGATTGGATAAAATAATCCAATCTAGTAGCGCAAATAGTCGCTAAACAAGATGGATACGTTGTGCACGACGTAGTGGTATGATAGGCTAATCACCTAGAGTACTTGCAGATGGTGTTTTCAGTCTTTGTGATTGATAAACATTCTGTTAAAAAGGTTTAAAGTGTGAAGAACCGAGGGTGAAGCACTATTAAACCTAGAGATGAGTTCATGGTCTTATGACCCCTCAGCATGATTTGGAATCTTTTAAATCCTGAGTTATTCATACTGTTTCCCAATTACTGAGCAATTGTGGAGGATTCATGTTATTCTGAAGTGAATATGGTAAGGATGATATTCCTTAGAAAGAAGTAAGTCGTAGAATGCGACACTGAATGATGAGTATGTTGGATAAGTGAGAAAAGAGATTTTGAAATAAGAAGGGGATGAGTTATCAAAGAAATTTGTAAAACTTTTAATAGAAAAGTTAATAATTGTAGAATGATCTTTATGGAAAGAAATTGGTTATAGAAACCAATGAATGAATGAAGTAGTGACGTAAAATCTACTTTGATAGATTGAATGAATAAATATTAATAGATAAAATTTCGAGGATGAAATTCTTAGAAGAAAGGGTGAATGTAATATCCCGAGTGTTTATGATAGCGAGCCTTAAAAAAGGAAATGAATGGGTTAAGAATTAAATACTCAAAATATAATTGAGTTCAAGTGAAAGTTGTGAAATAAAACCTAGAATTTGTTAAAGTAGTGAATGTAGTAGGAAATATAAAACCTATAATTAGATAAAATAATGAAAGATTACTCTGATTTATTTGCTTAATTTGTGTCTTCGATCCTGGGGACAGAATCTTTGTAAGTAGAGAAGATTGTAACGAATGAGTTGGTTGAGTTGTGATTCTGGGGACAGATTCCTTATAAGGAGGGAATGATGTAACAATTCAGATTTTTTTAATTATAATATTTAAATATTTATTGAATTATATAAATAATTTATGGAGGTGTTTATCGTTGAATAAATATTTGTTTAATTGATTCGATTTAATTTGGTTAATTATTTGTTTAATAAAAATTAACGAGTTAAGGAAATTCAAGATAGGAGATAATATTCTAGTTTAATTTAATAATTAAATTAGAGAGTTTATATTGATTAAATGAATGATTATATTGATATTTCATTTTGATGGGTAATTATTTGTATTGAGTTTTGTGATTTAATGATTTAATTGATAAATTGTTATTAGAATTAATTAATTAAGTATGAAAACTAAATTAATTAGAAGTGTGACAAATAACTATATTATAAGTAGTTATTAAAATAAATTAAAGTAGTTTAATTTAGTTTTGCCAAACAAGACTTAAATATATTAAGTCTTTAATTTTTAAAGAGTTTTGCCAAATGGAGCCTTATGGCTTTTGGTTTTATTTTGAATTTAATAAACTAAATAAATAAAATATAAATAATATATAATAATTTTTGGTAACGGCTGATTTAATAAGGTCATTAGTAAGACATCGATTTAGACGTTTTAAAAATGCGTGCATTGCCTTTGTTTTATTTCACGTAAAAGAGTTTTGGGTCTGATATTGGCTTAAGAGAAAAGAGAACAAAGATTATAGAGAAAAGAATTTGAGAGAGTTTGAGAGAGAAAAGGCTGGGATTTCAAAGCAAGTTTTGAGTGTTCAAGCGATTCTCAGTGAAAGGATTTTCAAAGTAACAAGAGGTATTTTCCATAATCAGAACACTATATACGTTTTACGTTCTCTGTGTTCTTGATTGTAATATAAAGTTTTTACAAAATTTTCTGTAAACCATGTTTTTACAATTGATTATGAAATTATGCGTATTTGTAATGGTAATTGTTATAACTAGCATATATATATATAAGTATATATATATATATATATGTGATTGTATGCTAAACTACGTATGCAAGAAAGAAATTGGTTTTACAGTGATTACATGTATATGAACATTTTATGTAGGATAACAAAAATTAGTATATGCTAATTGTGAAATTGAACCTTATGTATGTTAATTAGGTAAGAACTTAATGGGAACGTAGTTCAAAGGAATGAATTCTGTTAGTTCCTAGTAGGCACAAGTTATCTAGAAGGGGGGGTTGAATAAATATTTGAAAATCTTTTCGTTTTAACTTGTTCTTAGATAATGATTAAAACTTTGCGAAATTAGTTTTTGTTTTAATCTTCTTTACCAAGCAATGGAGTTATGAGCGAGTAAGGCAGTTATAGCAGATATAGCAGTTATAGCAGTTATAGCATGAATGTAAACGACACAGTTATTTTTAAGTGGTTTAGAGCACTCAAAGATCCTAGTTCACTCTTCTACTCAACGAGTAGGATATCCACTAAGGATGTCTTTTACAATCTTCTGAATCACACAGATTCCTTCTAGACCAAAGCGATCACAGGAACTTCTCTAGTTCACTCTTGAACTCTTCAAGTCCAAAGAGACTTGGCTTTCTTACGATTCACTATTGAACTCTTCAAGTCCAAAGCAGACTTGGTACTCTTCTTCAGTTGATTGATAGTTGTTGAGTTCTTGATGTTTGCTACTTGAGTTCTTTGTGTAAAGCCTGGTTCGTTAAGAACTGAGTAGCTGAGCAAGCTTTGCAATATCTCAGATCGTAGAGTTGAGCTTGAGAGAGATGTTCACGTTGTTTGATTAATGCTTTCTTATTTCTCTCTCATCTGTCTGATCTGTATATATGTGATGTTGAAAACTATCCGTTGGATCCATCCTTTGTGTCATTAAATGCATCCAACTTTCTGATCTTGTGATGGAGAAATTTACGCATCTTCCTCAATTACGCATTACGCCCAACGACAACGCCGCAACTTGTTTTCTCACCTACCACCTGAAAAGGTATTTTGTCCCTCTTACCCATGGTACTATCCTTAGCTTCTTCACTACGCTTCTTTGTTGCATACTAAGGATATTTCATATATTCGGGGACCGATGAGCACCTGCGAAGATCTAGGATCCATTTCTCTACTTGTTGAAAACACGGATCACGAGGCTCGGCGTTTTTCTCGACATGAGGATGATGATGCTCTCTACGATTTGGATCGTGGTGTTCTACGATTTAGATCATAGTGTCTTTGACATTTTTACATACTACGAAGCTATTAGTTCGAGAGCACTACGATTTCCCTTCATCCTTCGCACACTACGATCTTATCTTGCTCGTTTAGTTGACTCTACGTTCCCGAGAGCACACTACGATCGTTGACTTGTAAAACTTCATGTTTCCTTCAGCATATAGCGATCGTAGAGTTGGCTCGGCAAACGTTGGGACCACTCTACGATTTCCGAAGAGTCCCCTTCAAGGTAGGCACACTACGATCTTTAGGCTCTACGTTTTCTGCCTTGACTTCTGCAATGTTGATCAGATGGATGCACTACGATTTCTTCAAGACTAATCTATTACATCTTAAGACAAACCTAACAGTTTTGATCTTTCTATCTATACATTCTTTATCAGAATGGTACACGTTGAAAGCTTAGATCAACCTAACAATTTTGATCTATCACTAAGTCCTTGTACATATATTAATTTAAAGACCTTACAAATAATCATGAATATATACATTTAAAACATCAAATCATAATATGCATTCTCCCAACAATCTCCCCCTATTTGATGTTGACATAACCAACGATTCTTCGAGGTTGGTAAGTAGAGGTTGGGTTACTCTTTTCCTTGATGAAACCCAGACCAACGTGAGATCCTTTATTTCTCTGAGTACAACTAGAGACAGTAGAACAAGGTTGAACTGGTTCTTCCAACTGTGAGGATTTCACAAAAGCAATGCCTCTACCAAAACTTGAGACATTACTAGTGCTAGTTTCCATTGTCTTTTCCACACTTAGCTTTGAGATAGATTCCCCAAAGCCTAAGCCTGTTCTGTCGAATGTGCTTCTCTGACTAGAGAGCAGGTAGTCCATGGATGATGAGGATCTGTTCCATGCAGAGATAGTCTTCTCTAGATCCTCAATTTTAGAGGTTAGCTTAGACTCTCTTTGTGCATGATGTGTGTTTGTCTGTTTTAAAGTTTCATTCTCAGCTTCAAGCTTGGAGAGAAGATTAGTACTTAGAAGGGTTGTTTCAAGCTCTTCTTGAACTTTCTTCTTCTCCTCTTGAAAAAGTGAATGGTCTTTAGACAAGACTCTAAAATACTTTATGTATTGATGTAGGTCAGTGGTTATGCCATATAATGCAGTTCTTAAGTCACTTATATCTACATCAAGAGAATTAAAATCAAATACCTCATCGATACTTACATCATGTATGTTTAGGCTTTGTTTGTCCTTTGCATGTTTGGCCATTAAGCACAAATTGGCCATATGTGGTTCTTCCTCATCTCCGGAGTCTGCATTTGAGTCATTATCTGAATCACTCCATGATCCTCTAGCAACCAGGCCTTTGTCTCTTTTCTGATGCCTCTTGGTTCCTTTGTATTCTTTCTTTGCATGAGATTTCTTCTTTAGTTCTTCTTTGATAGGCTTGTTGCAGTTAGCAATGAAATGACCAGGTTTCTTGCAGTTGTATCATAAATCATTCATTTGTTCTGGTAGCGTGAATTCTTGACTTTCTTTAGCTTGCCGGTTCTGCCTTGTCGCATGAACCTTCTTAGTCTCTTTACCAGCATAACAAAGTCATCGTCATCATCTTCATCATCATCAGAGTCAATCTCAGTTATGACTTTTGATACACCTTCATTTGCCTTGAGAGCAACACCCTTATCCTTTCTTCTTCCTTCTGATAAGGTTTCGGCGCGTTGGGTCAACTCCAGTTCGTACATCAGGAGATTTCCATACAGTTGTTAAACTGCTCGGTAGGGCTCTCATGAACTTTATGGTTAGATCCTTGTTAGGATAAATCTTCCCATACGCTCGTAGAGAGTTGAGCAAAACATTAAATCTTTCATAAGTTGCAGTCACGTTTTCTCCCTGCACATGAGCGAACATTTCATACTACTGTGTCAGGAGAAACTGCTTGTTCTCTCTGACTTCTTCAGTTCCTTCATGCATAATCAGCAGTGCTTCCCAAACTTCCTTAGCTGTTTTGCTGTTTACAACATTTTCAAACAGATCGTCCTCTAAGGATTGGAAAAGGATGTTCTTTGCCTTTTTATCAAGTTGGACATCTCTCTTCTCTGTGTCTGTCCATTCTTCTTTCACTTTGATTTGTACTCTATTTGGATCGTCAATGGTTGGTGCAAGCTTTGTTGGTATATAGGGCCCATTAAGAACAGTCTCAAATAGATCTTCATCTATTGAGTCCATGTAATCTTGCATCCTGACTTTCCAGTTAGCAAATTTATCCTTGTTACACATTGGTGGCTTCTTTGCCTCCCGGTCTGGATTCGCTTGAATACGAGTGCCATTTGGATCTACTAAAGCGTGTAAGTCAGAAATAGAACCCGCTCTGATACTAATTGTTAGTTCCTAGTAGGCACAAGTTATCTAGAAGGGGGGGTTGAATAGATATTTGAAAATCTTTTCGTTTTAACTTGTTCTTAGATAATGATAAAACTTTGCGGAATTTGTATTTGTTTTAATCTTCTTTACCAAGCAATGGAGTTATGAGCGAGTAAGGCAGTTATAGCAGATATAGCAGTTATAGCAGTTATAGCATGAATGTAAACGACACGGTTGTTTTTAAGAGCACTCAAAGCTCCTAGTCCACTCTTCTACTCAACTAGTAGGATATCCACTAAAGATGTCTTTTACAATCTTCTGAATCACACAGATTCCTTCTAGACCAGCAGTCTAGGAACTTCTCTAGTTCACTCTTGAACTCTTCAAGTCTAGCAGACTTGGCTTTCTTACAGTTCACTACGAACTCTTCAAGTCCAGCAGACTTGGTACTCTTCTTTAGTTGATTGATAGTTGTTGAGTTCTTGATGTTTGCTACTTAGTTGCTGTGTAAGCACTAGTTCGTTAAGAACTAAGTAGCTGAGCAAGCTTTACAATATCTCAGATCGTAGAGTTGAGCTTGAGAGAGATGTTCACGTTGTTTGATTAATGTTTGCTTATTTCTCTCTCATCTGTCTGATTAGTATATATGTGATGTTTAAAACTATCCGTTGGATCCATCCGTTGTGGCATTAAATGCATCTGAACTTTCTGTACTGTGATGGAGACATTTCTGCACATCTTCTGAATTCTGCATTCTGGCCCACTGACACTGCAGGCTGCTTTCTCACCTACCACCTGAAAAGGTATTTTGTCCCTCTTACCCATGGTACTATCCTTAGCTTCTTCACTATGCTTCTTTGTTGCATACTAAGGATATTTCATATATTCGGGGATCGATGAGAGCACCGCAAAGATCTCTAGGATCCATTTCTCACTTATTGAAAACACAGATCATGAGGCTCAACGTTTTCTGACATGAGACAGATGATGCTCTACGATTTGGATCGTGGTGTTCTACAATTTAGATCGTAGTGTCTTTGACATTTTTGCATACTACGAAGCTATTAGTTCGAGAGAACTACGATTTCCCTTCATCCTTCGCAAACTACGATCTTATCTTGCTCGTGTTGTTGGCTCTACGTTATCGAGAGCACACTACGATCGTTGACTTATAAAACTTCATGTTTCCTTCAGCATACTGCGATCGTAGAGTTGGCTCGACAAACGTTGGGACCACTCTACGATTTCCGAAGAGTCCCCTTCAAGGCAGGCACACTACGATCTTTAGGCTCTACGTTTTCTGCCTTGACTTCTGCAATGTTGATCAGATGGATGCACTACGATTTCTTCAAGACTAATCTATTACATCTTAAGATCAACCTAACAGTTTTGATCTTTCTATCTATACATTCTTTATCAGAATGGTACACGTTGAAAGCTTAGATCAACCTAACAATTTTGATCTATCACTAAGTCCTTGTACATATATTCATTTAAGGACCTTACAAATAATCATGAATATATACATTTAAAACATCAAATCATAATATGCATTCTCCCAACAATCTCCCCCTATTTGATGTTGACATAACCAAGGAGATTTGCTGTCTAGATTATTAGTGACTAGATGCATTTGCAGGAAATTTAAACATGACTTAGTATTTCAGTGAGCAGCTGAAATTTCTAGAGAAGAAGTATGAATTTATTGATGATCAAAAGATATTATAATTCAGCATTACATCAATAGGAAATTTAAGTTTTAACTTATCTCTGTTTCCTTGACCTCTTATTTGGAGGTGGGTTGGCATACTCCTCAGCCCTTCTCTTCCTTTGAGCTTCCTCATTTCTTGTTAACTCTTCCAGCTCACTTAGACTTAGAACTGGATTCTCTTCATGTCTGCGCATGAATGCAGGATCTCCAATTTGCATTCTTATGTGTACCATAGACACGTCTTGTGAGCTAGGAGTTGGCTCCTTATGACTCAAAGGAATAGTACATTATAATTGCTCACGACCGGTCGTTGAGTCTGATGATGTCTTGCAGGAGGGCTTCGTGATGTCTGAGCATGAAATTGACTTCTCCCCCTTTCTTGAGTTTCATGACCTCTTCCTCTGCCTTGGCCTCCTTGATCTCCTTTCCCTTTATTATTCTCCCCCTTTATGTCAGTATCAAGGGTTTGAATATCGGCAGACAGCCGATTAACTCCTTGAACAAGCTCATTCAGTTGGCTTTGGGTTTGAGCAATGTCCTCTCTATTCTCCTTGATCTGTTTTTCAGCTCTAGCTTCTTTATTTTGGAGGACTGTCAGAATCATATCATTATGCTTCTCCTGATTGGCATAAGATTTCTGGAAGTCATAGATAGAAGCTTTCAGGTTGAGAATATTGTCCAACATAATTTGATGTTGACGATCTTGGTGTTTCTGCATTTCAAGCACAGCCTCTCTTTGCTTGGCAGCAACCTGGAAGTGGATCTCATCTCTGTCTGATATACTCTTCAGAATCTCTTTGATAATTTCCCTTAGCCTCTTTGTAAGCTCAGTATTCATAGTGCTAGGGAGATTATTTGCAGTTGTGATCATTTGGTTTAGTCGGATATTGATGAGATCAGAGTGAGTTTCCAGGCTTGCTTCTATAGACTTGATCATATTTTCAGAGGTTTCTTTCAAGTCATCCTTGGTAGGCAGGCTTGGGAGAGTATCATTTGCTTGAGGATTGTTCTTTGGAGGGGTTTATGGGTGAGATTGATCTTGCAGATTGTAAAGAGCAAGATCAAGACTGAAGTAGTCATATGATGAGGAGGACGGTATATCAGCTGGAGGGGCTTGGGTTTGGATATCTGGGATAGGTGACTCTACGATTTCAATATTGGACTCTATGTTGTGGCTTGAGTTTGGAATCGTAGAGTTGGTGATTTGAGGAAGCAGGGTAAGGTTGACTTCTTCTAGTTCTTCAATTACAGAATTTTGGGTTTCTACAACTGGAAACTGATTTACTGGATTGAGAGTTATTTCCAGCCATTTAGGAAATTCATAGAAATAGCTAAATGAAGATGATGGCATGTGATTAACTCTAAAACTGGTAGGGATAGACAATACCTCAGGCTTATCTGTTGATGAGGAATGGTTGGTAAGCAGCTTTTTGGCAAAGATGACTTTCCCTGGAAATCCATTAGCCAGAACTGAGATTGCTGGATATTCCTTGAAGCTCCAGAACATGTGATCCCATGAGTTCAGAATTTGAGCTTGATGGTATGCCATCATGGGTAGGTAGGAAAACAGTTGAGTGTACATATAGCTCCTAAATCCATCTTTCCCTACACTAGTGATTTCAAGCTCATCATTATCATCATCTTTTTCTTCTTCGTTTTCTTCTGAAGATTCCATTATCTCAATGGTCTCTGGAGGGTTTGGCATTGGCTCAATTTCATCTTGAGAAAGGACCTCTTCTTCAGCCATTGGGATATTATGAGGCTCCCCCTCAGCATGAACATCTTCTTGGAGGTTTAGAAACTCCCCCTCAGCTGGTGTATACTCAATCATGAAAATTTCAGGGATCTCCCCCTCAGCTGGAGCATCTTCTTCTAAGTTTGCTTGGGACAATTCTACTTTTACAGCCATACTCTTGGCTTCCTTCTTCAGCACTTTTTCATTTTCAAGAATATACTTCTTGACCAAATTTTCTTTTGTTTTTCTTTGGGTTTAGCCACAACTTCGGACTCTCTTGAGTCTTAGCTTTGTCATGTTGAATGTACTACTATTCTTGAGGCGACTTCTTCCAGAAAGTAATATGCACACAAGCCAATCATGTTTGATGATAAAGCATATACTTTGTAACAATCTTATTCATTTATTAATAAAAAGTATTAATTTATTAAAGGCTTTTAATTATCTACATGATGTCGTTTTATAATATGTGATAAACCCATAGTTTTAAGCAATGCTTTTAGAATAATGATGATGATCATTCTAATGAGATCTAAATTCTTAGAAAGCTTAAAACTAAAATAGTTCCCAATCATTGATTACTAAATCGGGGATTAGTGAATCCGATAGATTGGTACATACGCTTGCTTGCTCATCGATGAGGATGATTGATCTCATGATCATTTGTGTGGAGACACTAAAGCAAGTATGTAGGTGCTTATTAGAGAATAAGTTCACCGAACGTGGCTCGCTAAGAAATACCTAATGGAGTTTTATTTGCTCGTCAAATAGGAATTCTCAGAGTGATAGTAGTACAAGTAATCCTTGACTTGAGATCATCATAGTATCTTGTGTATGATGAGTTATACTTTGACTTATTCCTTAAGACCCTTAGGGTATATCAAAGGGTATGCTTGGGTATAATAAGTTGTATATGGAGATAATGTATGATCAATAAAGAATCTACCACTTCTAATAAAAGAAGAGAAATGTCCTATGTGATTCGATAAATGACAACCCAAAGAGTCCTTGGTTAAGGTAATGAAATTAGAAAGGAGTTTCTAATTTGCATTATTTGAGTTGTGCATTTAAGGATCGAAATACATATAATTAAATAAAATAAGACTTGACAAAGAATTCCATGCCTTATATTTAATCGGGACATCAGATGGTGGAAGGATTGAATTGTATTTAACTATTTACTCAAAGGTTCTTTAATGATTAATGTTGAAATCTATATTATCCGGAAAGTCGCTGATCGCTAGGGGAGGCTTATCCCTATCAGTAGAATAAATATTATTTATTTAAATAAATTAATTGTTTAATTTATTTATTTAAATAAGATTAGAATTGTTCTAATTGATTTATTCACAACCTGCTTTAATATGGAGAACCTAAAGGGTCACACCATAAAAGGAAGAATAATTATTTAAGAAGTTAATGGCATAATCGTAATAATATATTATGTATATTTAATTTAATCTATGGTGATAGAATAAATTAAATAGCTTAATATTTATTATTTAATATTTTAGAAATATTAAATATAAATTAATAAGAGGAGTCTTATTAATATTATTACAATTATTATTATTTTAATTTCTAAAAGAGTTTAGGAATTAATTTAATATAAGTACTCTCATTTATTCCTAATTGATTAGGAAGGAAAATTAGTTAAAGGAGTTTAATTAATTATCCCTAATAAGATTAGGGGAGCTTAATTAATTAAAAGAATTAATTAATTAAATAAAACCCAATTCCTTAATTGTTAAGGTGGGTTGCCCACATCTATAAATAAGAGGAGTCTTATTATGGGTGTGATGGGTTGTTGACTTTTTACAACAACAATAATTCCAATTTGTTGGAGAGTACCTTTTTATATAGAGATAGAAAAACTAGGGTTTGAGCCAAAACACCCATCTTCTTGAATTTTCTTCTTCCTCAAAGGATCACCTCTAGAGGCCAAACATATGGGTGGCTAACGTTGATCAAAGGAAGGAACCAAACCCGGTGGATTCAAGTTGAACGCGAAAAGGATTGGAGGTGAACTTGTACTTCGAGGAAGCTCGATCTTCAAGGGTATGATTTTATTCTTTATCTTTTCGCTTAATTAATAATTATGCATAAAGGGTGATCCGGTATATGGTTTGTAAAATTTTAAACTCGATTTTACACGCTTCCGCACTTTTTATGCAATTTGATCAAGTTCAAGAATATTATTAAACCCTAATAAAGGGCATCGTAGCCAAACCTTTATGCTAATTATTAATTGTTTTAATTTGATATGTATATTGATATGTGTTTAGAACAATTTAATTGGGCATAATTTTATTGTATAAAATTTAAAAAAAAAAAAAAAAAAAAAACCGCAAAAAAAATCATTTGACGTGAACAATTTTTTTTTATAATAATTCACAAGGTTTCATATTTTAGCAACGATTTAATTGCATATATATATATTATATATATAAAATATTTTTTTTAAGGAATCACAAACGGTTTCAAGGTTGCTTGGTTTTATGGTTTGGCATGTGGCCCAAGGTGGCACGGAAGTCAAATATAAAAAAAAAAAAAAAAAAAAAATATTTTTTTTGTAAAACTTAATTCTCCATTAACTAAGATATACATTCTTTCAAGGCTTATTGTTGAAAAAATCGAAATAATCGTAAAAAAAAAAAAAAAAGGATGCATGTACATATTTAAATAATTGTAATCGGTAAATTTTTTTTTGAAAGCATTATATAATTTTAAATCGAGGTGCATGGAAACAAGTATTATATATATTTTTTTTTTATTTAAATATATTGCATATATATATTTATATATATATATATATATATATATATATATATATATATATATATATATATATATATATATATATATATTATTCTTAATTATTTTATAATAAAATAAAATGTTTATTTTAATTTTAAAATAAAAGTTTATTTTAATATTAAAATAAAAAAGTTTATTTTAATTTTAAAATTGAATATATATATATATATATAATTATTTTAATCTTAAAATAAAAGGTTTATTTTAATTTTAAAATTAGAATTTCATGCTAACTAATTAGAGTTGGAATTGGATTCCATAATAACTAATTGGAGTTGAAATTGGATTTTATTTTTCCTAAAATAAAAGAGTTTATTTGTGAATAGGAAGTAAATCCATCTTTCCTTAAATAAAGGAGTTTATTTAGATATGAAATAAGATTTCATATTATTCAAAATAAAAGAGTTTATTTGTGAATAGGAAAGAAAATCCATGTTTCCTTAAATAAAGGAGTTTATTTAAATATGAAATAAGATTTCATATTATTCAAAATAAAGGAGTTTATTTGTGAATAGGAAAGAAAATCCGTGTTTCCTTTAATATTTTTTTTTTTACATGGAATTGATTCCATAATTAATTAAAATAAAAGAGTTTATTTTAATTAAAAAAAAATTTTTTTACATGGAATTGATTCCATAATTAATTAAAATAAAGGAGTTTATTTTGATTAAAGATTTTGATTAAAATAAAATAGTTTATTTTATTCAAAATAGGATAAATTAAAATAAAATAGTTTTATTTTGATTTAAATTTGGATTAAAATAAAGGAGTTTATTTTGATTCAAAATTAGATTTTATACTAACTAAATTTGCCCATTAAATGATATCAATATATATATTAAATGTTTATTATTCATAAGATGAATGTTATTTATCGATGCATATGGTGATGTGTATGATAATAAATGGGATTGATTATGGACTATCGACCAATGTGATTGGATTTTATTTTAGTTGATGCATGAATGTATGGGTTTTATTAAATGGGGTCTCACAGACTTCGCCTTCTCTAATTTTTCTTAATGTAAATTCTATCTCCTCCTATGTACTTCCCTCGATCACGATCAAGGTTTCTATTTATTTTAAAATAGTTTTGTAATAGGAATAGTTAGAATTAATTTTGAAAAATTGAGATCAAGGAGCAAGGAGCGCTTGAAAGACCCGCTTGTAATGGAGCCCGGTTTTAAATGTAATAGTTATATTTAAATATTATTTCTCGCCCTAGGGAGCTTTGACCTTTTGGTCACACTTGGTGGCTCTAGTGAACCAAACTAGAATAAAAGTCCATAATCAATCCGTAGTAGAATATAGTATTCTATATGTGCATGCTATATATATATATATATATATATATTATTATGCAAACATGCTTCGCATGTTCATTAATATGACGCGTATTTTTATATATATATATGTATGCGCTAAACAAGATGAGACAAATTAATAACAAACCCTCAATTTTTATATATTAGTCCTAAGCGCTCAAAGATATTTGGAATATCGAACGTCGCTTTTTCTAGCATGATAAAATTAATAGAGTATTAAATATTTAATATGAGTTTGTTGTGTCACCACAAGGCAAGTATTAAGTATTTAAGATGTTAATTTATCACATTTGATGCTTATAAAGAAAATTGAACAATATTGTTTTGTTGTGTCACCACAAGGATGATATTTTTCTTTTTTGAATATATGGAGTGCTAGGTCTGACTTAACTTGGATAATTTTGATTCGGATGTGCCACCACTTGATCAAAATAATCTAAGAGGCAAAATACAAGGAGTTACATAGTTGATGTAATTGACAAAAGTTGTCTACCTATTTATTTATATATAGTTTGTTGTGTCACCACAAGGCTATATACATTTGAAATGGGATCCTTATTCTCACTAGCAAATCTTTAATTAGATTTTGCCGAACTATATAAGTGAGGGTAATATAGTTTGAAGAAAATAGTGGGAGATACCAATTTAAAACAAGACCTAATTTATTTTGGTAATTAATAAAAGAATGTATGTTAAAATGTTGTTAATTACAAATTCATTTACGTAATTTTACAATGTCTAAAATTACTATCATCAAGCAAGCATATTAGATGCTAAATTAATCGCATCAAATTAAACTGATTGGTTAAGGAATTTGAGAATAGTTCTCATAGTCGAAAAGCTATCTTATGTCCTTAATACGCCTATCCCTCGCAATGGTTGCGCATAATGCCTCCGAGGAAGAGATTGCTACTTTTAGAAAGTGGCAAGATGATGCACAATTGGCTCAATGCATCATGCTCGCATCCACGAGTAACGAGCTTCAAATACAATCAAGATGAAACTATGGATGCTTCTACTATATTCCCGCACATCAAGTAGTTGATGGTGAGGAAAGTAGGACCGATAGATATCGACATTCTAAGGAGCTCTTCCGATCTAGAATGGCCAATGGCACTATAAGATGCATAAAAAGTTCTTAACATAATCAATTTGATTGATCAATTAGGACAACTGGTTTTGTCATGGATGGAGAGTTGAGCCAAGATTTGATCTTGCACTCACTCCTGGACTCCTTTCACAATTGTTGTGAATTTTTCATATGAACAAGCTAGATATCGCCTTTCACGATTTGCTTAACATGTTGAAAAATGTCGAGAGTCACTTTCCAACCAAGAAAGATCAAGTCTTACCGGTAGGGGCCAAAGGATCTTCCTCAAAAGAAGAACGATTCAAAGAAGGTATATAGAAAGGCAAAAACAAAGGATAATAAGAACAAAATCGATACGATAGCAAAGGAGTTTGCTTCCACCGCAATAAGCCCTCGACATCGGAAAGAAACTCAAGAAGCATCTTGCAGAGGCTAACCAAAGAAGCTTAGTGAAGTTTCTACATAATACAATTTTTGTTCATGATTGAAATAAATTTTTCTTTAAGTCAAGGTTCTACTTGGGTATTGGATACCGACTTTTGGTTATCATAAATATAGATTTATGAAGGGACCAAATGTAAGTAAAAAGCTAAACAAATATAAGTAATCCTATGTGGGAAATGTAGCAAAGGTTGCCATATTAGCCATAGAAACTTATAGTTTAGCAATGCCTACGGGCAAATCTATTAAGTCAATAAGTTGTTATTGTATTCCAGCTTCTGTTAAAATATTATTTCCATTTTATTGTTGGACAATGAAATCTTTGGTATTATAATTAAGAACAATTGTTGTTCTATTTATAATAATAATGTTTTGTATAGAACCGAATATTACTTAATAAATTTTGTATACTGACTTACGTGAAAATAATTTTGCATATTGAACAAATTAGTATAAGAAAAGGAGATGATCATTCAAAGAGTTGAATGTATGTATTTGTTGAATACAAGTATGAATTATTTGAAAGGTTCAAAGAATTCGTAAGTGAAACAAATTGACAAAGTATTAAGATTCTTTGATTAGATCAAGGAATAAATACTTGTGCAATAAGTTTCTAGATCATCTCAAATGGTTTTCTCATAATGGACACATCCCGATACGCAATAATTGATTGATGTATCTGAATGAAAAATCGTACTTGTTGGACATGGTGCGGTCCATAATGATTTTACCGACATTCCAAAGATCCTTCTAGGGATAATGTCCTAGAAATGGTCGATATCTCACGAAAATGGTAACCTCAAAATCCAACCCCAAGACTCCATAAAAGTTATGGATGTGGAGGATTCCTAATCTTAAGTATGTTAAGATAAGGGGTTGTCCAACTTATGTGAAAAAGGTTTCGAAGGATAAGCTTGGGACAAGATTTGACATGTACAGATTTGTGGGACATCCTAAAGTAAGTTTAGGGTATATGTTCTATAATTCTACTTAGCAAAAGGTGTTTGTTATGAACACACGCCTTCTAAGATAAAGGTGTTTATCATTGAAGGGCTAGTGGGAGGATAATAGATCTTGAAGAGTTCAAGAACCACAAAACACTATAAGTCAAATAAGAGGAACCTCAGAGATGACCTATTGTACCACAACCGAATCATAAATCGAATAGTACCAAAGATACCTAGGAGGTATGGATTCATCATGGATGATGATGATGAGGATACATCATCATATAAGATGATGATCCGAGTTACATTCGATGAGGTAAGACTTCTAGTGTGTACAAAAGGGTCATCAAAAATAAGAGCGCCTAGTGTGAAATTTCTAGTATTATATGTTGATATACTATATGTTGATATACTACGATAAGGAATGACATACCAATGCTACAATCAAGAAAGATAAAGTTGTTGTCAAACATTCCTCCATGAATGATTTGGGAAGAGTATCTTAATTGGGGATAAAATCTATATAGATAGATTTAAGAGGATGCTCGACTTAACCCAAGGAACGATATTCATTTGATGCTAAAGTCGCTTAGCATGGCAAACTCCAAGAGATGTCTCATGTCGATGAGCTATGGAGTGTATCTCTTAATAGTCCCCATAGACTCTAAAAAGAGAGAGTCGCATGAGTGACAATCATGTATGCAATGAAATGTACGAGACCCGATGTCGATCACCATATTCGGAGAAGTTCACTATGAGTCGTTGAAAAATCATCTTAAAGTTCTTAACCCAAGACTAAGGATGTGATCATATTCATGGTGGGTCTTAATTAAAACTAGAGGGCTTAATGCACTCAAGTTTTTCGCATGCACTAAGATGACGTAAAATCCACTTTAAGGTAAAGTGTTACCTCGAATCTGGTGCAGTGAATCGAAAGGTTCCAAACAAAGAAAGAGTTGTCGGGTTTAGTGATAAAGACAAAGTATATAGCTATAAATGAAGTCGCAAGTTGATTGTTTGGATTAAAAGTTCATTACGTAACTAGAATAGTTCCTAAGTCTCATCTTGGATCTAAACATGTGTCAGTGGCACTTTCATTTGATTATTAGAATCATCGAAAGATGGAAATCACTATAGAGATAGTGGACTCTCATGAACAACATTACATATCCATTAACTAAAGCTTATCCAACAAAGCAGGATAATCGCCACTTAGAGAAGAAGAGTATGAGATACCATGACGATCGGCTTTTAAGTGCAAGTGGGAGATTGAAAGTAATATGCACACAAGCCAATCATGTTTGATGATAAAGCATATACTTTGTAACAATCTTATTCATTTATTAATAAAAAGTATTAATTTATTAAAGGCTTTTAATTATCTACATGATGTCGCTTTTATAATATGTGATAAACCCATAGTTTTAAGCAATGCTTTTAGAATAATGATGATGATCATTCTAATGAGATCTAAATTTTTGAAAGCTTAAAACTAAAATAGTTCCCAATCATTGATTACTAAATTGGGGATTAGTGAATCCGGATAGATTGGTACATACGCTGCTTGCTCATCGATGAGGATGATTGATCTCATGATCATTTGTGTGGAGACACTAAAGCAAGTATGTAGGTGCTTATTAGAGAATAAGTTCATCGAACGTGGCTCGCTAAGGAATACCTAATGGAGTTTTATTTGCTCGTCAATAGGAATTCTCAGAGTGATAGTAGTAGACAAGTAATCCTTGACTTGAGATCATCATAGTATTCTTGTGTATGATGAGTTATACTTTGACTTATTCCTTAAGACCCTTAGGGTATATCAAAGGGTATGCTTGGGTATAATAAGTTGTATATGGAGATAATGTATGATCAATAAAGAATCTACCACTTCTAATAAAAGAAGAGAAATGTCCTATGTGATTCGATAAATGACAACCCAAAGAGTCCTTGGTTTAAGGCGTAATGAAATTAGAAAGGAGTTTCTAATTTGCATTATTTGAGTCAGCATTTAAGGATCGAAATATATATAATTAAATAAAATAAGACTTGACAAAGAATTCCATGTCTTATATTTAATCGGGACATCAGATGGTGGAAGGATTGAATTGTACAGTAACTATTTACTCAAAGGTTCTTTAATGATTAATGTTGAAATCTATATTATCCGGAAAGTCGCTGATCGCTAGGAGGCTTATCCCTATCAGAATAAATATTATTTATTTAAATAAATTAATTGTTTAATTTATTTATTTAAATAAGATTAGAATTGTTCTAATTGATTTATTCACAACCGGCTTAATATGGAGAACCTAAAGGGTCACACCATAAAAGGAAGAATAATTATTTAAGAAGTTAATGGCATAATCGTAATAATATAAATTATGTATATTTAATTTAATCTATGGTGATAGAATAAATTAAATAGCTTAATATTTATTATTTAATATTTTAGAAATATTAAATATAAATTAATAAGAGGAGTCTTATTAATATTATTACAATTATTATTATTTTAATTTCTAAAAGAGTTTAGGAATTAATTTAATATAAGTACTTCTCATTTATTCCTAATTGGATTAGGAAGGAAAATTAGTTAAAGGAGTTTAATTAATTATCCCTAATAAGATTAGGGAGCTTAATTAATTAAAAGAATTAATTAATTAAATAAATCCCAATTCCTTAATTGTTAAGGTGGGTTGCCCACATCTATAAATAAGAGGAGTCTTATTATGGGTGTGATGGGTTGTTGACTTTTTACAACGTAATAATTCCAATTTGTTGGAGAGTACCCTTTTTTCTATAGAGATAGAAAAACTAGGGTTTGAGCCAAAACACCCATCTTCTTGAATTTTCTTCTTCCTCGTGGATCACCTCTAGAGGCCAAACACTTGGGTGGCTAACGCCGATCAAAGGAAGGAACCAAACCCGGTGGATTCAAGTTGAACGCGAAAAGGATTGAGGTGAACTTGTACCGAGGAAGCTCGATCTTCAAGGGTATGATTTTATTCTTTATCTTTTCGCTTAATTAATAATTATGCATAAAGGGTGATCCGGCATATGGTTTGTAAATTTTTAAACTCGATTTTACCACGCTTCCGCACTTTTTTGCAATTTGATTGCGTTCAAGAATATTACAAACCTAATGTTTGCCGATCCACTCGAGCAATAACATTTTCATAGTTGAGTTGTGTACCATGAACTATGGCCGACATGAGCCTAAGTTGAGTCTCATTTACCGAGTCATGACCTGAGCACTTGCAGCAGATGAATTTCCCAATAATGTCAACCAAAAATTTGTACCTTTGAGGGAACTCCTTCTTTTTGTAGCCTTTCATAGAGGGATTCTTCTTGTGGTGCATTTTCTTCAAGCCCTCTTGGAAGCTTATGCTGTCTAGAAATGGGTGCCCCACGTTCTTAAAACCTAGGGCTAGATTGAAGTTTTCTTCCCTTAGCCTCATCTCAACTCCTCTTACTCGTGTAGTGATGGTGTTGTGTTCGTACACTCCATTCTTGTTGAACTCCTTCACTAGATTGAGATAGATGAGGGTGTCGGTGCTCAGCACCTCTTTGAGACCTCGCCTTCTTCATGAAGGCTAAGGTCTTGTGAAATTTTGTGGAGCATCCTTGAACTCATCGAACAGAGTCTCAGACTTTAAATTACATTTGAAGCGCGACCATTGATTCTCGTAGTTGAGAAGTGGGATACGACTGAGCTTTCTTTTGATTTAGGGTTTTGCTTTGAGAGAGAGAGAGAGATAATCTTTTGAACTTCAGATTTCAAAAATACGGTTCCAATTTGTACTTGTAGCTTCCCTCTCTCTTTTTGACTAAGTGGGACAGGTGTCGCCTTTTGCTTGGCTCTACGATTTTGACTTTTGCATGAATGTACTGATTTGCCCTTTGAGTTTTCAGAGCTGAGATGTCCTTAGGATGACTACGATCATAGAGGTAGTCTTCTGGTTATTGAGTCTGTCCTGCGATCGTCGAGTCTGTTCGGCAGTCGTTGAGTCTGATCACCATTCGTAGAGTCTGTCCTACGATTGTCGAGTCTGTCTGGATCCTTGTGATAAGTTTTTGACTAAGCTTCTTTTTAAGGTAACTCATGAAGGGCCAACCTTTTGGTGTAATTCAAGGGTTAGGTTTGTCCCTGAGGCACCTCTTAGAGAGATTGCTTTGTTATGAAGCTTGTCATCACAGGATTCACTTTGCTTGTTGAAGGGGCTTTTGGTCATCGTCGAGTCTGTACTATGATAGCTGAGTCTTAGCTATGATCGTTGAGGTAGTTGTCTGTTCGGCTCTACGATCGTGAACTTTCCTTGATCATGTCTACGATTTTGAGTACAGCCTTTATATCTGTAGTGGTTAGCACAATCTAGAGCATACATTTCATGGTTGAAGATTTAGCATGCCTAGCTCACTTATTAACTTGTTAAACTGGATTCATCTAAAGGGTTTTGTAAAAACATCGCAAAGTTGATTTTTAGTAGGGATATATTGTAAAGATATAGTTCCATTTTGCACATGATCCCTAATGAAGTGATACCTTATTTCTATATGCTTGGTCCTAGAATGCATAGTGATTATGAGTTATTGCTATGGCACTTGTGTTATCACAAAGGTGTATGGGAATAGATTTGAAATCGAACCCATAGTCACTAGTCGATTTCTCATCCATAGATCTCGAAAGACAAGAATGCCAAAGAAAGAATATATTCAAATTCTCCGCAAATGAAGTAGACACCGAGTTTTGCTTTTTGCTAAACCAGACACAAGTCTGCTTCAAGAAGTTGACAAAGCATCGGTACTTTTTTCTATCTATTTTGCATCCTACAAAAATTAGCATCTCAGTGTATCCTATCGCTTCAAATGAGGATTCCTCGGGATACCACAAAATTTCAAGTAGGTGTACCCTTGAGATACCAAGATCCTCTTTACAAAGCAGATAAATGTGACTCTTTAGGTTAGCTCGAAATCTAGCACATATGCATGTTGCAAACATTATATCCGGTCTATCGCGCTTAGTATAAAAGAGACCCGATCATACCTCTCAGATTGAGTGATATCAATACTTTTACCTTTCTTATCCTTGTCAAGCTTGGTCATAGGAGCAATTGGTGTTTTTTCATGGAGAGGCCGATTCCATGCCATACTTCTTTAGTAAGTCTTTGATGTATTTGACTTGGTTGATGAATATTCCTTCATCACCGCTTTCACTTGCGCAATCAAGGAAGAAATTCACTTTCACCCATCATGCTCATTTCAAACTTGCTCTCGCATTAGCTTAGAATCTCTTACATAACTTTTCGTCAAGAGAACCAAAATGATATCATCAACATATATTTGAACTAGTAAGACTTTGTCTTTATGCTTTCTAAGGAATAGTGTGGTATCTACTCTACCTCTAGTGAACCCATTTTCTATTAAGAAGTTAGTCAGTGTTTCATACCATGCTCTAGGTGCTTGTTTAAGACCATATAAAGCTTTATCTAATCTATAGACATAATTGAAAAGAGATGGATTGATGAAACCTGGAGGTTATTCTACGTAGACTTCTTCTTGAAGCTCTCTATTTAGAAATGCACTTTTGACATCCATCTGGAAAACTTTGAACTTCATGTGGGCAGCGAAGGCAAGAAAGATTCTGATGGCTTCTAGTCTGGCAACGGGTGCAAATGTCTCATCATAGTCAATACCTTCTTCTTGAGAATAGCCCTTTACCACTAATCTTGCCCTGTTTCTAGTGATGACCCCATCTTCATCCATTTTGTTCCTGAAGACCAACTTGGTTCCTATGACAGGATGACTCTTTGGTCTTGGTACCAATCTCCACACTTTGCTACGTTCAAATTGGTTGAGTTCTTTCTGCATGGCTTCTATCCAACTGGAGTCTTCCATAGCATCCTCTATCTTCTTTGGCTCTATCTCGTGATGTGAAGCTTAGATAGAAGCATTCATTCCGAGTAAAGCAGCTCTTGTTTTAACTCTTGCACTTGGATCTCCAATGATTAGATCCTCGAGTATGATCCTCGCCCATCTCGTTCCCCTCGTTGGAACATATGTCCCGATGCCTTCCTGCCTTAGGGTCTTCAAGGTCTATCTCTTCTTCTTGGAGTGGAGGCTCGTTGTCTTGGATGGACCTCTCTACGATTTCATTATCCCGCTTCTACAATTTCACTATTCTGTACTACGATCGTAGTGTTGAGCTCGACGATTGCACTCAGTAGTGTCTCGCACTATCGATCGAAGTGTCTCAGAGGCACCGCTTTGTTCGAGTCGGCCATCATCAAAGATGATGTGTATTGAGACTTCGACATTCAAAGTCTTCTTCTTGAACACCCCGTAAGCTTTCATTGTCTGTGGCATATCCAAGAAAGATCCCTTCGTCTCGACTTCAATGGAATTTTGTCGACATCGCTTTCCATTGTTGAGAATATAGCATGCACAGCCAAAGACATGGAAATAGCTGACACTTGGCTTCCTTCCTTTCCACAGTTTGTAGGGTGTCCTCTTGATCGTAGAGTGAATTAATGATATGTTCGTGTAGTAGCATACAAGTGTCGATGCCTTTCCGCCTGTATATTCAGCAGACATTTCATTGCTAGTAGGGTCCTTCCAAATTTCTATCGTAGTTCTGTTTTTCTTTCAAAGAACACCATTTTGTTGAGGAGTTCGTGGAGCTGAGTAGTTATGACTGATGCCATTGTCTGAGCAGAATTTATCTATTTCTGAGAAATTGAATTCTCTTCCATGATCACTCCTTATTGCCTTGATTTTCTCTCCTTTCTCATTCATCACTAGTCTGAACATCTTGATTAATTCGGAGCTCATTTCATCCTTTGAAGTTAGGAAGAATACCCATGTGAATCTGGTGTAGTCGTCGACTACAACCAGAGAGTATCTTTTTCCTCCAAGACTGGTTGTTGGGATTGGCCCAAAGAGATCCATGTGGAGCAACTGCAGGGGCTTGTCAATGGAGTTGGCAGTCTTGCTCTTGAATGAGCTTCTGGTTTGCTTTCCAAGCTGGCAAGCGTTGCATGGCCTTTCCTTCATAAAGTTAAACTTGGGTAGGCCAGCTATGAGATCTTTTGATGCCAGTTTGGACATGTTTTTGAAGTTTAAGTGAGACAACCTTCTATGTCATAGCCAGCTTATTTCCTCGGATGCTTTTGCCAGAAAACATATTGTTTCATCAGAGCTTAGTTGACCAAGATCTACTATGTAGACATTTCCTTCTCTTGTTCCTTTGCCACTTTTATGGCGTATGTCTTCAAATCTCCGACTTGACATTGATTATTGAGAAATGTTACTTGGTGACCCTTGTCACAGAGTTGGTGATGCTTAGAAGGTCAGGTTGAAGTCCTTCCACATAAGCTACTTTGTTGAAAGATATCGCACCATTGCTAGCAGAGTCATATCCTCTTGTCTTGCCTTTGAGCCGTTATCTCCAAAGATGACCGAGGGACCCTCTTTTCTACATAATTGGATAAGAGAGCTTTGTTCCTCGTCATATGCCTCGAGCAACCACCGTCCGTATACCATGTTGAGGTCGTGGAGCTCTTTCCCTGTCAAAACATTTGAAACTTCATTTTGGTACCCATATTTGCATGGGTCCTTCTTTGTTAGTGCCTTTGGGGACCCAAATTTGTCTAATCTTGGGTCTCACATGCATGGAATTATAATAACACTTTGTAGCCCTATGACCATATTTATTGCATATGAAACATCTATTATAATGCGTGCCTTTGTGTGTGGTGATTCATCTTCCACTTGGACTTGTGTGGTTCCTTAGTTAACCTTCTATTAAACTGATTCTCTTTCTTCCACGTATCATTAGGTTTCATAAATAGTGATGAGTGTGCCTTACCTCTACTGTACCTTCCCAGTTGATTCGTAGAGTTGATTTTGTTTGACTTTCACGATTCTTCGAGGTTGGTAAAGTAGAGGTCAAGTTACTCTTTCCTCGATGAAACCTGCACCAACGTGAGATCCTTTATTTCTCTGAGTACAACTAGAGACAGTAGAACAAGGTTGAACTGGTTCTTCCAACTGTGAGGATTTCACAAAAGCAATGCCTCTACCAAAACTTGAGACATTACTAGTGCTAGTTTCCATTGTCTTTTCCACACTTAGCTTTGAGATGGATTCCCCAAAGCCTAAGCCTGTTCTGTCGAATGTGCTTCTCTGACTAGAGAGCAGGCAGTCCATGGATGATGAGGATCTGTTCCATGCAGAGATAATCTTCTCTAGATCCTCAATTTTAGAGGTTAGCTTAGACTCTCTTTGTGCATGATGTGTGTTTGTTCTGCTTTAAAGTTTCATTCTCACCAAGCTTGGAGAGAAGATTAGTACTTAGAAGGGTCGTTTCAAGCTCTTCTTGAACTTTCTTCTTCTTCTCTTGAAGAAGTGAATGATCTTTAGACAAGACTCAAACCACTTCATGTATTGATGTAGATCGATGGTTATGCCATGCAAAGCGCTTCTTAAGTCACTTATATCTACATCGAGAATTAAAATCAAATACCTCATCGATACTTACATCACGTATGTTTAGGCTTTGTTTGTCCTTTCAGATGTTTGGCCATTAAGCACAAATTGGCCATATGTGGTTCTTCCTCATCTCCTGAGTCTCAGATTTGAGTCATTATCCTAATCACTCCACGATCCTCCCAGAACTGTGCCTTTGTCTCTTTTACGAGGCCTCTTGGTTCCTTTGTATTCTTTCTTTACATGAGATTTCTTCTTTAGTTCTTCTTTGATAGGCTTGTTGCGCTTAGCAATGAAATGACCAGTTTTCTTGCAGCTTGTAGCATAAATCATTCATTTGTTCTGGTCGACGAAGTTCTTCGACTTTCTTTGGCTTGCGGATTCGCGCTTTGTCGCATAAACCTTCTTAGTCTCTTTACCAAAGATAGCAAAGTCATCGTCATCGCTTCATCATCATCGAGTCAATCTCGCCATGACTTTTGATACACCTTCATTTGCCTTGAGAGCAACACCCTTTATCCTTTCTTCTTCCTTCCGATAAGGTTTCAAGCGTTGGGTCAACTCCGATTAAATGACGTCAGATTTCCATACATTTTATTAAAGCCGCTTCTTAGGGCTCTCATGAACTTTATGGTTAGATCCTTGTTAGGATAAATCTTCCCATACGCCGTAGAGAGTCGAAAGCGTAACGTTGAATCTTTCATAGATTGCGATAACGCTTTCTCCCGCACATAAGTGAACATTTCATATCGCTTTGCGTGAGAGACCGCTTGTTCTCTCCGACTTCTTCGCCTTCCTTCGTGCATAATCGCAGTGCTTCCCAAACTTCCTTAGCTATTTTGTTGTTTACAACATTTTCAAACAGATCGTCCTCTAAGGATCGGAACAGATGTTCTTTTGCTTTTTATCAAGTTGACATCTCTCTTCTCGTGGTTCCGCCCATTCTTCTTTCACTTTGATTTGTACTCTGCTTGGATCATCAATGGTTGGTGCAAGCTTTGTTGGTATATAGGACCCATTAAGAATAGCCTCAAAAATAGATCTTCATCTATCGAGTCCATGTAATCTTGCATCCTCGACTTTCCGGCTAGCAAATTTATCCTTGTTGCACATCATCGTGGCTTCACGCCTCCCCCCATCCTAGATTGCTTGGTACGAAAAGCCATTTGATCTACTAAAGCATGTAAGTCAGAAAATAGAACCCGCTCGATACCAATTGTTAGTTCCTAGTAGGCACAAGTTATCTGTAAGGGGGGTTGAATAGATATTTGAAAATCTTTTCGCTTTTAACTTGTTCTTAGATAATGATTAAAACTTTGCAGAATTAGTATTTGTTTTAACCTTCTTTACCAAGCAATGGAGTTATGAGCGAATAAGGCAGTTATAGCAAATATAGCAGTTATATCATGAATGTAAATGACACAGTTATTTTTAAGAGCACTCAAAACTCCTAGTCCACTCTTCTACTCAACGAGTAGGATATCCACTAAGGATGTTTTTTACAATCTTCTGAATCACACAGATTCCTTCTGCAGACCAAATAGCCTAGAACTTCTAGTTCACTCTTGAACTCTTCAAGTCCAAAGCAGACTTGGCTTTCTTACGCTTCACTATTTAACTCTTCAAGTCCAGCAGACTTGGTACTCTTCTTCAGTTGATTGATAGTTGTTGAGTTCTTGATGTTTGCTACTTAGTTGTTGTGTAAGCACTGGTTCGTTAAGAACTAAGTAGCTGAGCAAGCTTTGCAATATCTCAGATCGTAGAGTTGAGCTTGAGAGAGATGTTCACGTTGTTTGATTAATGCTTGCTTATTTCTCTCTCATCTGTCTGATCTGTATATATGTGATGTTGAAAACTATCCGTTGGATCCATCCTTTGTGTCATTAAATGAATCAACTTTCTCAGATCGTGATGGAGAAATTTCGCGCATATCTTCCGAATTCGCATTCGCCCACCGACACCAAGCGGTCGCTTTCTCACCTACCACCTGAAAAGGTATTTTGTCCCTCTTACCCATGGTACTATCCTTAGCTTCTTCACTATGCTTCTTTGTTGTATACTAAGGATATTTCATATATTCTGGGACTGATGAGCACTGCAGCATCTAGGATCCATTTCTCACGTGTTGAAAACACAGATCATGAGGCTCGACGTTTTCTGACATGAGGCAGATGATGCTCTACGATTTGGATTGTGGTGTTCTACGATTTAGATCGAAGTGTCTTTGACATTTTTGCATACTACGAAGCTATTAGTTCGAGAGCACTACGATTTCCCTTCATCCTTCGCACACTACTATCTTCTCTTGCTCGTGTTGTTGGCTCTACGTTACCGAGAGCACACTACGATCGCTGACTTGTAAAACTTCATGTTTCCTTCAACATACTGCGATCGTAGAGTTGGCTCGGCAAACGTTGGGACCACTCTACGATTTCCGAAGAGTCCCCTTCAAGGCAGCCACACTACGATCTTTAGGCTCTACGTTTTCTGCCTTGACTTCTGCAACGTTGATCAGATGGATGCACTACGATTTCTTCAAGACTAAGCTATTACATCTTAAGATCAACCTAATAGTTTTGATCTTTCTATTTATACATTCTTTATCAGAATGGTACATGTTGAAAGCTTAGATCAACCGAATAATTTTGATCTATCACTAAGTCCTTGTACATATATTCATTTAAGGACCTTACAAATAATCATGAATATATACATTTAAAACATCAAATCATAATATGCATTCTCCCAACAATCTCCCCCTATTTGATGTTGACATAACCAAGTTGATTATTAGTGACTAGATGCATTTGCAGGAAATTTAAACATGACTTAGTATTTCAGTGAGCAGCTGAAATTTCTAGAGAATAAGTATGAATTTATTGATGATCAGAAGATATTATAATTCAGCATTACATCAATAGGAAATTGAAGTTTTAACTTATCTCTGTTTCCTTGACCTCTTATTTGGAGGTGGGTTGGCATACTCCTCAGCCTTTCTCTTCCTTTGAGCTTCCTCATTTCTTGCTAACTCTTCAAGCTCACTTAGACTTAGAACTGGATTCTCTTCATGTCTCAAGGCATGAATGCAGGATCTCCAATTGGCATTCGTGCTGCATACCATGAGATGCGCTCTGTGAGCTAGAGTTGGCTCCTTATGACTTCGAGAGAATAGTCATTATAATTACCTGCTGACCAGATCGTTGAGTCTGATGATGTCTTGCAGGAGGGCTTCGTGATTTCTGAGCATGAAATTGACTTCTCCCCCTTTCTTGAGTTTTATGACCTCTTCCTATGCCTTGGCCTCCTTGATCTCCTTTCCCTTTATTATTCTCCCCCTTTATGTCAGTATCAAGGGTTCGAATATCGGCAGACAGCTGATTAACTCCTTGAACAAGCTCATTCAGTTGGCTTTGGGTTTGAGCAATGTCCTCTCTATTCTCCTTGATCTATTTTTCAGCTCTAGCTTCTTTATTTTGGAGGATATTCTGAAATCATATCATTATGCTTCTCCTGATTGGCATAAGATTTCTGGAAGTCATAGATAGAAGCTTTCAGGTTGAGAATATTGTCCAACATAATTTGATGTTGACGATCTTGGTGTTTCTGCATTTCAAGCACACCTCTTCTCTTTGCTTGGCAAAGAACTCCGAAGTGGATCTCATCTCTCGTCGATATACTCTTCAAATCTCTTTGATAATTTCCCTTAGCCTCTTTGTAAGCTCAGTATTCATAGTGACAGGGAGATTATTTGCAGTTGTGATCATTTGGTTTAGTCGGATATTGATGAGATCAGAGTGAGTTTTCAGGCTTGCTTCTATAGACTTGATCATATTTTTAGAGGTGTCTTTCAAGTCATCCTTGGTAGGCAGGCTTGGGAGAGTATCATTTGCTTGAGGATTGTTCTATAACTCTGATGGCCACGGAATTTGAACTGGAGGTTCACGTTAACACGCATAAGATTATGTCAAGAGATGAGAATTTCTGGAGTTGAGCATGATATGGCTAATTTCTTAAGCTACGAACTAAAAATGATTTTTGAAAAATATTAAAGGGAGTTGAAAAATTATGGAAAAATTCTTTTTGTGTATGAAATATATGTATATATGTTTGGACAAATAATTGAAAAACAATAAGTTGATTTAGTATTTTCGTGAAAAGAATTACTGAATCCAGCTTACTGGATTGAATATCTGTTGAATCCAGTTTGCTGGATTGAAAAGCAGTTTACTGAATTGAAAATTTGTTGAATCCAGCTTGCTGGAATTGCAATCTGGTTGCTGGAATTGGAATCCAATTTGCTGGATTGCAATTTGGTTTGCTGGATTAGTCATCTGGTTGCTGGATTTGAAATCCAGTTTGCTGGATTTGGAATCCAATTTATGGGATTGCAATCTGGTTTGCTGGATTGCAATCTAGATTGTTGGATTGGTATGTTTGGATAATCCAGGTTGCTGGATTAGTATTTGACTTATTAGATTTTAAAGAAGAACTTATAATATATAAGATTAAAGTGTTAAATCATAATGTATATGATATATGATTAAAGAATTATCAAATGACGATAATAATAATGATGTTTTAAGGAGTAATCTAATATTTGATTATGTGATAAGTGCTTAAGTTGTATAATGACTGTAATTAACAGTAGTGTATGTGATGATATTATTCTAATTGAGAGATCGATATTATCAATATTAGGTCTTTCAGATGAAGCTAAAATACGTTGCGTAATAGTAATCGACGGGGCAGGCAAGTTCCTGTACTTTTATTGTGCAAGTTTTCTAATTCAAACTTGAGTTGTTATTTCAATGCATACTCGTGGATAATCATTGTTGATTATAACACATCTATGAATTATTGATTTATACGTTGTGCATGTTGCATATGTTTATCAGGTATGAAAGGTTGATCACCTTCATTACCATTTGGTTCAGTTAAATTTGTTCATGTTCATTGTTGGCCATTCATTTTTATTGTCTCGGTCATTCAGTTATATAAATTGATTCATGTTCTTTCACAATTATTATATTATTGAAAGTTATCATCTTTTATTCTTTTCAATCATGATATATCTTTCTTTGAACTTAAACTTGTTGAGCAAACTTGTTGTTCACCCTTGTTATATCATGATAAACATTTCAGATTAAGACGAATACTTCGGACACATGCAAAGATAAGTTACAAGAATGGATTATTGTACAGTTAAAATTGTAAATAGTATTGAAGGCAAATAACATTATAAGTCCTGTAGTATATGAATATGTATATTAAGTTAAGGTTATCGACCTTGGGGATTATGTTGTAAAGATTAATGTATAAATAATTTATGTTTATATCTTCCGCATTAGTTATAGAATTAGTGTACCAGGTTCGTGGTGATTAGTACCCGAATTTGGGGACGCTACAATTACTGTGACAATTATTGAATGAAACTGAGTGACTTCTTACGTAAGAATCAATAATCGTAGATATCTTTGGCAATACCGTAAGTTTCTTGTGCAACCACGCCAGACATCGTTCTTTTATCACCGGGTATTTCAACAGTTAACGGTGAAAGTTTTGCCGTTATTTTTATAAAAAAGTTATTTATGTTGCTTTCTATATCTGACAGTTATTCCGTTATGTGGTCCACCAATGATTGTGCTGCCGTACAAATATTCCCCGACAAGAAGAATATTCTCCGACAAAACGAATATTTTATGACAACTTGCTTACTTTGCAAAATTTGCACATATCACCCATAATTATAACATTATATCAAATCAACACCTTACTATTCAAAATAATATATGGAGAAAATTAAATTTTTATTCATAAAAAGTTGGGGTCTTACATGTAGTGATTTAGGGGATTATAAAATCAAAATATTAACGTGGGATTAAAAAGTAGTGATTTTAGGAGATAATAATTAAATAACAATAATGTAAAAATTGTTTAGATTGAAAAAGTAGTGATTTAGAGGATTATAAAATCAACATATTATGATTGATATGATTTGTTATTTTAATTTTTTAAATGTTTTAAATCAGATAATATTATGTTGTAATATAATTATAAATGGTATAATATTATGTTTTAATATAATTAAATTAGTAATGATAATATCCGCATAATTTAGATAGGTAGTGATTTTGTTATATACATGTACTGTAATATTATACCATACATGTATGATATAATGCATGGTATAATTATGAATGATATAATATTAG
This sequence comes from Panax quinquefolius, assembly GCA_020205615.1. Classification (NCBI taxonomy): domain Eukaryota; kingdom Viridiplantae; phylum Streptophyta; class Magnoliopsida; order Apiales; family Araliaceae; genus Panax; species Panax quinquefolius. Next base: position 49,497,855 of record CM035171.1, on the reverse strand, counting down.
AAAAGTAGTGATTTTAGGATATAATAATTACTCCATCCGTTCCTTAATATAAGTCGTTTTAGACATGTGCACAAGAATTAAGGAAATAATTGAAAAGCATTAACTATATTATCAATTGTCTATAATATCATCCACCTCACTTATCTCATAAATATGTATCAAAAAATTAGGTGGAGTAATAAGGCACTATTTGGAAAAAATAGTAATCAATTCTCCTAGATAACCATAAACGATAAATAATTAGGAATAACAAAAAAAGTCTAAAACGACCTACATATAGGAATGGAGGGAGTATATTTTAACACAGTTAAATTAATAACAGTTTAGAAAAGTACTGAATTTCGGGGATTATAAAATAAACATATTAGTGTGAGATTATATATATATGTATGATATAATGTATGGTATAAGATAATAAATGGTATATAATACTGTAAAATTCTAAAAAATGGATTTATTGGGTTGTCACGGTTAGTAATGTTGGAACTTATATATATGTATGGTATAATATTATAAAATTCAAAAACTAATGTAATTATGTAGCACAAGTGAAAATCGGAGTAATGGATGAGCATATTAATTATGTAGGACAAATGTTGCAATATATGAATTATAAATGTCATGCAATGGTGTTATCACCAAAAAATGATTTCTAATCAAAACAACAAAAATCTTTTAAAATTGAACTCAAATCGCTCGGGTTAGCAAGATAACCTTAAGCTAAAATTGAAAGTAATGAAATATCTCGATTCCTATTTGACGAAAGGTTTGAAAATCATATTTTCTAAGAATGTCACCCCAAAAAGGTTTTTATCAAAACCAAAGCTAAAACGATTTTTTCCTCAAATCAGTTATTCGTGCATAGGTTCAAAGAGATTCAAAGTTGCTTTCAAAATATCGCACATATAACGATTTCGATCCAAAACTAGATTATCAATTTCATCAAAAATCACACACACACACACACACTTCACACTTAGGTTCACACTAATCGAGGGGTTCCTAAGAGCATTAACAACAGTTTTCCTAATCAACTTTCTACCCTCCATTTTGAAGAATACATCAAATACATCAACAAATTATTATCCAACAGTTTCTTTATCTTTATTTAACTCTTTATTTTAATCCCTATATAGGATTTTACTCCCAAGTGTGAGGGAATCAAAAGATTGTTCTATATATATATAATGACATTTTACACCCACATTTAAGTGGACAACTCATCAATCATACACATCTTGACATTTTTTACTACTTTATTTTCAAATTATAAACTTAATATTGACTTTTTAAAAAAATTTAATTTCAAACGTATTCAAATTTAAAATTGATATAAATTTATGTCAATATAATTATAAATATTATAAAAGTACTATTAATTATAAATTTTATTATTTTCAAAATTTAAATGAATCATATTAAATTTAAAATATCACAAATTAACTTTTTAAAAGTTAATATTGATCTTATGTATATTTGCAATTACAATTCATTCAATATTCACTCCATAAGTTACTTAAAATTTAAAATAAAATAAAAATTATTTTACAGTGGAATATAATTGATAAATTATACTTTTTTTTTATAAATTATAAGATTATTATTAATTTGATGTTTTGACTGTTGGAACTTTTAAATTTTAAATTTCATTATTTAAGGAATCAATATAAGGAATCTGTTGGGTACATAGTGAAAAAATTAAATCCCTATTTTGCATAATGACCCAATAACACTGCAGAGTATGGATAAAGATAAAGAAACTGTGTGAATGCTCTAACACATTCTCCTCACTTAAGTAAGCCCCCGAACTCTATGAATTTCGGTTTCAAGACTAATTTTACGGAATCACATATTGGGCCTCTCAATTGCAAAAATCATAATATCCGGATGAGTTGATACATCCATTTAAAGTTTTACCAACTGACCGTTCTGTCAAATTGGTCCATTATTAAAAATCAATTTTTTAAAACCCTATCAACATTTATGTCCGTTTACCCCCTAAAATTTACCCTTTAAGCGAAGTAAATAAATCAAAAATCTTAAAAAGAATAGAAAATCAGCAAATTAGGAAAAAATATAAAATATTCACCGACGTCCATGTCAAACATTGCAAAATCTAACAATTATTCAGGATATATACTCTATCTGTTAATAAAAAGGACTCGAATACACTTTTTATACAAATTAAGAAACATCAAAATAGAAATAAGAGAATAAACAATTCTTTATTTTGTTATTTCATCAATTTTAAGGATAAAATAGTTTAATTGCAACATTTTAAATTAGAATTGTTTACCTTAAAATCTTTTTAAGTTATAATTTTTTAATTAATATTTTTTGGAAATATATATATTTTCATGGAATGTAGGGAAAACCATTTTTCACATAATAAAATCTCCTAAATTAAAAATTTTATCTTGATAAAACTTCAAATAAGTAAATAAATTTAAAGCACATATTTCTCCAAAAATAAAAATACCCAAAAAATACGAAAATGGTCTGATAAAATTTATTTCCTTCAACAAACGGATCAAAACACTTTCGTTCTCCATTCCTCCCGCGGCGACCCTACACAATTACCCATGAACCCCTCATCTATTGGGGCCAAGCTTTCTGGGGATTTTTCTAATTTGAAGTCCCCCGATTCTTGACACCCTGTTTTATTTGTCCCTAGATCTCTTTCTAGAAAATTTTCGTATTAGTCACCGCCCCTAATATCCCTTGTAGACCCCTTCTTGATATGCGGGAATACGTAATATTCTTCTGAAAATTTCTGATCATGGGTTTGATTTCAGACCCTAAGACCCTCTTGCTCTTTTTCTTCATTTTTCTGGCCCTTCCCCGCCTTCCTGCTCAGGTACAATCTTTAATGCCTATTTGCGAAGAACATTTGTTAATTCCCAATTTACAATGTATGATGTGTTAAGTTTTTGGATATCAGGAATCTATTGGTGAATTTGATAAGGATGATTCAAATGCATCAATTAAAGATCTGGGCTGGCGTAGCAAAGAGAGGGTGCTTGGCGGGCGAAGCCAAGTGAGTGATACAGATTACAGACCCCTTTTCTTCTATCGAGGAAACGTTGGGTTTAAGTATTGAATATCTCTTAATTGGTCCGATTAGCATTTGGGTTATTGAATTTGCTTATGGTTACTCCCTCCATTTTCAAAGTGAGAGTATCATTTTCCTGGTTAGCTTTTTCCCCCAAATGAATGTCCCCTTTCTAAATTTACAGTAAAAGCTGTTTGAACTTGGTATCCATGTTGTTATTTGAATCGAGTTAGGAAGTTAAATGGGAAACTAATAACTATTTTCAAAATTCATTCTTTGTTCCTTAAATGACATTCATTTGGGGACCAACAGAGTATATTTATCTACGTAGTTGTGAGAAAATATTAGTATTCAAGTCACTTCAGAATAGGATTGTTTGTTTATGTGGAAAGAAAATTATTATTTCTATTAAAATTTTTTTTTTGGTTTAATGCATATATATAAAGACTCTGTAACTGTTATTTGGTACCTTATTTGAAAGACCTTGATCAATGGACTCAACATATCTCACCCAACGGCAACCTTTAGTAGTTTTGGCTCTTAAATACTCTCCTAGATTTAGAGGGCCAGAAAATTTACCATCACCTGGTGATACATTTCGCTAACATTGTCTTATCAAATTGTGGATTTGGCAATTCTGAATAATGCTATGGTAACAAAAGATAATTACAAAAAACTGTATACAAAATGATATGTCGGGTTATAATTAGTTGATGTTTCACCATACATGAGTGGGTCCAATGGTTATTACCAATCACTACCATACACATCACTTTGTATCCTCTTTTTGTATCCAATTTTTTTGTGACCAAAATATTGGTGGGCAATTCTAGACAATGTTCTTAACTCCACCATATCCACCTGTTGAGTTAACGATTGAAGGAATGGTGAGATTTGATTGTAGACAACCTGACGACTTTCACTCTCAAACAATGATCTAACCTGTTGTCCTGAACTAGCCATTTTGTTATTTGTTAGAGGGAAAAAGTTTTGGGCCATTTTTATACATTCTTTTTAATACATATATGTATAATTGCTTTTTTGACGATTCCAAATATGTATAACTGTTTTTTATTCTTACTTTCTTAGCATGACTTCCTTATTTATTGATAAGGTTTACAAGCATAATTTACTTAAACATGTATTATATGGAAATTATTTTGGGACAGATTGTTTTGAATGACCATGAGGGTGACTCTACAAGAGACAAGAATGATCGTGAAGTCATTGGTGCTGATCTCAACTTGGATCCTGGTCTAGGAGTTTTTGATGCATTCTTTGCGAGTTTGTCAATGATACTTGTTAGTGAGGTTTGTGATTTTTCTTCTTGGTTTACTGATTTTCAATGTTAGACCTCTGGCACCGCCAAATTTCGCATAAATGTTTGTTTAATTTGCTTCTGAAATACTCTCCATCAATTCTACTACAAGTTGGTATGTTTGTCGACCATAAATGTTTGGTTTTGCAACCAATCGTGCAACTACTTCATTTCTTGGTGTTTTCCTCTACAAGGGATTACTATACCTGTATCTAATGAATGTTTAAAACTGAGGGCTTTGCATATAGATTGGAGATGAGACGTTCATAATTGCTGCTCTTATGGCGTCGTCCACCAAGTCTATTGTTTTATCCGGTGCACTTAGTGCCTTATATGTTATGACGGTATGAAAACTTGTTACATGTTCCGTTCCTAAATACTGGTTTTGTTGTCTTTTTGTGCCGGTTACCGTGAGGTCTGTCACTAACTTTCTGTGCATGAAAATTAGGTTCTCTCCACTGGACTTGGTAGGATTGTGCCGAACTTGATATCAAGGAAGCACACAAATAGCGCTGCAACAGGTATCTTTGCAAAGCTACTGCTACTCATTTTGTTTTAGTTCAAGTGCAATCTTATACAAAAAAACTTCGGTTTCATATACTGTGCAGTTTATAATTGTTTGGGCCTACTTTGGGTTGCAAATTACATCTTTTTTTCTAGAGTTTCTTGAAGTGCACGAAAGACAAAGGGGATAAGTACTTTGGGATGGAGTAGTTGTTGGATTGTAGAAGGGCATATAAAACTTACAGTTTGGTTTCTACTCTTTTTGTAGTTATCGACTCTCTCTGACTCTTCCCCTTCTCATGTCATTGCATAGGAGACTAAATTTTAAAAGAAATATTAGATTAACATCATGCCCGTAGGCCACCATCTTGTATGGAAAGATCATTCTGCTTTCCAGTTAAGTTTCTATTGAGTTTGATATCTGGAACTTGATTTCTTTTCTTGGTAATTTTGTCATGATTTTGCTCGGCTTTGGATGGAACTTTGTGGAACCCCCTCTCCTGTCTCCCGTCTCCCGTCTCCCGTCTCCTCTCTCTGCCCCCCCCCCCCCTCTCTCTCTGCTATTTCGTCTCATCTGTGAAGTTGTAGGATATGAAATCTAATATTTAATTGCATGTTTTACCTCACAGTAGCACTAGTTTTACCTTCTTACAAGAGAATGGTTCATGTAATAATGGTTCTTAGAATGATTAGAACTATTGGTACAAAATACTTAAAAACTTAATGAGTTACTCTGCTCTAATCGTCATTTTTTACTGCAGTTCTTTATGCCTTCTTTGGCTTGCGGCTACTTTATATTGCATGGAGATCAGACTCAAAAGCATCCTCGAAAAAAGAGATGGAGGAAGTAAGTTATTCATACTAAGCTCAGACTTCTTTTGGATTATACCATACTATATTATCGTCTTTATTGGTCAATCTGTGTTTGCAATTAGGTTTTCATGGTGCTGATGCTAAGGCTTGATTTCTTGCTTTTGGTGATGGATAATAGCTTTCAATTATTATTGTGTGTGATCAACTTGCTGCTATAAACTCTATTTGTTTGCTAGTTTATACAAATACCTTCTTTGGTACATTAGCACGATCTTAATCTATAGTTGTTTGCTTCAGAATTCAGAACCTGCGATTGCCCAACGATATTATTGTCTTTCTCATTATCGTTCTTTATGCTGTTTTGATTGGGACAATTGTCTTTAAGGTTTTGATGTTAGATTTCAGGAGGTCAGATTAGTTATTCTGAAATAGCTAACGTTTGAATATACAACCATATTGTAGGTTGTGTTCTGAGCTCCCCCTTGTGGTTATCATTCTGCCTCTCTCATTTTTCTTACTAATTAAACTAAAGGTCTGCTAAACCTGAATAGATATATAATCACCTGGAACTTGTCCTTTAGATTAAACCAGCATCAATGTGAATATGAAGACTGGAGAAAAATCAAACTCCTATGTTTCCAAGTTGGATCTAAGTTTGCAACTTCTTGTTTTCCATGTATTCTCTTGAAATATAAACTAGATATGATCTAGCTGAATTTCGTACTAATTAATTTCCCATGCTCAACCATTTTAGTATAACAATGCATGTTTCCAGCTGTTTTCTCCTCCACTTTTTGGTGAGTTAAATCCTATTTCTTAAGCAGCGTCCCTACATATGTAGTGATATGAACCAAGTTGTGTACAGTCAATAACTCCCAGTATTTTATGGGCCCTTTCGAAAACCTCAGAACCTTGTACTTTCAGTTTATTTATTTTGTTCCTGCCATGTGAAAAGCGGAGAGGCATTGCTTTGGGTCTTTGAAGTTGTCTTCTTATATTATTGCTATATTGTTGATTGCTTATATAGTTATGGTGGTACCTTATTAGTTTATAATGAGATTGCATGTGGTTCCTTTTTATTTCTTGTCCTGTATAATGTCAGCATTATTAATAATCTTGTCCTGATTTCAATTATGGGTGTTGTGTATATTCAGGTAGAAGAGAAACTTGAGTCTGGGCAAGGAAAAACATCAGTGCGGCGTTTCTTTTCCAGATTCTGTACACCAATATTCTTGGAGGTTTGTTTTATGTTACTCAGGAATATGATTGTTTGTCTTAATTATTGACATCTTAGTTTTCAAAATATTAATTTAAATTGTAGCATATACTTCGTATATAAACAAATATGTAGATTGATGTTTGAGGTAATTTCTTCTTGCAGTCATTCATTTTAACATTTCTAGCTGAGTGGGGAGATCGTAGCCAGATCGCAACAATTGCTGTAAGATGATTACTTTCTTAAGAAACTCCTTTGTTTATTTTATAATTGTTCTTTAATAGTGACATTTGAACGATCTAGTGGTGACGTGTAATTGTAGCATTTTCTGTGGTTTTGGTATATTTTTCTGTATATACGTGTGTGTGTGTGTGTATATATATATATATATATATATATATAATTTATGGGTATATATATGTATTTACACATGAGTTTACATTATTTGTTTTAATAGTTATGATTTTTAAAAATCACTAGTATAGTGTACTTGTTTGTATGTGAATTCATTCCTTTGCTTGTTCCCATCGTTGTCAAGTATTACGATACATGATACATATCTTTCAAAATACAATATAAGAGCAATTTGATTAATATCATAAGTGTATCTTAAAGCGAACCGCAACTTACTACACACACACTGTGTCTTATATTCTTATGATATGATAGGATTAAGGTACGGTAATTAAACCTTTTTAAGATATATAGAGACTGATAAAGTTAAAACAACAAATTAGAGCCTCTTTGTTTGTGTTCTTTTTTTTCCTAGTAGAAAAGGTGTTCACTCGTTCTATAAAATAATCCATAAAGTATTCTTATCATAAATAGTGTCTCTAGAAGAGTGCACATCTCTTTATCACCTGGAGACTTAAATACATAACTTTGGAGTTGACTTCTGCTCTCCAATTTACAGTTTGGGGTTTCATTTCACTTTGAAGTGTAACCTATATTGTTAAAGGTTCTTTTTTCTTTCCCCCCCTCTTGTTCCTTTATAAACATCACTTAAATAACCTTAAGACTATTAATTAAGCCTTCAGAGTCTCCAAACTAGAATTTGAATATTTAAAGTTTGTTTCTGGGCTTATTTGACTACTTCAACATAAAACTGAAGCTTATGTATGTTTAATTGTCCAATAAACAGAATTCTCTATATGTTTGGATATATAATTATTGTGTTTTGCATTTCTTTTTGTATCTTGTCATGGGATTCACGATATGATACATAATTCAAAATTTAGGGTTTTTCAATACACGATAAGATTCACGATTTGACAACTATGTTTGTTTCTTAAATGGAGCTATTGTGGACTATTTTTGTAACAATTGATCCACAGAACAACATGCTGTCTGTTTTTTGTTTTGTCTATTGGTATATTCTTTAAACTTTCTTTTATAGTTAGAATGAACATTGATGTTCCTCGTTGATGGGAAACCGAGATACACCATATTTATGTGAGATGTACAGTCCTTCGATAATTTCCTTCTGCAATGAGGGGGATCTACGAGCCTCATCACTTCGTATGATAGGTGCATCCTAAAAATGCTGGTTGTATAGCATAGATTCTTCTACTTCTCTGGGACTGAGAAAAAATAAATTGGAACAGAAACATTTTACCATATGGAACCTCAATTTTGGAGGTGGGAGTTAGATCAGGTGGAGCTTTCCCATTGAGGTAGAAATGTTAGTTGCTCGAAAGTGAATGTGCTGCTCCTCTTTCTGATATACCCACTCAGATAGCTCCCTATAATACACACCGGAGGCATGAATGCTTCAGTCTACACTTCGTCAATACTGCTTTATTTTGTAGTCCAGCAATGTCTGTCATAAATCGGTATATATTGTGCTCTCCCTCCCACCACCTTTGCGCTTGCAGCCCCGTCCTTCAACAAACACCCACAACATCCGCTCTACCACCCCCACCCCACCCCACCCCACCCCACCCCTTTTTTTCTACTAGAAAAATTGCAGTGGTGCGTTATATCCAAAAAGGAAAATAATTTATATGACCACTAATTTTATGTCGAAAATGGATTGGGACTAACATGGAACTGAAAGCTATAAATATAGAATAGTAATGTTTGTGGATCTCTTCCTTAAGTAATCTATCCCATGTATCAACATATATCGGTGTCCAATATTGACATAAATTTGTCATCATATATAGAAACATTGATCAAAAAATTAATAATAATGAATTTTATTATTGTGGTAATTAGGATTTTGTCAAAATATAATTTTGATAACACCTCGGCCATTTTAATACCTCAGGGTTTCACTGAATGATCTTAATCCTTTCAACATGATTAATGCTCATATGAATCCAGATTTTTAGACATTGTACTAAAGAAATTCTAATATTTAAATTACAGCTGGCTACTCACAAAAATGCACTTGGAGTTGCTGTGGGGGCTTCTCTGGGTCACACCATCTGTACATCATTGGCTGTGGTGGGTGGAAGCATGCTGGCATCCAAGATCTCCCAAGGCACAGTGGCAACAATTGGGGGTTTGCTTTTCCTTGGTTTTTCCTTGTCGTCTTACTTCTATCCTCCCCTATAAGTAGGAAATGGTAGGTTGACTGGGACACAGATGCATAAATCTTGTTCGTCTATGTTTATGTTTCAGTTAATTTTACTAAACTAAAAAGACGAAGGAATTGTTTTTTATGCCATATTTTCTTGGTTATTCTTTTGTATAATATTAGTATACTAGTAATTGCAGGCACGGCGTAACGAAAAATTAGATTAAAATTTTAAAAATACTACATTACCTAAAGATTCTTTGTAATCTAAAATAACTTACAATCAGACATAACAATTATTATAATTCATCATACTACCACAATAATTAATACATACTCAATCATTATCACATATCCAATCATCAAAATATCAAGTTAGTCGTTACTAATTTCAAGAATTTTCGGCAGAGTTTTTCTTAAAAATAGATATTCAGAAAAATCTAAACATATCTATAAAACTTATAATCATCAATACATATCCAAACTACCAAAACAACCATCATTTCATACTCAAAATCATCATAATTATGTATAATTAGTTAACTTTACAAAAGACGGAACATAAAAAATACACATGCAGAAAATAAAGAAATAACTTCGTATTCTTTACGGCTTACATCAAGTATCCTTCAATATATACATGAAAATATTTGAAATATAAAAATTATAGCAATATGTGAGTCAAAATAAAACAATTGTAAATTCGAAACATAAGACCATTTACTTGTTTTTTGGGGAATGATTTAGATTGATATAAGTAAGAATTTAGATAGATTGTAACAAATTATCAATTTATTTAGGAAAAGATATGGATAAATGTAGACTTACAATCAAATAAGATTTTCTTAGTACCATTTTAACAAACAGTTCATTTACTTAATTATTTAAATCATAAATCTGTATTGGTGGCAGTATAATGGTGTGTGAGTTTGATTTTCGAGTGTTTGATTGGTTACAGTTATGTGTGCGTGCGTGTGTTTGTGCATGTATTGTGAGAAATAGAGAAATATAGAGTCTTAGTAAGAGAGACTTTGACACCTAGACAATTGTTGGCAAGTGGTGGGTTAGTCATCGTCAAAGGTGGACATGTCGGTACTGAATTGCATATCATTTAACTCTCTTAAATGTCTTTTTTATCACTTTAAACCTTCTCTTCATCACTATCCTTAATGTCCTCGTATCAATACGAACGCACTTTGCCCAATTAAGAATAGTAAAGTTATTTTTATGTAATGACATAAAAGTAGATTTACCTGATTACGTTTGTCCTATCCACAAAGGTCCATTGTATATATTATATTGTTCTCGTTGACAAATTCACTCTAATCTTACAAAGAATGAACCTCATTGTAAAATTTACCTACCAAACTATCACACAAAACATGAATTTTTACGGAAATCTCCATAATTTCATATAATGGACTATGTGGCATTATACATACATATATATAGAATGTGGGCAGTTGTCAAATATTTAAACAGAATAAATTCACTAAATTATAAAGCTGGAACATATATTATCCTCTTCAAATTCAACAAATAACTTGTTTCCAAACTAAAGTTCAAAACTTTCAACCCAAATTTAAAGAAAACATGAAGTACCTCATTCCTAGTCAAAGTTCAAAACTATAAACCAAATTCAAACATTGAAAACTTTTTTCCGACATGAATTTTGAAGATAACAAAAAATCACAGTTATAAGTCGAGAAAAACTAAAGATAACAGGGCTAATAGACATGCCAAATTAATATAAGATAATACACAGTTATTAAAGAAACTAAAAAGAAATAAATTTACAAAATAAGATAGAGTAGATACTCACTCAAACATACATCTTGGTAATCCCTATCAGCACATAACCCATTCCAATAACTGGATACTTATTTTCATTCTAAGCCGACAATCTTTTGGCACAGTAACAGTCCAAAAGGCAGTTTCTCTTAATGCATTCTCTCTTTAACATCCTGATATCTTCGAAAAGGCAGTTCCTTGTTTCCAAACTAAAGTTCAAAACTTTCAACCCAAATAATAATAAGATGAAATTTGAGCAAAAAGATTGAGTCTTTAAAAATTATTATGAATGGTATTAGAGGACCTGAGAATGGTCTCGTTTCATGAGGCTCAGGTTTGGGGCGACGATTTAGAGCTCCGAATCAGAGTGACAGACCATCGATTTGATGGCTTTGAGGAGGTGCGAGTCAATATCAGGTTGGGTTGAGTTGGTGGCTTTCTTAATCAACCCGACCACCACCACCACTTTCCTTCTCTTTCTTTCTCAGTCAATAGAGGGGTAAAGGGACTGGTGAACAGAAGATAGAGATGAAATGTGAGATATTTTTTTGGGCGGGATTTTTTTTTTGTGTAAGATGAAATGTGCTTTCCCAAATGTTTAAATTAAAGATTCAAATTGGATTTTATCTTATAGATATAGATAAATTAAAGATTCAAATTGGGTTTATCTTATAGATATAGATATTCCCTCCATTCCAAATTTATAGATGCATTTTTCAAAACAAAGACTTTTAACGAAACATGAGAAGTTCTGGTATGTTTAGCTATCAACTAAGTTTTATCGTATATTCAAATCCTTTTTTCTGATATTTGTTGTCAATTCATTAATTCCGGAGGCACAATGATAGATCTAGAAAGGGGGGAGTTGAATATATCATTTTAAAAATATTTCCTTTGTTTTCTTTTATCTTGTTAAGTGATTAACAGATAATGAATAGAAGAATCAATTCATGCACAATGGAATAGATTAAGATACGCTTCAAAAATATAGTATTAAACACAGTTCTAATGTAGAGTTAATTGCAAACAAATATATCAGTTATAATACTGAATGTAAATGACATAAAGTAAATGACACTAGATGTTTTAAGTGGTTCAGAGACTGAATGCTCCTAATCCACTCTTTTGCTTCAACATGCAAGGATTCCACTAAGGATTTGACCAACTTTGAATCACTAAGATTCATTCAAGACCAGCAGCCTTGGAACATTAGTTCACTAAGAACTCTTCAAGACCAGCAGTCTTGGAAACTGTAGACTAAGCCCAGCAGACTTAGAATCTCTTGTACCCTCTGATACTTAGCAAGTCCAGCAGACTTGACTTTGATTTAGTCACGAAGACAAGGACCCTGCAGGTCCTGGTTGCTTGGTTGTTTGTTTGTTGTTGTTGAGCTGCTAAGATGACATTCAGCTTGTTCATCTTCTGGTACTTAACAACTTCTTGTGATAATTGGGCATTCAACATTGACATCCTCTGAACTGCTAAGATGTACGTTCAGTTTGACATCTTGTTGGTACTTAGCAGTTTGACTCATTCTTTGGTGTTACTGTTCTTTGCCGTTGATGCTCATCTTCATGTGATATTCAACATTGTGCACCATCATCGTTGAGGTACTGCTAAGTCTTTGTTTATCAGCTTAGCATCTTTGGGTACTTAGCAGTCCTTGAACACTGGTTGTCTTGTGCATAGATTCAGTTCTGTATCTTCTTCTCTTCAGTTCAATGTGTTCAAGATGAGACATATAGTGGCTCAAGTATTTTGCTTTCTAATCTGCCACTTAGGTTATAGCCTTCTTGGCCTTTTGGCTCTCAGTACAGATGCCATCTCGTTGTCATACTCCTTTGTATGGAGTGAAGCTTTATCATTGTAGAACCTTAACCAGTTGTGCTTCACTTTACTGTAGTGGTCTCATTCTCATGAAGACCTTTTCTCTGTTATGCTCTATATGACTTCCATCTCTTCAAGTCAACAACCCTTTTCTTCTTTTGAAGTTTCGGCTTTTATATAGATCCATCTGACATCATCTCGTTGGAACATAGCTGTTAGGAGTCTTTCATTGACAAGCTCCCTTTTAATCTCTGTCTTGTGAAGGAGCCTTTGAAATGCTTTAGTTTGAAGGCATCCATTGTAACATTTAATGCTTCAGACTTTTCTGAGCACTGATGTAGACATGCCAAGTTGATGTGACAACTCCTTTTTGACTTTCCTGACATGTCAATCTGTTTTATCACCTAACACTTCATAGACGTTACTTTCAACAGACTTAGTAGGTAGTAATCCTTTTCTCTTGTTTCCTCGATTTACATCAAGGATGTTTGGAGAGTATATCGGGATCCTCAAATCACAACGTTCGAATGTCATTCTTCTTTTCTTGGACATTCTCACTCTTCAGATGAATGCCCTCTACGATTTTGATGTTGACCATTATGAACTCTACGATTTCTTGTCTGAGGAAATCATAGGGTGACTTGTCCTTGACACCTTTTATGATTCCGAGAGTGCTCAACGTTGTACCATCTTGTACTTAGCTCTACGATCGTCCTTGCTTCAAGAACTATCAAGTTGATTGACAACTTTGACACTTCGGCTTGCACATCCCTTTTGACTTCTCGTGCTCAACTTTCTTAACTTTCAGCCTTGTGATCTCTTGATCATACTCCATGGTAAGGCTGAGCATTGATATCTTCCTTGTTTTTCTTTTGCTTACTTTGAGGCAGGTTTACCATTATCTTTGTGTCACCTTTATCAAACTCATCTCTCTTTGGTGAGCACTATGATTGTAGTCTTCTGATTATCACTTGTAGGAGATTCCTTCTGAATGGATTTTCACATCTCAATCCGCCTTGCTGATAGAATTGGTGCTATGATCTTCTCCTTGCTTGCAGATCATTCTGAGAATGCTTTTTGATATTCTTCAAGTAGACTGCATTCTTAAACTTGACTGTTCTTACCAGAGACATCGATCTATGCATATACTTCAGGTTTGCTTCTGTAGAGAATCGTAGAGTGCTTCACGATTATGCCTTGGCTATTTAAGCATCTGGATGACTACGACTTTGGCTCGGTTCTGCAAGATGTGAATCTTATAGGTGACGACATGTAGACTTTACGATTCAGAGTCAAGTCTACGATTCTAGCTCGATAGGTGCTCAACATGCATCTTCTACGATTTCGAGCGTAGACTACGATTCTTGACTTGGCTCGGTAGATGCTCAGACTAACTCCAAGATTCTAAGAATAGCTTTCAAGGCAGACTACGATTCTAAATCAACTTCTTTGATACTCTACGATTCTGCCTTAACTTCTTCCATCACTCGTCTGACTCGGCAGTCTACGATTATGCTTCAATAGACTACGATTCTGCCTTGTCTTCTTGGCAGATTTGAGTGACTTGTACTAGTGTAGAGCTCTACGATCAGAAAACCTATCTATTACACTTAAATATAGATCAACCTAACAGTTTTGATCTTTTCTTCTATACATTCATTTACAGAATGATAAACATTAAGCATAGATCAACCTAACAATTTTTATCATATCAATCTAAGTCCTTGTCCATATTGTTTATCATCTATTAAGTACTTTACAGCTTTTATCAATGCAGACATATCTGCATATTCATTCATTTACTTCATCATCTTCATCATCAAATTATACGAATAAAGGAATACCATTCACATGCATATTCCTAACAAGTTCTCTCTTTTTTTTACTTTTCTTTAAACGACCATGTGTTTAGCTACAATATTTGAGAAATCAATTGAAATGGACTTCATGCCAATGTGAGTTATTAAATAACAAAAAAACTTGATCTTTATGAGATATTTTTTTACTTTTATGATATATGTGAAAACATTTGAAATGGACTTCATGCCATCTTCCAAATTGTTGGTTTACTGAAAATATCTCTTGAGAACATAAAAAAATTTCTTAAGCATGTATTCCGACATTTTTTTAAAAGGCTGTGAAAACAGAACCTCAATATTATATAAATCAGTTATGATACCATTTATTTATGGTTTTCATGCTTTGCATAAATAAACATTATACGGAAAATAATACCAAACCACATAAAATTTCTTTTACAAAAATTCATACATCACATTGTTCCACAATTTTATCTACCTCTCTCTCCTCACAATTTCTCACCAATCAAGACAACATACATTATCCAAAAAGAACAATTTTCAGGAAGATATGCTCAAACTAACCTTCTGAAAAAGAAAGCTTCTTAAATTATCTGAGCTCCACTTCATAGGTAAATTCACCAAACACTTTTGAAGTCCCAAATCTGAATTAGAACCCTCGGCAATGGCTTCCGTCAATAGCTTCTTCCCCCTCTCCAAAGTCGGGTCCAACGTCTTCTCGGGCCTCTGTTGGAGC
Organism: Panax quinquefolius; assembly: GCA_020205615.1. NCBI lineage: Eukaryota > Viridiplantae > Streptophyta > Magnoliopsida > Apiales > Araliaceae > Panax > Panax quinquefolius. Next base: position 49,482,257 of record CM035171.1, on the reverse strand, counting down.
TCCTCTTCGCCGTGGGCGTTTCTACACGTCTCCTCGTGGCTACACAACCCGTCGCTCCGTCAGAAATACGAACATAGGCAGGTGTTTCTCTTTCTCTTTGACGGGTTCTGTTTCGGACTCGGGTTCTGTTCACTTTCGCTTCTCGCCAGCTTCGATTTCAATCTCTTCTGTTGGTTGAGTGACGGCGGAGGACTCATGAATGCTGTTGTTTAGAGGTTGTGGTAGTATTGACTGATCGGAGGAGGAATCGTGGTCGTCCATTGGGGTTGTAGGGTTTAGGGTTTCAATTGCTGAAGGAGAAGAAGACATTAGGGTAGGGTTGGGTTGAGTTGGTGACTTTCTCAATCAACCCGACCACCACCACCACTTTCCTTCCTTCTCTTTATTTCTCAATCAATAGAGGGGTAAGGGGAGTGGTGAAGAGGAGAGAGAGATGAAATGTGAGTTCATTGGGGCTATAGGGTTTAGGGTTTCAGTTGCTGAAGGAGAGGAAGACATTGGGGTAGAGTTGGATTGAGTTGGTGGCTTTCTCAATCAACCCGACCACCACCACCACCACCACCACTTTCCTTCCTTCTCTTTTTTTCTTAGTCAATAGAAGGGTAAGGGGAGTGGTGAAGAGGAGAGAAAGATGAAATGTGAGATTTTTTTGGGGGCCAAATTTTTTATTGTGTGAGATGAAATGTGAGCTTCTAAATTAAATTAGAATGAATCTGAATTGTCCTTGTGTGCTTCAATATGGGAAAAGATTCAAAATAAATTCTGTTTTATTATATATACTAGTAATTGCTCGTGCCTGAAGGCATGGCGTAACGAAAAATTAGATTAAAATTTTAAAAATACTACATTACCTAAAGACTATTTGCAATATAAAATAACTTACAATCAAACATAACAATTATTATAATTCACCATACCACCACGATAATTAATACATACTCAATCATCAACACATATCCAACCACCAAAACATCAAGCTAGTCGCTACTAATTTCAAGAAATTTCGGCAGAGTTTCTTTTAAAAATAGATATCCAGAAAAATCTAAATATGTCTGTAAAACTTACAATCATCAATACATATCCAAACCACCAAAACAACCATCATTTCATACTCAAAATCATCATAACCATGTATAATTAGTTAACTTTACAAAAGACGAAACACAAAAAATAAACACATGCAGAAAATAGAGAAACAACTTCGTATTCTTTACAGCTTACACCAAGTTTCCTTCAATGTATACATGAAAATATTTGAAATATAAAAATTATAGCAATATGTGAGTCAAAATAAAACAATTGTAAATCCGAAACATAAGACCCTTTACTTTTTTCTTTAGTTTGATTCAAATCTAAACATAAGACTCCTTACTTTACCCTGAATTATCTAAAAAACAAATGATCACGCACATTTCTATGTAGGGAGAATGATTTAGATTGATATAAGTAAGAATTTAGAGAGATTGTAACAAATTATCAATTTATTTAGGAAAAGATATGGATGAATAACATTGCTCTATCTTACGAATTGGCCACTTTACTTTGGGTCTTGTATGGTCAACACCCTTAAGTTTGCATAATTTACTAACCACCCCCTCAATCATTAACAACTAAGCCTAGCTGAGTTAAAATGATGATACATAGCATTTGTGTCATTCTTTTCACTATTCTGGTGTCCTTAACTATTTGATCTTTTGGCCAAGCTTCCCAAGGAAGCTTGGTGGCAGGATTTCTGGTGGTGTGGGCCCCCCGCATGGGTTGCCCCAACCCATTTTGCCCACCCATGACCCATGGGTTGACCCATTTTGTTGGATCTTTGTTCGAATTCAATTTGGGCCAATCTTTGGGCTTGAATTAACTTTCATTTGGGCATTGATTTTGTGACAACCCGAAAAATCGGATAGTCATGTAAATTTTGGTGTAAGGATTATTATATAACAAAATAAGTTTTTATTAATAATATTCTATGTTATGTGTTTATTAGTCATTCTATGACTTATGATGATTATAAAACATTAGGATTTTGGTTATGTGCGAGAATGAAGGAGTAAGAATTTCGAAGACGAAAATAAAATTTTTCTGAGAAAATTTGTGCAAAAGTACTATTCACCCGAAGAATGATTCAAGTTAGGGTTTGACCCTAGGTCTTTTCAGGAGATTGGTGTGACACCCCCAAAATAGGTATACATCACCCATCTTGGGTCGCCAAATACATGGTACAAAATACAAATATAAACTTAATTATACAACTGTCGTGTAACATAAGCTGAGAGTTTTAACACGAATAATGTCTCCTAGAAAATATCCAAACTCAAATGAAGTCCTCATTACATTTATTATCACACTATTTAATAGAATAGTGAGGACTACTAAAGCAACCATCTGGACCGTCACTCCATTTCCCGACTAGTCCCAGCTATATTCTCATTTCCTGAAGAGAACAATGAAAGCAAAGGGTGAGCTCAACTAGCCCGATAAAAGAATATTATGACTATGATAATGCGCGAATAAATTATCGTTAGCCTTGAACAAAGATGTTAAACCGATAGAATACAATAGACAACAAGTTTAATCTGCGGTGAACAAACAATCCATTAGAAGAGTCGAGTAGAGCATGATATCTACTATCTTCTATGATTTAAAAAGTTTATCATCAATTTTATCGCTGAGACTCAGCTAAAAAAAAATCAACATCACTGAATTATCCATGCACTACGGGCCAAAGATATTCATTAGTATCACATCCACGAATTATCCATGCACTTCGAGCCAGGATATTCGTGTTATCACTAATAATTAATGATCATGCCAACAAGCGTCCCATCAATGCACTACGGGCCAATGAGGACTTTTACCACATCATTTGTAACATTACGAATTCATGATTATACCAAATGATCCTCAGTCACTCATACTCAATCAATAGTTCATCTATGCACTACGGGCAAAAGATGACTTTCATCACAATATAAGCATGCGAATAATGACAATGATATAAGAATTCAATTAAATGAAAGCAAATGATAAATTTTAAAGATTTATAATTCAATTTATCCAGAATTCAATAATGTCCAAATTGTCAACATGATACTGCTTTGTGGAGTAAAATTCAAGAATAATATTGTATCAAAAATAATTTGGATAGAAAAGAAATCAATTTTTGTCATGAATAGTACCCAAGTGAATAATACTTCGGGAATAGTACCCCGTGAATAGTACCCCGACATGAAAAGATTAAAAATTATCAAGAATGCTCAGAATAATATTTTCATGAAAAAAATACTAGATGAAGCGCAAATTTCAAGGATATTCTACTAATTTCAAGGAGTATAGAAGCAATACTTTAACAAAATGAGTGTAGAATTCAGAATCTAAAACGAAATAATATTACTTACATACTATAGAGTATGGAAGAAAATATTATTTCATACGAATATTGAACTCAAATAATATCCCTTACCTTAAAAAGAGAGTACTTCTAACTGGTAGGACGGTGATATTCTTGAAGAAAACTTATACTGTTTTTTACGCTTAAAGCTTTCTTAAACTCTAAAGAAATACGCTCAAGATTATAGAAGAAGAATTTTCTGATTCTGGTGTGATTTTTAATTCTAAACTAAGCATCCTATTTATAGGAGAATGACATGATACTATTTGAAAAGAAAAATCACGGACGCACAATAATAGGAATTCACAGGCGCTTCTTCGACTGAAAAATTTAATTTACTATGCAGCACTATGTAATAAAATATAATATATTCTATTTTTCATAAAAAACAAAACTTATTATAATAATAATAATAATAATAATAATAATAATAATAATACACCCTCTTGACCAGGTAATTCCTCCCCCCCACGTGAACTTTGAAAATTATATATATATATATATATATATATATATATATATATATATATAAAACAAAACTGAGATAATTTTTTACCGATAATTTTGAAAAATGGGTAAGTGGGGAGTCCATATAATAAACAAAATTTACAACAAATACATCATAAAATACCCCTCTATTTATCTCAACTCACTTGGCTTCACAAAACATATTTTTAATAACATTCATCATTAATATTATAACTTGCAATATTAGCAACCAGATCATTCCCAAGAAAGAGGGGGCTTTTCGATAAGGATTTCTCCCTATTGGCGCGCAATTAGGTGACCAAACCCCTTTCCTCGACAGAACTTTCTAGACATCGTCAATAATACAAATAATAATATGAATAACTTTGTCGTCTCAATTACTAATTTAATAATATAAAATATTATGCAGATGATACTGTGAAAATAATTGAATCAATAATATGAGATACTATGCAGCAGTTATTGTAGCAATAATTGAGTGACTTCTCATGTAAGCATCAATAATCAATACCGTGTGCTACTATGCAACCACGCGTATTATTGTACATTTATCACCGGGTATTTTAACAGTTAACAATAAAACCTTTGATGTTACTTTTATAAAAGTTATTTCTGTAATTTTCTAACTCCGATAATAATTTCGTTGTGAGGTCCACCAATGATTGTGCCGTCGTACGAATATTCCCTGATAAAAGAAATATTCCCCGACCAATCGAATATTTTATAACAACTTGCTTACTTTACGAAATTTTTAAATATTACCCACAACATAATATTCAAAATGATATTTAGAGGAAAAATTTATCTTTATTCATAAAAGTTGGGGTCTTATAATTGGTATGTTGTAATGGTATTCCGTTACAAGATTTAGCGGTAACATGTCATGAAAAGTTATGTTAGCCGATAAAAGTTTTTCTCAAAAAACGCGCAAAAATAGGACGAAATAAAAGCGATAAAAATTTTTTTTATTGACTTTTTGATCGTTTAACCATGTTTTGGGAAAACGTCACGGAAAACACTGTAACAATCCAGAATTTTAAATTATAATTTTAAATATTTATTGAGTTATATAAATATTTAATGGATGTGTTTATTGTTGAATAAATATTTAATTTGATTTGACTTAATTGGTTAATTATTTGTTAAGTAAATAATTAAGGAGTTAAGAAAATTAATTGTTATGAGTTAATATACTAATTTAATTTAATAATTAATTTAGAGAGTTTATAATAATTAAATGAATTATTATATTTCAATTTAAATTTGTTGATTAAACAAAATTATAATTATAAAGAAAGTTATAATTATGTTGTATTAGTTTATGTGTCAAAGTAATTTAATAAATTGTTATTATAATTAATTAAATTGATTATTAAAATTTAATTAAATAAAAATGTGACAAATAACCTTTCTATGAAGGAGTTATTAAATAAATTAAAGGAGTTTAATTCTGTTTTGCCAAACAAGGCCTAATGCATATTAAGTCTTTAATCTAATTGTGTTTTACCAAACAAGGTATAAAGATTAATTGATTAATTTTAATTATGTTAGCCAAACAAGCCTTATGACTTTTGATTTTTAAAATTTGATAACTGATGTTAGTTAAAGTTGTATACTTAATATCTATATTATTATTATTATACGTTATATTTTTGTTAGTATGTAAGTTAGAAGTTAGGAGAAAAGACTCGGAGAAAGAAAAAAGAAAAAAAAAGAAATGAGAGAAAACTTGAGAGAATCCTAGAGATTTTGAGAAAGGAATTGGGGAAAAGAAGCCTTGTTGATCAAAGGAAGAAAATTTTCACCTTCTAGCATACAAGGTATCCTCTTACCCTTTTAAAAATTCTAAAAGTTGTGGTTGTCTTCTCTTCCAAAATTCTCTGTAAAATTCTTTGTAGAGGTTGAATTAATTGTTATATATAGTTTATATGATAGATTAGTTGTTGTGAAACTGTTTTCATAAGTTTATATATGAGTATAGACAATAAATTCATGTTATGTATGTAATTTGTGAAGAAAACCATATTACAGTGAGTTTATATGAATATATATGAATATGGCTTAGTTTAAAGTAAAATTAAGGTTTAATTAGTTGTTTAATTTATAAATTGACTATTGAATTTGAAAGAGGATGAATAAACATAAGCATAGTATGTTGAATTAACTGTTTTGATTGAAAACAAAATCACAGTGATGATTTTTTCACTGAAACTTTCAAAAAGTGAAGCTTTAGCAAAAATAGTGAAAATTATTGGTTGTAATTTGGATGTTTATGTTGTTTAGATGGCTAGAAACGCATTAGAAAATATTATATTATGCTTCTGTAAACCTATTACACCTTGGGTAGGTTGGTATGGTTGTTAGAAAGGAGCTTGGAGGCCTAATTTGGCTTTCCGTAGTGTTCTAGAGCTGAAATTGCAAAATTACGGCGGGGAACCCTTGGCGCCCCAGTTCAAAACCCCGCTCCAGCGAAGTGTTACGCCAAGACGAAATTTTGAAAAAAAACTAACCGGACATAGTTTACTAAAATGAGCACAACCTTTTCATACAAACTCCGATTGATGCAATTCAAGATGATTCGGAACGAGGACGAATAGGCCTATAACTTTTATTCTTTAAGGTTTTCAATTTGAAATCGTTATGAAGGGTCAAAATGGCTATCTTTAGGACTGTTGTGTTTCCAGGGGCAATCGGAGGGTGTCGGGCATGCACGTATGCTAGTGTAGTGCTCTTGACGATAAAAGATGTTGTTCTAAGTTATAAAACATGAATGTTAGTATATATAATAATGTTGAACATTAATATAATGATGTATTATATAAGTTATAGAAGCATAGTAAGCATACACAAGAGAGGCAAATCGGGCGTGTGACGAATAAACGTCGAAACGCTGTGATAAGTGTTAATGAACGTAAAAAGTGTTTTAAGTCAAATAAAATGGATATTAAAAAATATGAAATGAGTTTAATATAAAACCAATAATGATTCCTAGCAATATTTAAACACTTGAATGAATTTCGAATATTACATAAGTCAAAAAGTTAACACAGTCTAATTGAACATTGTGTGCAAATTAATAGGAAAGGTTATGAGATGTGGAGTATTGTTTACATTACAATTACTATGTGTTGTTATATGACTAATAGTTGATGTGTATGATTATATAATTGTGTAGAATTTTGAAGTGCGAGATAATTGTAAGGTTGTTAAAATTTTATTATTAGTAAACAACGATCAAGGCAAGTCTTTGGTTCCTATTTTTATATGAACTTGATGATGAACTTTTAAATATTTGTTGCAAAGAGCATGATGTGTTCTATATATATTGAAAGTATGAAACGTTAAAGTCAATTTATGACTATGTTGATTGAATAATGAATGTTGATTGAGTAAGTAACTAAATCTTTATACTTGTTATATGAAATGCAGCATGTATGTTATGTTAGTCCAATGTTTATGAGATATATGTTGAGTATGTTATTATGTGCTATGTGAAAACTGTTTGATTTTGCTGGGCTGTCGAGATCAACCTTGCAAATAACCATTTTTGCAGGTTAAAGATATAAGGTAAGGATATGTGCTACGTGAATTATAGAGATCCATATTCACGAAGATTACTTATGTTTTATGGGAAATGTATTTAATATTTTGAATGTAACATGTTGTTGAATTGTAAGTTGAGCTATCTGGTGTATATGGATATCTATTTATGATGTAAGACTTGGTATAGTCATTTTTGTTGTAACGAATAATGATATAAATTTGAATCGAAGAGATGTAACGTAAAGGTTGCGATTTAGGGCAATAAAGAAGGAAATGTATAAAAGTTTTAAATATTCCACATTTTTAGTGATTTTAATATCGAATAATGATGTAAAGATAGATTAAAGTTGTATTGTTAACGATCGAGAAGGAGAATATTATTGTATGAATTTTGGGGTTAGATTCTGAGTTGGTATCAAAGTCATGAGGTTATAAACCTTAGGTAGGAGTACCGTAGGCTATATCGTTAGAGAAGGAATGTGAAGATAATGAAAGAATAAGCTCAAATAGAGTTTAAACAATAAGAAGTAATTTAAGAAACATATAAAGAAGAGATTAAAACATGCGTAAGAGGATTCAAAGAAGAATCTCGCTGAGTTATAAAGAATATGAAGGTGGGGTTACCCAACTCCAATAATAAGGATGTAATGTGATAACAAATAGACAATGTCTATAAGAAGAGAATGGTAAAGAATTTAAGAATAAAAGTTATAGTTAGGTATGGTACAGTTGTACTCTTTAGCAGTTGATGTATGGTATCCGGGCTAAACGATTTCTTCATAGAGCGGAGGTATATACGAACTAGCAACTCGGAACCTAGTTTGTTGGTTGTTTGTGGGAAACCACTCAGTGTACCATATTGAAACTGGTAGAGACTCGATGTGTACCAAGTCTAAAAAATGGATACGTATAATGAAAACCAAGTATTGAGCAATATAAATGAAGTTGGAAATTCTTAAAGCAGGAATTGTTATATAATCAAGAAAATTCAAAGAAGAATCTTGAAGAGATATAAAGATAAGAAATGGGAGTTACCTAACTCCAATAGCCAAGATAACGAATAATTTCGTAAATGATGAAAAAGGAAAGAAAGAGGATCGTAAAACAAAACGATCACGAGTTAAGAAAAGAATTTTAAGGGAGATGATTATAGAATAAGATCACAACGTGATCTGTTTAAGTTATAGAAGAAAGATGGTCTGTAATGTTTGAATAATTATAGCTTAATGCTATGAAGATGGAGTACTATGAAATAGTACGAGATAACTCACGAGGAGTTGGAGTTTTAGATGATGTGATACGAGGAATTCGTATCGAGTAAAGAGCAAGTTAAGAGTAAGATAGAGTTAGGTGGGATTTCAATTGAGGACTCATGTGATGGCTGAGTTGTACAAATCTTTGTATGGGCGAGGGTTTTGTGCTTGCACTCAGTTTATCATATTGATAATCATTGGAATGTTGGTGTCGCGCTATCAATGTATATGTGGTGAAAAGGTGATTCTTTTCTCATGTGTATGTTTGATAGTTAGAAACTATTAAGATTAGTAAGATAATATTAGGATTAGGTGCGGTTCTTAAAACTAATGCATATGGTATGTTCGTGACTCATAATAATATGGTATGTTTTGAACCCCTCAGCGAATGGACGCTTATGGTCTGACTAAGAAAAGTTCTTAAACTCATATTATTGTGGCAAGTCCTGAACTTTCAATGTGCGGTAAGTTTGTTGAACTGGGATATAATTAAGTGTGAATGGAGTATTGAGGATGATAAGAATAGATAGAACTATTAAGCAATGGATCATTATAGAAAGTGGAGTTGATGGTGGAAGCACGGGTATTCCAAATCTTCTAGTTATGCTAGACTTCAAATTTTTTGACATCAAGCTAAATTTGCACTATGTGCCTTTTAAAAATAAATTTTTAATCTCAAGGCATGGTGACAAATGTGTATATGTAGACTTCGGGACACTGACACATCGTTACCTGTTGAGATATAATATCACTAAAACTGATTTTCAAAGATTTTTGAACTGTTTAAAGAATAGTCTATGCTAATTGTTTTGGCTTTGAAGCGCTTGAAATGATTTGAAAATATCAAAATGTATTTTATATCATTAATGCATCATGGAACACAGTGCAAAGATGATAAAAATGATGGAGTTATCAATCTGAGAATTTCTTAGTGTTGGATGTGATCTAAGGATCGTCACCCACTATGGTATGATGTAGTATAATGAAAGTCACAAAATGACGGAATCCTCAAACGAATTTGTAAATCTGATCTTGATGTATCATGATGTCATAAAAATATTTTTGAGGTTTCTTTAAGATATGAGAATATATATATATATATATATGTGTATATGCATATTTCGATTGATGTTTGAATTGTTGTAGAAGTCTATGCTATTTGATTCAGCTAGACGATTATTGAAAGATGTTCATGAAATTCATGCGTTTATCGAAAAGTTATGCCAAACCAAATTATTTTGGTGCGGATTCAGATGTTGAAAAGCTGAGGTGAATAACCCTATAAGGGGACATGTTTTCGGGGACAATGGTTCTGAATGTAACGCATATAGTTGTTACAAAACATTACGTTGCGGCCCAACGTAGTGGTACAATAGGCTGACCACCTAGTGTACGTGTGGAGGGTGTTTTTAGTTTTTGTGATTGATAAACACTCTGGTTTGCACTGTGAAGGATTGAGTTGATGCACTAGTAAACCTAGAAAAGAGTTCACGGTTTTATGACCCCTCAGCATGATTTGGAATCTTTTAAATTCCTGAGTTATTCATACTTCTTCCCAATTATTGAGCAATTGTGGAAGATTCTTGCTATTCTAAAAGGCGAATGTGGTAAGGATGATATTCCTTAGAAAAGAAGTAAGTAAATGAAGCTGCGACCTTTGAATGATGAATATATGGAATAAGTGAGAAAAGAAATTTTGAAATAAGAAGGAGATGAGTTATCAAAGAATAATGTAAATCTCTTAATAGAAAAGTTTAATAATTGAAGAAAGATCTTTGTGGAAAGAAATGGTTATAAAACCCAATGAATGAATAAAGTATTAACGTAAAATCTATTTTGATAGATTGAATGAATAAAGATTAATAAATAAAAATTTCAAGGACGAAATTCTTAGACAATGGGTGAATGTAATATCCCAAGTGTTTATGATAACGATCTTTAGAAAAGGAAATGAATGGGTTAAAGAATATATAATACTCAGAATATATTTGAGTTCAAGTGAAAGTTATGAAATAAAACCTAGAATTTGTTGAAAAAATGAATGTAGTAGGAAATATAAAACATATATTAAGGTCATGTGTTGAAGTTATTCAACGAAGAGATTTGATGAAAACCTGAGTAAGGTAGGGTTTCGGTGATTCCGAGGACAGAATCCTTATAAGGAGGGAAGAATGTGACAAATGAATTGTTTAAATTGTGATTCTGGGGACAGAATCCTTATAAAGAGGGAAGGATGTAACAATCCAGAATTTTAAATTATAATTTTAAATATTTATTGAGTTATATAAATATTTAATGGATGTGTTTATTGTTGAATAAATATTTAATTTGATTTGACTTGATTGGTTAATTATTTGTTAAGTAAATAATTAAGGAGTTAAGAAAATTAATTGTTATGAGATAATATTCTAATTTAATTTAATAATTAAGTTAGAGAGTTTATAATGATTAAATGAATTATTATATTTTAATTTGAATTTGCAATTAAAATGATGTGTTAGTTGATTAAACAAAATTATAATTATAAAGAAAGTTATAATTATGTTGTATTAGTTTATATGTCAAAGTAATTTAATAAATTGTTATTATAATTAATTAAATTGATTATTAAAATTTAATTAAATAAAAATGTGACAAATAACCTTTACATAAAGGAGTTATTATATAAATTAAAGGATTTTAATTCTGTTTTGCCAAACAAGGCCTAATGCATATTAAGTCTTTAATCTAATTGTGTTTTACCAAACAAGGTATAAGGATTAATTGATTAATTTTAATTATGTTAGCCAAACAAGTCTTATGACTTTTAATTTTTAAAATTTGATAACTGATGTCAGTTAAAGTTGTATACTTAATATCTATATTATTATTATTATACGTTATATTTTTGTTAGTACGTAAGTTAGAAGTTAGGGAGAAAGACTCAGAAGAAAGAAAAAGAAGAAAAGAAAAAATTGAGAGAAAACTTGAGAGAATCCTAGAGAGATTTTGAGAAAGGAATTGGGAAAAAGAAGCCTTGTTGATCAAAGGAAGAAAATTTTCACCTTCTAGCATACAAGGTATCCTCTTACCCTTTTAAAAATTCTAAAAGTTGTGGTTGTCTTCTCTTCCAAAATTCTCTGTAAAATTCTTTGTAGAGGTTGAATTAATTGTTATATATAGTTTATATGATAAATTAGTTGTTGTGAAACTGTTTTCATAAGTTTATATATGAGTATAGTCAATGAATTCATGTTATGTATGTAATTTATGAAGAAAACCATATTACAGTGAGTTTATATGAATATGGCTTAGTTTAAAGTAAAATTAAGGTTTAATTAGTTGTTTAATTTATAAATTGACTATTGAATTTGAAAGAGGATGAATAAACATAAGCATAATATGTTGAATTAAGTGTTTTGGTTGAAAACAAAATTACAGTGATGATTTTTTCACTGAAACTTTCAAAAAGTAAAGCTTTAGCAAAAATAGTGAAAATTAATGGTTGTAATTTGGATGTTTATGTTGTTTAGATGGCTAGAAACGTGTTAGAAAATATTAGTTTATGTTTCTGTAAACCTATTGCACATTGGGTAGGTTGGTATGGTTGTTAGAAAGGAGCTTGGAGGCCTAATTTGGCTTTCTATAGTGTTCTAGAGCTGAAATCGCAAAATCGCAGCAGGGACCCCCGCCCCGATGGGGGGGGGGGTGTTCTCTCAAGCCGAAATTTTGAAAAAAAAAACTAACCGAACACAGTTTACTAAAATGAGCACAACGTTTTCATACGAACTCCGATTGATGCGATTCAAGATGATTCGGAACGAGGACGAATAGGCCTATAACTTTTATTCTTTAAGGTGTTCAATTTGAAATCGTTATGAAGGGTCAAACTGGCTATCTTTAGGACTGTTGTGTTTCCAAGGGCAATCGGAGGGCGTCGGGCATGCACGTATGCCAGTGTAGTGCTCTTGACGATAAAAGATGTTGTTCTAAGTTATAAAACATGAATGTTGGTATATATAATGATGCTTAACATTAATATAATGATGTATTAGATAAGTTATAGAAGCATAGTAAGCATACACAAGAGAGGCAAATCGGGCGTGTGACGAATTAACGTCGAAACGCCGTGATAAGTGTTAATGAACGTAAAAAGTGTTTTAAGTCAAATAAAATGGATATTAAAAAATATGAAATGGGTTTAATATAAAACCAATAATGATTCCTAGCAAGATTTAAACACTTGAATGAATTTCGAATATTACATAAGTCGAAAAGTTAACACAGTCTAATTGAACATTGTGTGCTAATTAATAGGAAAGGTTATGATATGTGGAGTATAGTTTACATTACAATTACTATGTGTTGTTATGTGACTAATAGTTGATGTGTATGATTATATAATTGTGTAGGGCACGTGAAGTGCAGATAACTGTAAGTTGTTAAACTGTTATTGGTAAACAACGATCAAGGCAAGTCTTTCAGTTCCTATTTGTTATGTGAACTTGATGATGAAATGTTTTAAATAAACGTTGCAAAGAGTATGATGTGTTCTATATATATTGAAAGTATAAAACGTTAAAGTCAATTTATGACTACGTTGATTGAATAATGAATGTTGATTGAGTAAGGAACTCAATCTTTATACTTGTTATATGAAATGCAACATGTATATTGTGTTAGTCTAATGTTTATGAGATATATGTTGAGTATGTTATTATGTGCTATTTTATGTATGAAAATTGTTTGATTTTGCTGGGCTGTCGAGCTCAACCTTACAAATAACCATTTTTGCAGGTTAAAGATTTAAGGTAAGGATATGTGCTACGTGAATTATAGAGATCTATATTCACGAAGATTACTTATGTTTTATTGGAAATGTATTTAATATTTTGAATGTAACATGTTGTTGAATTGTAAGTTGAGCTATCTGGTGTATATGGATATCTATTTATGATGTAAGACTTGGTATAGTCATTTTTGTTGTAACGAATAATGATATAAATTTGAATCGAAGAGATGTAACGTAAAGGTTGCGATTTAGGGCAATAAAGAAGGAAATGTATAAAAGTTTTAAATATTCCACATTTTTAGTGATTTTAATATCGAATAATGATGTAAAGATAGATTAAAGTTGTATTGTTAACGATCGAGAAGGAGAATATTATTGTATGAATTTTGGGGTCGTTACAAGCACTATTCACCAAAACATGTTTTTTTTTCAGTTTTTTGATATTTCGAAGAACGCGCAAACGATAGAATGACGAAGAAAGGCAGTATGTCAAATAAAATTTGAAAAACGATTAACACAGTTTTTCAACTGTGTAATGAATTTAAAATGATTAAAGAAAAGAATATTAGTATAATATAAATTATTATACAAGAAAAATATGAGTATAATATGAATTATTATACGAGTATAATACGAGAATAAAATGACATATAATACAAATATAACATGGAGAATAATACGCGTATAATACGAAAATCATACTGTATAAATACAAAAAGTCAAAGTAAAAAATTCAAGTCAACAAAAGTGGCTAGCTTTTTCACTTTCCCATCATTTAACCATGGTTAAGTTTGGTAGGGTTAGTTTAAGAAATGTGTAGCCAAAATGAGGAGGTGTGAATAGCAATGGTAACATTACACTTAATTGTGTGGTGGTTGATGAGGGGGTGGTTTGTAAGTGTAACGACCCCAAAATTCATACAATTCAACTTTCAACCTCGGTCGTTATCAATACACCTTTATTCTAACTTTACATAATATTCGATGATACAATCACTAAAAATGCAGAATATTTTAAACTTTTCTGTTTACTTTCTTTACATACCTGAATCACAACCTTTATCATTACATATCTTTGATTCAAATTTATTTCATGAATCGCTTCATCAAAGTTGCTATATAAAATCTTACATCACAAATCAATATCCATTATACATCGGATAACTCAACTTTACAACTAAACAATTATGTTACAATAAAAAAACATCAAATGCAATTTTCATCTAAAATAAATAGTCTTCTTGAATTGCTATTAATCTCTGTCATTCAATTAGCACGTATCATTACCTTGAAACCTTGACCTGTAAAAATGGTTATTTTGCAAGAATGAACTCGACTTCTCAGCAAGATCTAACAATTTTCATGCATCACGTACCACATAAATAACATGCTCATCTTATACATCACAATCATTAGACTAACATATCATACATGCTTTAATTCACATAACAAGTATAAAGATCGAGTTCCTTACTTAATCAACATTCTTTATTCAATCAATGTAATCATAAATTGACTTTAACATTTCATACTCACAACATATGTAATATATTTGCGATACAGATTAAAACAATTCATCATCAATACACATAACAAATAGAAACTGAAATACTTGTCTTGATCGTTGTTTACCAATAACAGATTAATAGCTTACAGCTATATGCAGTTCATGAATCCTACACAACATATCATCATGCATATCAACTCTCAGACATATAACAACGCTGAGAAATTGTTTAAGTAACTCTACTTTACGATCTATGATCATCTTCTTTAAGTTTGATACACAATGTTCAATTATGTGTTTAAGTCCAATTAGGGCTTCTCACTGTCTACTTGATTTATTTACGTTAAACTTTCTTTTCCTTCTCATTACGTTACTCTTTAATTGACACTTAACATTTAGTTAAGTCTTAAACCTTATCTTTGCATCAC